>JARHVA010003505.1:605000-970000 GCA_037957365.1 Torreya grandis | reverse complement strand
TTCAGTGGGAGAAAGCCAAAAAGGCATGTCTTCCACCTTATTCGATACTTAATATTTTCATATTATAGTGAGGGCATGTTGTGGAAACATGTTCTCCACACCTGTACCAGTTATTAGTTTCATATTTCAATGGGTTCATGTCATGGGAACATGTATTTCACACTTGCATAATTTACAATTTGGCCAAAATTGCATAAATATATGATTCAAATAAACACTTATGGTAGCATTCTATACATTGGTACCATTGTTATACCCAAATTTCAACTTGAGACATATTTGAGGTACATATTCCATGTAAAAGATCACCTTAAATTGCAAAATCAAATCAGCTTTTAGATTTCAAATAGTTCTATGGATTTTAGCCTACACCAAGATGGAATTTTATGGACCATTATTGAGTCAATTTACTATAGTAGTTGGTTCACTTTTGACAAGGTTGAGGTGATTGCATCACTCAATCTTATCAAGCATATAATATGGAGTGATCAAATAATCCACCCACACTGTTTATAATGTGAGTTGACTTAGATCACTCATGCTCACCAAGTTATAATTAGGATTAGGTTTCATAGTTGAGATAATCTCAACGTTCAGGTGGTAACTCACCTTTTTCTCCAAGGTTGAGAGAAATTTTCCCTCTAATATTTATATATATTTGCACTTGTAGGTTTTACTATTGTCTTAATCTGATTTCCAAAGCTTCACAATAAAGCATCTCTTCAAATCAAATTGCCAATAATCAATATGGTTGCATCGATACACAAGTGTACTCATAGCCTTGCTCTCTTTATTTTCAAGCATTTCAAATTATTTTTATTCTAGATTATATGAAATGATTATATCTTGTAACATGTTATTTTTTTTAGGTTAATCACCAACAAAACACTTAAGTGGGACTCATGTAAAGACAAGGTGTGTTATAAGACCTAGGAACACATTCATTTTTCTTTAAACTAGTTATTTCATTACTAGATTAAGGGGGGTAAATGTAGATATTAAATATAAATTATATAGCACCTCAATCTTGTAGACCTGAGAGTACTTCTCATGGATGTACCATTCAATTCTAAGACCTTCCTGATGCCAAAAGACTCACATCCACTATTTATTATGCCTATTTCTTATCTCTTAGTTTGACCATATGTTCTTATGATGACTAGGACTTATAAACTACTAAAAATGCTATTAACCTACTTATTATCATTCTCTACAAATTTTAGACATGTACCTATTTTCTAGCTTCTTGGGTAATTGTATCCTAGTCAGATACCTATGTCAATGCTAGTGTCATATGCCAAACTAAGTGTTCAATTCCCTAAAGTCATAAAATTTTCAAATGAAATGTATCCCTATGGTTGACCTAAGTGTTTGTATGAAAATTATTTATAAAATGGATTGGTCAATATACGATATCAATCCTCATTCATTCTTCACATAGCACAGACCTAATAACTCATAAGGCAACTTACCAAAAGCACTCAATCAAGAATCCAAGTGAGAAAAGCTTCCTTATTTTTTTCATATTTAAATATTAGTCATAAGGATAACCCATATATAGGTTTTAAGTATTAAATGAGAAATCTATGAGCCATATTTGTTAAGTTACAAGATAGGTCACTCTATGTACTTGATCATCACACATTACATCTTGATAAAAACACAAGTCAACATGTATGAGAGAACTTCATAAGTTTGAGGTCCTCTTTAGATTATTGGCTATGTAGGATGTGTCCATTAATAGTGGGTTCCTTTGGGTAGATCGACACCATGTGCCCACTAACCCATTTTTATCACAATCACTCCAAGGGTAAAGAGCTATGGTTTTATCATTTAACAAAGAGTGTCAACCTATGAGTGAGATTTGAACACACCAAAGCAAAGACAATAGAAAATTTGTAAGGTGTATGTAATTAAAAATTTATCATGTCTATAAATCAATCCTAACTCAGAGAAGATAGATCATACTATACACTTTTGATTGGGGACACGTTTATTGAGAACATGACCAATATGGGGATCTACTAGACCCAATTAGGGGATCTCTTACCACAATACACCATGCTATGGAGGGTTCAAAATCCTCTAGTCAAGAACAACCATGTAATAACCCTAAGGGGGTCCTGAGTTTTAATATTTCACCTAAACTAATAACAAGTAAATTAAATCTAATATAGTGCTCACCATATCTTGTGGAACAACATGAGAGCTTAGTAAACAATCAAAACATGTATAAGAGAATATCAATTAAGGAAAGTATGAATAAGACCCTAATACATGGAATATGAAGAGTAATGTTATTTGAAGCCAATACTTATGATACTTCTATCTACTAAGGAAAGGAGCAAAGTTAGAGAATACTTATCTGAATGATTAACCTATCAAGACTCAATCTCTCCCTTAGACAAAGGGGCTTCACAAGAGGTTATTTTGGTTTATAAGAATCACTAATAAAGGTCAAAGCATCTAATACTATATTATCTAAGTATAAACCTTAAGCTAAGACTCCTTAAGTAGAATGGTGGAAGAGCATATTATAAAGAAGCACAAGTGAATAATAACTCTTTATTGTATATTGAAATAATCATGAAATGATCTTGTATATATATGCAGATTTGACCCTTAATCCTTCTAAAAATCTTGGTCGATAGGGTTGACCCAATCAACCTAGCATAATTTCAAATAATTATTACTAGGTCATGAGCTAGGTTAGCTAAAGGTCAAACTAGTTCTTAAGTGAAAATCATCCAAAACTGTATAGGGTCGACCTAATACAACTGACCGACAAAATGACTTAAGGTAAGGAAAATAGGGATGAAAAGTGGGAATAGACTAGAAGAATATGCAAAGGAGTAATATCTTATGGAATGGTTTTAGGAGTTGGTTGGATTGTTAATATGTGGAAATAAAGGACAACAATCATGTGAAGCATTAATGGTCTTCCCACCCCTTTCTCGGTACACCCTTTAAGGTATGCACTTAGAGATATTAAGTCTCAATAGGTTCTTGTAAGATGTAAAACATCAGTATTTGATAAAATTTGAGAATATTATGTGTATATGTATGCCCCACTTGAATCTCATTATGTGTCACTAAGGTGCAACAAGGGATGGTGCTTTGAGAAAGAACATAAGAACACATAACATTGATGCTTAAAAAAGTTGCAGTATTTTAAAGCATAAAATAATTTAAAGTAAATGACTAAAAGGGAAATAACTAAAAATTAAATGTGATGCATACATTGACTTACATTTATCACTATATGATTATCTTTTGTGTTGTTAGTTTTGATTATGTAGGGTGTAGAGACTACTTTTGACAAACCCAAGATTATAAAACTAAAGATCAAAAACAAACAAATGTAGGAAAGCCAAGATAACTGGTGTTATGAGGATGGGATGTACTTGGGAATTTGGCAAGTTGGGGTGACAATTATCATGTTAGACCAAATTGTTTCTAACTATTTTCGCTTTTCCACATTCAAAGGAAGTAAGAAACTAAGATAATGGTCAGGGGTTTGTATGTACCCTGATGAAGTTTGCACACCATTATCTAGACGTTGTAGGGACTCCTCTTTGGCTGTGGAGGATGACACCTATAGAAGAAAGAGACTCAAACAAAGAGATTGTTAGATAGAGATAAGGTGGACTACCAAGCAAAGCTTGATCCCAAAAGTGCAAAGACTTCCTTGAGGGATGACAGTCCACTTTTGATAAAAGAGAATGTTGCTAACAATAGAAATAATGAAAGACTAAACAAAAGAAATAAAGGTAATGCGTACCTATATTGTGATGTCTGCCTTCCACAGTCACCGACGTTAGTTAGTTTGCCGACGTCGGTAGGGGAAATGTTGCCGATGTCGGTTAGTCTATCGACGTCGGTAGGGGTAATGGGCCTGGAGGCCGGCATCGGTCAGGGCAATGGCCTTGGATGAGTCTCAGGGCTGTCTGTGGTCGACATAATGGTTTGAAAGGAGTCTGGGTCTATGCAAGGGATGCAGGACAGTGGACAGGGTCTTTAAGAGGGACAAAGGTAGGGGAAAGGTTGTCAAGATGGGTCAGGATAGAAGGTAGGCTTTTCAGCCTCTCAAGAAGAAGTTTGGTTAGGTCTGGTCTAGTTGATAGCCAATTTTGGTTGATAATGTTGTTTAGAAGCAATGAATAGAAAATTGATTACTGATATGATCTAATTAATTGAAATAATAAAAGGGCAGAAGAATACTTATCTCTTGCTTGGAGCAGAACTAGAGGTGTTTGAAATGCTTGTACCTGTTGTGTCTGTAGCTAAAAGAGTGTTTAGTTGAAGTCTGATGATTGATCTTAGAGAGTCCCTATTGATGTCCAGGTCTGAGAGCTGAGAGAGGAAGAGAGGTCAAATTTTGGGTCTGTGATTCAGCATCCAATGCTATGATTTTAGCGTCTCAGGGGGAAGAGAATTCACCTTCAGATTGTTTTAAGCGACTGACGTCAGCGATCCCACCGGCGCCGGCCAACTAGTAATCGACGTCGACGGCTAGAAGATGGGAAAAAGGGCTAAAATTAGCCTTTTACCAGTTCTTCCAACTACCAGGTCTAATTTTCATTGGAAAATGGTCGAAGGTGGATTAAATAAGCGTGAGAGGGTTGAAATATGTCATAAATTGGTCATAGGGTGATGGGAGGCATCCAAGGGGAGGTATCCAAGGCGGGGTGTGTCCAAGGGTGAGGTGTCATGGATGAGGTGTTATTAATTTAAAATAAGTTATTATTTTAAATTAATAAGTGTGTGGGTTAGGAATGTGTTAGAAGTGGACCAAGGGGACCAAGGGGGAGTCGATCAAGGGGTAGACACAATTTTGGTGTCTACATTTGCCCCTTTTTGTCTTGTTGGTTGTTCTGACGAACTGTAAGACAAAAATAGGAGTAAGTTGCCCTAGGTATGGGATGACGTCTTCCCCCTCAAAGTGGGAGTCAAGGGAAGGGAACCTAAAATCGGGTGCTGATTTGATAGATAGTGGATGGATATGGTGAAGTTTGAGTGCGAATGCTGCAATAGTTGAGATTGCGTGCATACCACTTCACGTGATGGTCAGGTCAAATTATTGTAGGTCAAAGGTTAAGGAGTGCTAAAATTGAAATAATTGGGCCCCAGCATTTAGTCATAGCTGATTGGGTTAAAATGATCTAAGCTGTAGCTCCAATGGTCATCGTGTTCCAAGTATCCCAGGCTCAGGAAGTGCTTCTGGAAAACACAAAAAAGTTGCAAGTAGTGGGGATCAACTTGCTTGCGATCCAATACTTGTGAGGGTCAAAATGCAGGTTGTGCAGATAATTTTGCTAACCATTCGTGAGGTAGCATACATGCAAAAATAACCAAGGCAAAGTTGTCTTGGAAGTGGTCATGGTCGGAGGAGATAGTTGTGATCTCCAAGGTCATTGGTCAAGTCGAGTTGAGATAGTTGGTCCATTAGATGGACGGATGAAGGAATGACATGTGACAAAGGAATGGCCGAGCTAACCTCAGAAGACCCCATGTCAACTGAGTGTTGCCTACATAGCCCCGGTCGTTAGGGCCTCAGGCTAATGTAGTTCTCCCTAAAAGGGAGGAAGAGGGTCAGTTATGGATGGGTTGGACGAGGTTAAGCCATGGTTAAAAGGTAATATGGTTTGTCCATCAGATAGACAAACAAATGGATGTGGCCGAGCTAACCCCAAAAGACGTCATGTCATCTGAGTGCTGCCTACATAGCCCTTGTTGGAAGGGCCTCAGACCAATGTAGTTCAGACTAAGAGGCAAAATGGTTAATGATTGGTTTGGATTAGGTTAATTCATGGTTAAAGGTAATATGGTTTGTCCATCAGATAGATGAACAAATAGATGTGGCTGAGCTAACCCCAAAAGACGTCATGTCATCTGAGTGTTGCCTACATAGCCCATGTTAGAAAGGGCCTCAGGCCAATGTAGTTTAGAGTAAGAGGAAAAATGGTTGATAATTGATTTGGACTAGGTTAAGTCATGGTTAAGAGGTAATATGGTTTGTCTATCAGATAGACGAACAAACAGATGTGGCCGAGCTAACCCCAGAAGACGTCATGTCATTTGAGTGCTGCCTACATAGCCCCTGTTTGAAGGGCCTTAGACCACTGTAGTTCAAACAAGATTCAAAGTTAGTTGATAGGTGGTTTGGACGAGATAATGGTTTAGCACTTCCCATATGTCTGAGGGTACATGCTTGAAATGATGAAGGTAAGATGATGTTACAGCCTTTTCCATATTATGTGATGGTGTATTCTGTAACATTGGTTGTGGTCTTTCATCCCTAGTGAGTTTCCATATTAGTGATGGATGTATTCTAAAAATTAATTGAGTCTATTTATGCTTCAGCAAGTAATGGTTTATGCTTGGCATAAATTGTGTGGTCAATAGTTTCCATGTGTATTGGTTTTCATAGAAACTATGTGAAATGGACTATGTCATGTTGGTGGTTTGAAAATGTTTGGGTTGGTTTGGTTTGGTTGAGAAAATTATTTGGTTGAATTGTGACAAAGGTATGGATAAGAAGTGAAAGGCGCATTTCTCTTTCATTGACAAGGACCATAATGATAGCATAGGTAGGGGGTTTTAGAAACAAAATCCCCGTTCATGCATTACGTCTTTGACCATTGGTTGTGTTAGAGAAGTAATCGAATCACTTTGACATGAAAATGAGCTCAAAATCCATTGAGTAGGTGATGTGATATGGTAGGATAGGGTAACCCTTTTGAGTAGGGATAAATTTGCCCCTTTTTATAGGAGACCCTGAGAACGACTACAAGTCAAGTCCATGACCCCCTTTTTTTTTTTGAGACTAATCAATGTGGGAAGTCTACATGGGGATGTCATTTTGTTTTGTGGTCATTTGTGAAGCTGATCGATGCGAGAAGCTTCTAAGAGAGTGTTGTTTGTAGCAATATTTTTAGGCATAGCCATTCTTCGAGGGAGTGGTTTATATTTTTGCTTTATATGTTGAGGGCTTTGAATAGCTGTCCTTTGAGGGAGCAGTCTATTAGCTACAGCAATGATGATACAGCTGTCCTTTGAGGGAGTAGTCTGTATTTAGAATTTATGAATTTTTGATATTTTGACATCCAAATTTATTTTTGACAAAAATTTTAGTCATGGACAAGACTATAGAAGGTTAAGGGCTCCCTTTTATTAGGACAAAGCATTCATACTTTATAAAAGGGTTACATAGTATTTTCATAGGAGAACAGGGTTAAAAGGAATGAGGATTAAAATGACAAGGATTACTCAGGGGATCAACTCAAGTTAAATATCAAGTGAATGGGTACTTGATTAATAGTAGAATGGTCGCATATGTAAGGCATTAAGGGGCTCAAGTTCTGGTCGGCCTTCGAAAGAAGACAGATGATAAGTCCCTGATCCATACTTGTGCATTATGATGTAAGGTCTGAGCCAATTAGGAGCAAACTTACCTCGTTTACTTCTTTCCATATTGGTCACGTGTTGGTCGATGATTAAGAAGTTGGTTTATATGTTGTTGGCATGTTTGGTTGGATGATGTTTGGTCATTTTTTGGTTGGTGCTTGGTCAAGGCTTGGTCAAGGCTTGGTCGATGCTTGGTCAAGGCTTGGTTGATGTTTGGTCGAGGCTTAGTTGAGGCTTGGTCGAGGCTTGGTCAAGGCTTAGTCGAGGCTTAGTCGGTGCTTGGTCGAGGCTTGGTCAGTGCTTGGTTGAGGCTTGGTCGGTTGATATTCGATCAATGTCATGATAGTCAGGATAGAGTCAAATTCCCCCAGTTATTTTGGTGATGAGGAGAATGCTTGAGAAATGGTTGGACTAAGGCAGCTAGTGGTTGGGGGTCTTCAGGTTGAGCCTCCACTACCTATAAGGTTTTGATTAAGGCTTATTGATGTTGTGGAGAGCTTTGAATGAGGTCATACAAAGATGTCTTCACAGAGGTTTGGTGAAGGTGTTTCACCATGGGGTCATGAATTGGTTTTGAAAAAGTTGGTCGAGATGCGCCCAAGATTAGAGTCTTGGGTTTTGGTTGAGGGCTTGATGAATGGATATGTTTGGCGGAGAGAAACCTTCTCTTTTCCTTTATCCTGCATGATTTGTGACCTAGTGGCCACATTGATAGTGTTGATTTCAAATAATGGGGTTAAGGGTGGTAGAGGAACCACAGTCTTGCATTGAGATCCCGATGTAGGTGATGATGTTTGAGAGGTATGTGATGGTGTCGATGGTTTGGTTAAAGGGTGGTCAAGAGGATCCTTAGTGAAAGGGGTGTGTTTTTTGAAATGTTGACAAATGATAGCTTTAAGAGCACAACAATGCTCAGTGTCATGTCCAGGTGTGTGATGATATGCACGAAATTTAGTGTCATTAAACCAAGATGGCCTTGATCTGAGAGTTGATGAGTGTGACAGTGAAAATGTTTGGGAGACATGAGACAGTGCTAGAGATTTGGTGATAGTATCCTTAATAAGAGGGGTGTCTTTATTGATGAATTAGCGGATGACAACCTTAAGGGCACAACAATTCTTAGTGTCATGCCTAGGTGTGTGATGATATTGGCAAATTTTGGTGTCATCGAACCAAGACAGTTTTGGTCTGAGAGGTTGAAATGGTTTGATAAGCGGAAGAGTGATGTTAGAGGATTGCAAAAGTTGGCGTAGTAGCAAGGCATAAGAACCTGCTAATGGGTCTGCATGTTGTGTTGTAGTAAAAGTTGACAACTTCTATTTAGAAGTTGTTGGGGGAGTGTTTCGTATCATCTTTTTATTTGGTGGTGTGGCCAAGCACGTAGATGACACTTTCGTGGTAGGAGGTGTTGGATGTTTTGAAGGAGGTATATTTTTGTTAGGTGTTGGTTGTAATGGAGGCAATTTTTTTTTGGTTGGGTGTCAGAGTAGGAAGCACTCTTATTAAGGTGGATGGGTGTGGGCCCAAAATAGAGGGCAATGATGAAGGTCGGGGAGGAGTTCTCTGATGGGGCTTAGTAGCCTTCTTCGGTTTAGTGCGAGGACTACTATTGTGAGGGGCGAGGTTCAAGTCTACCCTCACCGAATCTTCTTTAGCCAAAGTGGGTGAGGTGGCAAGTTCCTCTCTTGATAGAGAAGGGGCTGGAGAGTGTGGCTCTTTGAGAGGGCAAAGCATAGGGATGGTGATGGCTTTGGCGTGTGGTCAAGGAGTGGGGAACATATGATCCCCCATTGACGATAAGGAGGATGAGGGTGAGGCAGCCGACGTTGGTGTTGTCAAGGCATCTTCCAATATGGGAGAGGTCAAGGTAGACTCTCCTAAATGTAGAAGAGGGGTAGATGGAGGACTAACAAGAGAAGACGGTTCGTCCACCTGTGGAAGATGAATGGGAGAAGAAGATTCTTCCACTTGTGAAGGACCAATAAGTGAGCTAACCTCTTCAGACTGTGAGATAGGTTGGTTAGGCATAAGAGGCGAGACCGTGTTGACTATGCATATATTATGCTCTTGGGAGTCATCGGTCATGGTCCGCACGTTGTTTTGGCTAAGAAGATGGTTAGGAAAAGGTTGTTTAAAGATGTCTATGTTTTTATTGGGTGGCACGTTTAGGTTATCCAAGACTAGATCACCCTTGTCTATTATGTTTTGGACAATGTTTTTGAAAGTTTTACAGTTGTTTATGTCATGGCCTTGGACACGGTGATAATGACAAAATTCATTTTCCCTATACCATGCAGGGATAGGTTTTGAGGAGTCAAATTGAGTCGATGGTCGAATTTGAGGGAGATTGAGGACCCCCTGCTTGACAAATTTATCCAAAATGGAAGCGTATGATTCTCCTATAGGAGTATACTGACACTGTATATACCATTGTTGGAATTGTTTGGTGATGCTGTCTGATGTGGAAGCCTGAGATTGGTTGGTTGTTGTTGAAGATGGTGATCTAAAGACCACAACATTGGCCACTCCCTTGGGTTTGGAGTGGGAAGAAGAAGGTTTGGAAGAAGAAGGGTCATTTGATTTTGCATTGTTATTTCGCAATTTGACCTTGTCCTCTTTGACTGCACAGAGTTCAAGCTTTCGGGCCATGGTGAAAGCTTCATCAAATGTGTGGAATGTTTAGACCCGCAGAGTAGATGAAATATGTTTGGCACACACCTGTGAAAAGAGCTCGATGAGCTCGAGTTGAGGTAAAGAAAAGGAGAGTTGGTTGATTAAGCCTCTCAAACAGGCAACAAAATCGGCTATGGATTCATCGTCAAACTGTCTGATAGAGTACAGGTCCGTGATGGAGACCTTTTTAGTGATGTTGATAGAAAAGTGGTCAAGGAAAAGTTGAGCTAGTTGGGTGAATGTAAAAAGAGAGTGACTGGTAATAGAACTATACCAGTTGAGGGTAACACCAAAAAGAGACATGGGAAATGTGCATAGCAATAATGCATCATCATGGGCTATAAGGTAACAAGCATGCCTAAATGCTCGTAGATGCTGTTGTGGGTCTTCCTTACTTTGGAAATGAGTAAACTTGGGAAGTTCCCACTAACTGGGATATGGTCGGATTGAGACTAAGGGATGAATGGGTTCGTTGCAAATTTGTTCATATGAAAGAACATTGCTTGAACCAAAAATGGATGTCTCAAGATTAGACATTTTGTCCATCAACATCTTGATTAGGTCGGTTGACAAATTTGTGGGTGGGGCACCCCCTAGGTTGTAAGGCGCTTGGAAGGTGTTAGGAGGGGCGTATGACGTAGTTGGTTGCGCTTGTATAGGTGTAACATATTGGTAACTAGTCATAGGGACTGATGTGGAAGCCAAGGGTGGTTGTGTCATGAAGTTGGAGGGCATGATTTGACTAGATACTACCAAAGGTGGTTGAATGGTGGCATTGGTAAAAGGATAAGTAGTCACTCCCGCGTTTATAGGCGCAAGAGTGTGTGGAGTCGAGACAATCAAGTTCTAAAAATGTGATGAACTTGGTTGAATTGAAGAGTCTCGTGTTTGGTTCTTAGCGAGATAGTGTTGGAGAGCCTTGATGTTATGGTCAAGGAATCTCTCAAAATTTTGATCCCCTTCAGGAACAATTGGAGATTGATCGGGGGTTGACTGGATAAGAGAATATTTAGCATCTGAAGTACACTCCATTAGGGGACTTGATATGAAAGGTGAAAGTGGAAGTGGTTGTTGCCTCGCATGGTCAACAAGAGTCTTGGTTTGACTACGTGTCAAAACCATTCAAGGCAAGATAATACGTCCTTACTAGCTCAAACAACTAGATAAGAACAGAAAAAAAGATGAAGACAAGCAAACCCTAAATGTTAAATCCCTAAGAATCAATTTTTAGAGTCGTGTTGGCTTATGCCTTAGAGTGTGTTTGGGAAGTTGGCTTTTAGAACTGGTCCTAGAAGAAGCAGTCTAAAGTTGGTTTTAGGTTAGTTTCAGTGCTCAAAAGTCTGTGTTAGGTTTTGTACGTGTCCTGGTGCTAAGGAGAAAGCTCCCCTCACTTCACGAGCCCAGAGATAAGCTAGGTCACTTAGTCAGTATATACTTCCCCTAGAGTTTATACTCTACCAGAGAACAGAGTGGGCTCTCCCCTTAGTAGTGAAGTCCAAGTAAGATTGCCAGGAAGGGTAAGGTATCTGCTAGGTGATGAAATCCTAGTCGAGCCTTGTCTTAGGTATGTTTAGATGTTTGATTGTGAAAGTGGTCTGATCGTGTAACATAAGTGGACTAAGATTTATTCATAATGCATTTTTAAGTTACTAGATGTGAGAGCTAAGTATGCATTTAATCAGAAATGAGATGTAATAGATTTTAAGCCCAAATAGAAATGTGTGTTTGGATGCAAACAAGTGAGAAGAGGTTGAAGAGTATGAGTTTTACTACTCTAAGATGCAAGAAAAGAAAGAAAAAGAATGATTCTTTTTAACTTTGTTGATGGTGTATTTCAAAAGAGATAGAAGAAAAGAGTGCAAGAAGAGACCTAATGCACCTATATGAAAAGTTTGCTTTTAGAAGAAAAAGTATGAACCCAAGGAGAATTCCTAGCGTCCCATCGGGCGTGCCAGAATGTTTCTAACTATTTTCACTTTTCCACATTCAAACAAAGTAAGAAACTAAGATAATGGTTAGGAGTTTTTACGTACCCAAATGAAGTTTGTGCACTGTTATCTAGATGTTGTAGGGACACCTCTTTGGCTGTGGAAGACGACACCTGTAGAAGAAAGAGACTCAAATAAAGAGATTGTTAGATAGAGATAAGGTGGACTGCCAAGCAAAGCTTGATCCCAGAAGTGCAAAGACTTCCTTGAGGGATGACAGTCCACTTTTGATAAAAGAGAATGTTGTTAACAAGAGAAATAATGAAAGACTAAACAAAAGAAATAAAGGTAATGCGTACCTGTATTGTGTTGTTTGCCTTCCACAGTCGCTGACACCGGTTAGTCTGCCAATGTCGGTAGGGGAAATATTGCCGACGCCAGTTAGTCTGTCGACATCGGTAGGGGTAATGGGCCTAAAGGCTGGCGTCGATCAGGGCAATGGCCTTGGATGAGTCTTAGGGCTGTCTATGGTCGACAGAATGGTCTGAAAGGAGTCTGGGTCTATGTAAGGGATGCAGGACAGTGGACAGGGTCTTTAGGAGGGACAAAGGCAGGGGATAGGTTGTCAAGATGGGTCAAGATAGAAGGTAGGATTTTTAACCTCTCAAGAAGAAGTTTGGTCAGGTCTGGTCTAGTTGATAACCAGGTCTGGTTGATATTGTTATTTAGAAGCAATGAATAGAAAATTGATTGTTGATATGATCTAAATAATTGAAATAATAAAAAGGGTAAAAGAATACTTATCTCTTGCTTGGAGTAGAGCCAGAGGTGTTTGAAATGCTTGTACCTATTGTGTCTGTAGCCAGAAGAGCATTTAGTTGAAGTCTGATGATTGATCTTAGAGAGTCCCTGTTGATGTCTAGGTCTGAGAGCCGAGAGTGGAAGAGAGGTCAAATTTTGGGTCTGTGATTCAGCATCCAATGCTATGATTTTAGCATCCCAAGGGGAAGAGAATTTGCCTTTGGATTGTTTTAAGCGACCGACGTCGGCAATCCCGCTGGCATCGGCCGACTAGTAACCGACGTCGACAACTAGAAGATGGGAAAAAGGGCTAAAATTAGCCTTTTGCCCATTCTTCCAACTTCCAGGTCTAATTGTCATTGGAAAATGGTCGAAGGTGGATTAAATAAGTGCGAGAGGGTTGAAATATGTCATAAATTGGTCATAGGGTGATGGGAGGCATCCAAGGGGAGGTATCCAAGGCGGGGTGTGGCCAAGGGTGAGGTGTCATGGATGAGGTGTTATTAATTTAAAATAAGTTATTATTTTAAATTAATAAGTGTGTGGGTTAGGAATGTGTTAGAAGTGGACCAAGGGGACCAAGGGGGAGTCGATCAAGGGGTAGACACAATTTTGGTGTCTACACAAATGACCAAGTCAAAAATAAGATTAAATTGGGTAACCAAAAATCCAAGGCTACTAAAGGCCGAAAAACTAAAACAAGTAAACCTTAAGTAAGAAAGGAAAACTCACCAAGTCAAACCAAGGATACATGTAAAAAATGATGGTAATCAAACATCAAATGTAAAATTAGAAATAAAATGGTAAAATAACAGTGATGAGTGAGCAGTAATAATCCTTATCTCACTCAGCAATGGAAAAAGGGTGCATGAAAAGGGAAAAACAATATTACTGAGTGAGAAGTAACAAGCCAACCTCACTCAACAAGGGAAAAAGGTATGTGAAAATGAAAAACAACATTGAGGAGTGAGAAGTAACAAGTGAACCTCACTCAACAATGGAAAAAGGATACTAACTTAAGTGTCGATAATATAAGGGTAGTACAAAAAATTATAAATGCTAAAAAAAGAGTAAAACAAGTCTAGGAATGACTTGCACACCTGCAAATCAAACAACAGTTCTGCTCACCTGTGAACCTCGACCTTGCACACACATACACCTGCAGATCAATGATCTTACTTACCATGTAGATCTCCTATATAGGTCATGCAACTGTGACCAAGATCCTACACTCCTGAAGAACCCAGCTGGCTCTCCAATCCAGCACCAACACACCTGGTACTGAGGCACTAGGAGGAACGCACCATTGCTCTACCTCACACACAGAAGGAGCTTATAATTATGCTCTCTTACTCCCTAGCACACTTTTCCAATACAACCATGAGTCTATTATATAGATCTCATCCAAACAATAATTAGACATCTAATTACAATAATTAGATCCGCAGCTCTCAGTCTAAAAATAGATCTCTTCATGCAAACACTTGGTTCGTTAGCTAACTACCCGTAACAAGCGCAGTCCGAACCACACAGGCGACCGACATCGGTCCCTGTCTGCCTGGGGGTCGTCGACGCCGGCCGATCTCTGACCGACGTCGGTTGCCTTCCTGTCCTATCCTGCCGACGTCAGTTAGCCTGACCGATGCCGGTGTCTCTGACACTCAGTAACTCTCCTGCAACCTCCTCTCCTATTTGCATCAGTGAAGCTTTTAGCTCCACAATCCTAACAATCTCCCACTTGGAGATAAACAGTTGCACTGTACCTGTACCTGTACTCTATCTAATCTATTTCCTGGTTTGTATCCCTCTTCAAGCTCCCACCTGAAGACAACACACCACACATCTTGTGGTGTACCTCCTATCATCCGAGTACCCTGCCACATCCGAACCTACAACACCATGTAGTGAAGTCCTGACCCTGCATAGCAACACCTGCTGCCGGTCCCTCTCAGAAACCTGAGAACCCACTTCCCCGAATTGGCTCCTAACTCTGACAGCTCCCACTGCATGGGAATATTCAAGTCTATACCAGACCTCATGTGATTTCAGACACTATACCTGTCCAGCCCTTAGTGTGCTCCGACTTTGCATCCCGAACCTTGCCAACACCTGATTCACATCAGCTCCCACTCGAGACAAAATCAACCTGTGATCTCCATGCCTCCCATGTCAAAGAATTCCGCTGCTCCAAACTCCTCCTGACATGCCACTGAACTAATCTTACCCTTAGCTCAGTAAAACCCTGTATGTACAAACCTGCTATAGCAAAACATACCATCCACATACAGTAACAAAATGATGTCATGACCATCATCCTCCTGGTAAGTCAAACCACAGTAGTTACCTGACACTGACTGAAGCCATGCTTCGTCCTCCACCTGTCAAAACCTATACCACTGTCCTGCAGCTCCTCAAGACCATATACCTGGTCTTCCATCTCACGTATCCGTTCTCTCTATTCTTCTACTAAGGCATCCATTCGTCTCTGTGCTTTCATCCAGCGGGCAAACCTACCAAAACTCCCATCTGGTTCTGCATCATAATCCTGCCTAGCTCCCACCTGTTTCCTGGATCCTTCCTGCTCTATAGTCAGCAACAAGTATGAAGAAGAGGAACATGAATTTGAGGGCCTACTTATGCCTTCAGTCCTCCATATGGGTGTTTGAGACTCCTTGACAGCGTGTTATCCACCCAAAATTTGTTACAGTGACCGACCTCGACCAATCCACAGTCTGCATCCGACCGACGTCGGTTCCCATGCATCTGTCCCTGACTACCAGCCTGCCAGCGCTGGTGTCCCTGCTGCCGACGTCGGTCCTCCTGATTGACATCAGTCTTACATACTGCCGATGTCGGTCCCATGACCGACATCGGTCTTACCCTGCCCAACACTACCGGCTTCGGTCTGCACATGACCGACATCGGCACCTGTCTGTTCGACGTCGGTTCCTCCTGACTGATGCTGGTACCTGTGTTCACCTGTGAGTGATGACTTTTTACCCGCGAGCTCCTTTGGATCAAAACCCATGTCCAAACTGCTCTGCTCAGATGTATCCAGCCTCATCCACTGAACTCTATCCGCCATCTCCTCCAAGAACACCAAGGCTTTCCAGTTCTTAAGCCTGTCAAATATATCTGTCTTTCGCTTAAGAACATGCATCTCCTTCCTGCTCATGTGACCAAGCCTACAAAGCCACGTCTCTACAACAGAAGAAGAATCAGTAATATAAACAAGTAGATAAAGTATACCTGTTTTCTTACCACCAGCTAATTCAAGTGCTACCGCTGTGAGAGTTCTTGTGCATCTCTCATGACCCAATCTTTCTGAAGAAATTAGCCATATCTCCAAACCTGGGACCTGCATGACCTTCATCAACACCTGTGTGTTGGCCGCCTGCAATTTCAGCTTCACTTCTCCTTTGCCAATTCTTTGGCAAGGCTTACCAACTCCTCTACCTGGGGCTGCATGGAAAGAGGCAACCGAATCTTTTATCCAAGATTCAACTTTATCCAAGAAACCTGCAAACACATCCTGTGCAACAACACCTGCTACATCTATATCTTCAGTTTCTTCATGCTGATCTGCTACCAACCAACAATATTCTTTTACCTGCTCTTTCTTTCCATCGGACCGTGAGTAACCGTCTGTGCTTTTCAACTCCTCTATTCTTAGCTTACTTTGATCTGCCATTGCTCTACTCCCACTCAATCAGAAACCCCTGAGAGTGCCCTGTAACCAAAACACAACCTGCTTCCTGCAACCTTAGCTCTGATACCACTTGTTGGTATCAAGCTCAAGAACCTACACCCTGGCTCTGATACCACTTGTTGGTATGCGAAACACTGGAAGCATACAAATGATTTCCAAATACCAAGCAACTTAATATGCGAAAATAACCAGATTCACCAAGTAACTAGAATTCAGAATAACACAGCATATGAGAGACAATACACAACGTGTATTAACACTTTATACAGAAAAGAATACAATAAAGAAGATGCCACTTCTTCTCCACCACCTTACAGAGGTTTCCCACACCTCAAGTGAACAATAATTCTTCTCCCCAAAGCTCTCCCTCTCACAGGTCCCAACACCCAACTCAAATACAGAGTTGGTGTTCACCTCCCGTGCTCCACACACACCACAAGTGCTCCACGCACTCCACAAGCACTCCACGTGCTCCACAAGTACTCAAGGTACTTCAAGTAGATCTCCCATGAATCTGCAACAACTTGCAATTCAATAGACCATACTTATGGAAGGAACTCCCTTGCCTTTCTCTTGCTCTATCTGAGTACACACCTGTACTCCAAGTAGATCCTGCCTAATACTGCTCCCTATTGTGTTGCTGTCTATATGACCTTGCACACCTGCAAATCAAACAACGGTTCTGCTCACCTGTGAACCTCGACCTTGCACACACATACACCTGCAGATCAACGATCTTACTTACCATGTAGATCTCCTATATAGGTCATGCAACTGTGACCAAGATCCTACACTCCTGAAGAACCCAGCTGGCTCTCCAATCCAGCACCAACACACCTGGTACTAAGGCACTAGGAGGAACGCACCATTGCTCTACCTCACACACAGAAGGAGCTTATAATTATGCTCTCTTACTCCCTAGCACACTTTTCCAATACAACCATGAGTCTATTATATAGATCTCATCCAAACAATAATTAGACATCTAATTACAATAATTAGATCCGCAGCTCTCAGTCTAAAAATAGATCTCTTCTTGCAAACACTTGGTTCATTAGCTAACTGCCCGTAACAAGCGCAGTCCAAACCACACAGGCGACCGACATCGGTCCCTGTCCGCCTGGGGGTCACCGACGCTGGCCGATCTCTGATCGACGTCGGTTGCCTTCCTGCCCTATCCTGCCGACGTCGGTTGGCCTGACCGACGCCGGTGTCTCTGACACTCAGCAACTCTCCTGCAACCTCCTCTCCTATTTGCATCAGTGAATCTTTTAGCTCCACAATCCTAACAAGATGGTGAGGTAATCACGTTTGACTTTGGTATAAAATTTGTTATAATTAATGAGGTTTTGATTATTATAATAAATAGAATACTATTTTTTAGTATCATCTTGTTGGGCAAGCATTGCCCCAACTGATATAGGTGTGGAAGAAGTATATAGAATCAAGGGTTGATCATTAGAAGGAGGATGAAGTGTAGGTAGGTGAAGTAATGACTATTTCATGTTATCAAAGACTTTTTGACATGGGTCCATCCATTATAAGGCATTACCTTTATTAAAAAGAGAATTTATGGAGTGGATATAATAAGCCATTTTGGGGGAAAATCATCTAATTGCCCCAAGATTGCTTAAGTAAAAATGTCAGGAATGGATCAAGGAATGGGCGTGTTGACAATGTCACTAATCTTAGCAGGGTCAACATTGATGTCATGGAGAGAGACTAGAAATCCTAACAATTTTCAAGATGTGACACCAAAGACACATTTGTAAGGATTTAGTCTAACCCAATATTTGAGAAGATGGTCAAAGATGATAGAAAGATATAAGAGATGAGTTTGATGACTTTTGGATTTAGTAAGGTCATCCACATAGGTTTCAACAACATTTGTGGATAAGATCATGAAAGATATGGGTCATTGTTCATTGGTAAGTGGCTCCAACATTTTTGAGGTTGAAGGGCATTTTGACATAGCAATAAATGCCCCATTCCATTGTGAAAGTGGTCTTATGTTGGTCCTTAGAGGTAATGTGAATCTAATTGTAGCTCAAAATTCCATCCATAAGAGATAACATTTCATAACCAATTTTGGAATCAATGATGGCATCTATAGAAGGTAAAGGGAAGCTATCCTCGGGATAAGTAAGGTTAAGATTATAAAAATTGATACAAATTCAAATGACCATAGTGACCTTTTTTTGAATGGGAACAATGTTAGAAACCCATTCATAATAGTCTACTAGTTTGATAAATTTATCATTGATTAATTTGATGATTTCTTTGTGACATAGGGTGGAAACCTCAGGTAGAAATTTCCTTTGCTTTTGATGTACAGGTTTAACATCAAGACAAGTAATAATGTTATGCACCACAATGCTAGGGTTAATACCAGGCATGTCCTCATAGAACCAAGCAAAAACTTCATGATACCTATCAAAGAATAAGCTAAAATTATCATGTTTGGTAGGTGCGATTTCACAAGATACTATAATTGGTTGAGGATAGGATGGAGTACCATACTCAATGTGAGTGGTTTATTCGATAAGCATAGCATTTCCATCTTGGAAATGGTATGGTGCATTAGGTAAGGTAAAAATTGGATTAGTTTTAGGATCAATGCTAACAATGAAGTTGTTGAAACAAAGGGTTTTAGTTTTAAAATTCCCAAGTTTATGATGTTTCCAAGGAATTTGAAGTTCTAGGCATGAAGTATTTCAAGAATAACTTTATCACTAGACAAGGTGGGAAGAGGCCATAATACTCAACATCTACTTTGAGATCAAGAATTTGATTACCATGGTGATCATACTTAGAATGTATCCAATGGACATCGGTTACCTTATTATCTAATGTAATCTCAGAAGTAGGAAAGTTCGATGGATTAGAAGAGATTGGAATGTCATTGGTTTTGGTGATAAGGGAAGGATCAGATGAAATGATTGGATTCAAAGGTAGTAAAAGAGATGCAAGAATTTTTGGAGGTTTAGAAGGTATAATTTTCTCTACCACCCAAAGGAGTATCAAGAAGTGGAGAATTGGTAGAATCCACATAACCTTTGGGATCTAAGTCATGATCTATATAAATCGTATGGACATCCCAATTAAAAGCATGAATTTGAGCTAATATTTTTTGATAATGCTGGACATCCAAATTTTGAGATTGAGCTTGGACCATTATGTAATTATCATCATATGTTGGAGAAATTTTACATGCTTGAGAGTCAAGAGGAATTTTAGAAGGTGAAATCCACATATTAATAAATGTATGAGGAGACATGATGAGAGGATCTAGAAATAATTTGGCCACTCTAAAATCATTGCAAGTGAAGGCATATTCAGGTAAAGAAGGCTCTTTAGCATCACATGGAGGGATAAAATCAATAATCTCATTAATAAGATAATAGTAAAATCCCTAGATAATAAAGGAGTAAGCCACTATGAAATGTATGGAGGTAGATTGGTGGTATTGTAAGTATGTTGTAATTTATTAGGTTCATCATCATCAAAAATTTTAAGAGTGACTTGTAAATCAGGATTGATATTGATGAATGTAGGTAAAGGAGCACTATTGATATTAGGAATGGTAGGAATATGATACTAAGATTTGGGATTAGGAAGTTGAATACTCCATAGGTTGGGATCAATTTCATGCTTGTATCATTTCTCATTATGTATGAATTTAATGTATTGGCTATCAAAATAATTAATATCCCTCATTCTATGAGTCTATAGATGACCAAGGAGTATATTATAAGATAAGGGTAAGTTAAAGACCATGAACTTAGTTTGAATGGTCTTAGGTCTAATGGTTAATGGAAGCCAAATTCAACCAAGTGGTTTTTTATTAGTCTTATCAAAACCACGATAGGTAGATGGGTTTGTTTGATATGATCCTTATTATAACCAAGTTGTTGGATTAGCCACAAAGATGTCGCATTAATACCAGAACCTTCATCAACTAAAACTTTATGGATAAGGGTAGTAATAATGGCTATTTTAATAAAAAGTGGTAGATCATCAATACAAAAAATAATTTCATCATGAATCATGTCCTCTTTAAGAAATTAAATAGAGGTCTTGGAAGAAAGACACATAGTTTCAATGGTATTTACATTGGTAGGTTGAGATTCAATAGAAGGTGGTTAGTGGTTATTATAACTAAGTTGTTGGATTAGCCACGAAGATGTCACATTAATACCTAAACCTTCATCAACTAAAAATTTATGGATAAGGGTAGTACTAATGGCTATTTTAATAAAAAGTGGTAGATCATCAGTACAAAAAAGAATTTCATCATTAATCATGTCCTCTTTAAGAAATTAAATAGAGGTCTTGGAAGAAAGACACATAGTTTCAATGGTATTTACATTGGTAGGTTGAGATTCAATAGAAGGTGGGCCTCATATTTACATTGGTAGGTTGAGATTCATACTCATGAGGGATGGGTTCTTGTGATCCGTTACTCATATATGTCAAAGTAGGTTGACCCAAAATTATGCAGCTGAATCCTAAAATCATATTACATAACATTCATCGATAGAGGATGGATCTTCAATTTCTTGGAGTTGTTGCATAATGAAATTACAATGATAGGGAGAAGTACGAACCAAATCCATAAGTGGAATCTTACAAGGCATAGAGTTAAGTTCTTCAAGAAAGTTATAATGAGATTTAGAAGAAGAACCAACATGAGGTTTATGAGGTAAAGTAGTTTTTTAAGGAATGGATGTGGTTGGAGGTTTGAAAAGAGGAAGTGGTTCCTCATGAGATTTTAAAGCTAGATTAGCAGTTATAGTATCTTTGAGATTTTTCTCTTCTAAAGATGGATTCTTAGGTTTGGTAATAGGATCTTCGTGAGCTAGCTTGTGATGATAATTAAACTTAGCAATGTTAACATATTGAGAATTATTATAATATTGGTCATAATTAGCTTCAATGGCAAAAACATCCTTGTTGTTTTTTTTATTATTAGTATTAGCAAAAAAAATGGTTATTAGAGGTAAAAGCTTTGGAAACCTATCATTTTTGAGAAGCAGTGGTGTATTCTTAATGATGAAGGTTGATCATGGCTTCATGGTTAAATGAATCACCAAGCATATAGGAGACAGTAAATTTAGTGATCCCTCTAAAAGATTCATGAGAATGACCAATGTCAGTGTGGAACTAACAAAATTGATTAGGGCCATACCACTTAGAAGGATTGTTAGGATAAGTGAAAGGTCTAGAGGGTAGTAAGAGTTGTTTAATTTATTTCACAAAAAGTGGTGTGAGAATATGAAGGGATGTTAGATTTGGCAACTCTTGGTTTGGTTGGTGGAGTATTACTAGTGATAGCATTGGTAGATGTTTGAAAATATCCTTTGAAAAGTTTAGGATTAGGTTCAAATTGCTTCATGATAAAGTCTTGATGTTTAGCTCGATCAAGAGCTTCATTAAGTGTTTGGGGAGAAAAGGTTTAGACCTTATATTGAAGAGGAGTTAAAGCAGTGATAAAGAGTTTAAACAAGTTATCATCAGTCATGTTATGGTCAAATTCGTAGGCTAATGAGTTCCATCTTTTGATAAAGTCATGAGTTGATTTAGTGGGAGATTACTTAGCATTGATGAAGTGGAAGATCAAAGTGTTGAAAATCTTTAACTAAAGTATTAACCAAATCTTCAAGTTGCCAAATAGAATTTTGGGGTAATTGTTTATACCATTATAATACATTGCCATTAAAGATTTTGACTAAGTGTTTAATAGTGGCAAAGGTATTAGTTTGGATCCACTCTTTGTAAAGGTTTACAAAAGCTTTGAGAAATGAGGCAGGGTCTTTAGTTCAATCACACTTGATAGTTGGAGATATGTTACCAATATTAATGAAAATAATGAAGGGAGATAAAGGCTAATTTTGAATAGTTTTAAGCATCTTATTACTCATTATGGGCTGAGGCATAACATTACTTAAGGCATCTCTAAGAGGCGGAGGAATATAATTGGGATTGGCTTGAGGATGGATAGTCATAGGTTAATTAGCCACATTAATCAAATGATGTTGAAGTTTCATCATTTGGTTGGTGTTAGAGCTTTGCATTATGTTCATTTGTTGGATAACTTGGGCAAGAAGTTGAGTTGTATCAAGAGGTGGGTTGGTGTTGGTAGGAGTACTCCCCAAATTGGTATTAGGGGGAGGGTTATTAGAAGATGGATTGTTAGTGTGATTATTGATTAAACTTGTGTCAAGTGTTCTCACATTAGTTTGAAGGTTTTGAATATGAGAAGCATAATGGTAAGTATAGAAAAGATCAGACCCATCAACTTCATCTTGAGGTGTGATTTGTACCATGTTACAAAAGATGGATGAAGGAGGTGAAAAGGTGCCCTAAGAGTGATGGTGCTCTTGGGAGGAAAAGAGAGGAAGAAATGAACATCCCATATAGTATTTAAATGGATTCAAGCTATCTAAGAAGATTATGATAGGAGACTTCATGATGACTTTAGATAAATGAATAAATGCTAAGAATGATAAATAGAGAAGGTAAAAAATTGTACAAATTCAACTGGGTCGACCTAGTACAAAGAATAGGGTCTAAAATTTGATGAAACGAGAATATAGGGTCGATTGGTTTGACCTAGTTATATATCATGAACAAGAAGTAAGCAGTAAAAGATACAAGGTTGATTGGGTCAACCTAGTTCTATAGCTAAGGAGCATAAAAGAATACTATGTTGATAGAATTGATTGTGTACTAAAACAAGAATAATTTTACAAGTAATTATGAAAGAAAGACATGAAAAGAAACACACAATCAATTAGATCAATGAAGTTGATCCAATTGAGGCACACAACACAAAACCTTACACCAATGTTGGCTAACACAAGTTTGTGCAATACAACATACAATGGAACAAAGATCAAGCAATCAACACGGAAATTAAAAGTTAAGTGGTCAACCTAAATGTTTTTATATTATTATAATATGATTTTAGATGTGACAAGAAGTTGGCTTGTAAATAAGGAACCAAAAATCAATCTTAGGATGGTTTCAAGATGTTTGGGTTGAAAGGGATATGTATTGGCAATGGTATCAGCTTGGTATTAGGGCTTAACTCCTCACTTCACACATCACACTAATAAGGGTGTCAGGTGCTTAGCCAAAATATACCATTAATCACATGTTTATACTTGGTTAGAAAACCAAGTTGGCTTCCCCCTTGGTGATGAAATCTATGTAGGTAGGCCTTGGGTAGACAATTGTTAAAATATTTTTTATGATTTTATGATTTGGTAGTGTGTGCATAAAAGAGAAAATAGTGAAACTAAATGGTATATTGAAAACCACCTAATTAGACTATGTGATTTATTCTAAGCATGCAAGCAATAAGAAATGAAAGTGTCAACTAATTACTAGTATCTAAGGGTTAATTCCAACTTTAAAACATAGTACAATGTCAATTTAGTTGACAATGTATTTAGAGAATACATAACAAGGTTGATAATGTCACCTTCATATTATAGAAGCAAAAATTTTGGAATTGAACTACATCGACAGAGTCGACTTAGCTTTCTAGACTGTACATAGAATATAGAACTATGTCGATAGGATCGACTTAGTTGATATTACAAGGGAAGTTTTAAAGATTGTAAACTATGAAAAATAAAACTATAACAAACGCTAGAAATGACAAAGAAGGATAAAAAGGAACCTTGGTGGGTTGAGGATGCAAAGAAGTGATTGATATTGAATAACCTTGATTTGTACTTGAAAAATCTACTAACTATGTCAACTGGGTCAACCAAGCTTTGCAAAAACCTATTGCTAACAACCTAAAAATGTACAAGTTGACTAGGTTGACCTAGTATGTTGAATCTAATGTTTGAAAGTGTACAAGGTCGATTGAGTCAACCTAGTAGTCTGAACTAGAATTTTAGAAAACCTACATAAATAGAATAGAGTCATTTTGAATATGACTATGTGTTAAAACTATGCATATAAGTTAGTACTATGTCAATACAGTCAACCTAACATTGTAAATATATAAAAAATAAAATGATGAAATGATGAAATAAGTGAATAAAAACTTGCAAGGGTTAGATTCACATTGGGTTCACCAAGATATATGAAATCATAAATTCATCATGTATATAAATCAATCCTAACTCAAAGAAGATGGATCATACCATACACTTTTGATTGGCGACATATTTGTTAAGCAAGAACATGACCAACATGGGGATCTACTAGACCCGATTAGGGGATCTCTTATTGTAATACACTATGTTAGGGAGGGTTCCAAAGCCTCTAGTCAAGCACAATAATGTAATAACCCTAAAGGGGTCTTGAGTTTTAATATTTCACCAAAACTAATAACAATTAAAGTAAATCTAATATAGTGCTCACCAAAGCTTGTGTCATAACATGAGGCCAGTAAACAATCAAAATATGTATAGGAGAATCTCAATTAAGCTAAGTATGAGTAAGACCCTAATACATGGAATATGAAGATTAATATTATTCAAAGACAATACTTATCTTACTTCTACCTACTAAAAAGAGGAGCAAAGTTAGAGAATACTTCCGTTAATGATGAACCCATTGAGACTTAATCTACCCTTGGCCAAAGGGGTTTTGCAAGAGGTTGTTGTGGTTTGTAATGATCATTAAGAAAGGACAAAGCATCTAAGACTTATCCACAAGACTAGATTCTTTAAGTAGAAACCTTAAGCTAAGACTCCTCAAGTAGAATGGTGGAAGAGAATATTGTAAATAAGTGAGAGTGAATAAGAGCTCTTTATTGCATATTGAAATAATGATGAGATGATGTTGTATATATAGGTAGATTTGACCCTTAACCCTTTTAAAAATCCTAGTCAACTTAGTCAACCTAGCACAATTTTAGATAATTATTCACTAGGTCATGACCTGGGTTAGCCAAAGGCCAAACTAGTTCCTACATGAAAATCACCTGAAACTATACAAGGTCAACCCAATCGACCTAGTATAGCTGACTAACAAAAGGGACTTAAGGTGAGGAAAAAAGGGATGGAAAGTGGTAAAAAATTGGAGTGTGAAAAAGAGGATTAATAGCATAGGGAATTGTTTTAGGAGTTGGTTGGATTGGTAATATGTGGTAATAAGGGACACCAATCCTACAAAGCACCAATGGTATTCCCACCACTTCCCCAATGTACCCTTTAAGACATGCACTCAGAGAGATTGAGTCTCGATAAGTTCCTACAAGATGTAAAGCATCAATATTTGATAAAAATTGAAAATATTATGTGTATACATAAGATTCCAAGTGGTCATGCTCAAATCTAGTTGATATTCTATCTTGGACACCTACATCCAAGTCAGATAGTAGCACCAATGCAACCATCTAGATCCGACACAAGAGTGTAAGGCCATAAAATGTAATTTTCTAGAATCTGTCGATTGATCCAAAATACAAATCTAGTTTACTTTTAGCCTATTCTATATCAAATTTTCATGCATAAAGTAAACCATCTAAGTATTCTTGTTTCTAATTTATTATAATTTCAATCAATAGTTATACTTTTTATTTTTAGCATATCTCAGTGTTATAAATTCAGGACATTATTTATTTGAGTTTACAAATTAATTGGCTTGCTATAAATATATTTATCACCTTGTAATTTTTCATTTCTATATTCTTAACCATATACTATATTGACCCCTCTTAATTTAGGGTTAAGCAAGGCTCAAAATATTTCAAACCTCATGTTTGTTCAAGTGATATCCAATTTCTTGATAATAATTCTAAAATTATGACAATGTACTTTGAAGCATGTGATGAAAATAATGTTTGGATTTTTTTGATGGTGTTAATGCATTGGAATGACATGTTGGCACTAATGTCATCACTAGAAAATATTGTGAATTGGGTCACATATAAATCTTAGATTTTGGCAACATGTAAATTTCAATTCAGGCAAAGAAAATTTGACAGAGATACTTTAAAACTTTTTAAAAATTTATCAAATTTGAGTTCTTATGAATATAAAACAATATTCTTTTGAGTTTTCAATATCTTGATTGTTTAAAACTAAATAGATATTTTATTGCATCCAATTTCTTCATGTATTTATATGTAATGTTGCATGTTGCATTGTTTCAAACCACTTTCTAACTATATTTCAAATTTCAAAATTCCACAACCCTTATATCCTCCCAAGCCTTGTAAAATTTTCAAACTAGTGACTGTGTTTGTTTCTAAGGTAGACATAGTGGTTATAATTGCCTATGTTAGGATAGGTAGCTTCTATGGATGCCCCCTAGGCAATAGACTCTCTAAGGTAATCATATTGATATTTAATATAGTAAAAAAAGGTACATTGCAAATAGTCTTTAGAAATTTGTGATGGCATCATTCCAAGCTAACATCATCCCACTTATTAGGTGCCCAAGTCAAACATTATTTGGCATGTATCCAAAATTCATTGGAAAATTACCATATCTACAAGGAGGCAAACACTTGATAGAAACAAAAAGAATTTAATCCATAAAAATAAATGAAAATTAAATATAAAGTATACTATCAGCTTGGTATATTC
Organism: Torreya grandis; assembly: GCA_037957365.1. Lineage (NCBI taxonomy): Eukaryota > Viridiplantae > Streptophyta > Pinopsida > Cupressales > Taxaceae > Torreya > Torreya grandis. Next base: position 942,926 of record JARHVA010003505.1, on the reverse strand, counting down.
GACTCTAAACTTCAAAACTAGAATAAAGCAATCTTTCAATAAATTGTAACATTATAAACAAAAAAATCAAATACATTCATCTCCTTCAAATTTTAAATATAGATAGCCATATAACTTTCAATTCCATCCTCAACATATTTTTGAGTGATTGCAACATAACTTTCCTAGTTTATGTAGTTCTTTAATGATTTGGTTCAGGCCTCATCAAGTCAACTTCTAAGATCAAATTATATGAACTAGACTCATCTACCATGCCATCATAGAGATATTACAACCCATATGAATAGGAAATTTGTAGATAGAGAACTATCTAAGTTGAATAACATGCAAGGTATAAGTTTTCCCAAAACATTTATCTTACAAATGTTAATTATTTATAGCTAGAAGTTTTTTTCTTGAGCTAACTAGGCAAAGTGATTCAAGCATATATAGATAACTACATTGCAAACACAAGTCATACCTAATGGCCTCTTAGAAATAACTTCTAAGTTGGAAGGGAAACTACTCTTTAGCTTGTGTAGAAAGTCTAGAGATTTTAGTATGCCATTCAGAAGATCACAAACCTATAAATACCATTAAATATATTCAATATCTAGATGTCAAAAACAAGATACCGATTTCAATATGTTGAATTGAAAAAAAATACAAATCATGGCATGTAGCTTCTTTGCAACATATCAGTTGGACAAATAAATCAATGTAGGTAGTTTGTTGATAAGAAAACTTGTTAATGGATTTGTCACTACATGTATGTATTCCATAGCATGCATTCAATTCCATCTACAACATAACAAAGTAATACCATGATGATAAAACATGATTGTTGGTCAATAACATAATGATGATATGAAATTTAAATTAAATTTTAAATGATGATTCCATGATGGACTATGGTTTTATTTATTAATGTTATTTATTATTAAAATTATGGATTTGACCTTGTCATACCATAGAGGTACCACATTGTATCTATTTTTTGTGCAGATGATAGAGATGAAAAAAACATTATATTAATGTTGAGATGATTTGGTATGGGATCTACATATTGTCCATCGGGGTGTAATTTAAGTCAACATGATGTAGTGGGAGCTCCAATAGAGGACAACTATAAATAATCGACCCTAACAATGAAATTGGTAATGATAGACACCTTGTATATGGATGTGTTATGTGGCACTTTGACCTCAAAGACACTTGACATATTATGAATGGGTGACCTAAATACAAAGAGATACAATACATTTTAATATGGGTTATTCTTCACATAAGCACATGATAATGGAAAAATAAATAAAAATTAAAATAAGTAGATGCTTCGTGGCCATGAAATTATCAATGGATTTGTTGATCTCCTTTGGAACGAATAAAGAGAATCGAACAAACAATCACTATGAAAATAAGAGATTTAAAAATATATAAAGGATGCCCAAGTAGTTAAGAGTTAAGTTTGACAATCCTATCTTTTATCATTGGATAGAATTGAATGAGCAAGAAGCTACAATTCTCAGTGACAGCTCTTAAAAATTAAATGGTCAAGAGAAGCTAGACATGTTGCCTTAAAAATGATGGAAGATATTATGTGAAAGAAAGGACTAATATATATAAACAATGTGGTCTTAAAAAGATCTCACGGCCACTAAGATTTGGTTACAAATCAAGTTGAGTTAAGGGAAGCCAAAGAGAAATTGGGATGGAAATCACATTGTAGATCGCGTGTTGACTAAGCATGTCGCATCTTGCCTAAGGTAATCCTTGTTATTTCCTATGAACCTTTACCATTTTTTCCATGGAAGGATGTGGTAGATTTGTTGATTTGAGGATTTTTTTTGCAATTCCCCTTATTTTGGGATATTTGCATCTATTTCCTTTCCCTTTTGTCAAGGATGTGGTTGATTTAATGATCAATGGATCTTGTGATTGTGGAAAATTTTCCCTACGTGATTAATTGCATTTGATGATAGTCATTAGACTGTCTAACCCTTTTTATATTGATTATTCTCCTTGATTTTCTTTTATATATTTTTCCATCCTCTATAATTCTTTGGGTGGGTTAGATGGAGGAGAAGAATAACGCTTTGCACTAGTAGTACTTTTGTGTTCTTTGAGTTATATTGTTATCTATCTAAAGGCCTCTGCCAAGGCCTGGGAGAGGCCATTAAGTCCCAAAATAGTGTTTTGGGGGGTTTTGGACTCATATGGGGTTAAATGTATCCACCCAATGCAAGATTATTTATAATTAAGCATGTGATTACATGCCTTGACAATGATTGGATCTCTAGCAACTATTGATTTGTTAATGTAGGTTTTTTTCCCACTTTTGGTTTTACCTAAATATTTATTAATCAGCATGCTTAGGGTTATTAATGGCATTAGTGAAAATAAACTTAATGTGGTTTCTAGTTATGAGTTGGGTCATTACCTTTTTGGTGATCTAATATCTCACTATATAATGTACCTCCTTTGGACTTTTTGGCTAATGAACTAATATGAAGCTCACTTTTGCTTTGTATTGCTCTCACCTAATCCTAAGGTTTTCATGCAATCTATGATGTTTAAAGATCTTGGAGTGATCTAACAAGGTATTAGAGCTCTGATCTAACAACCACTTTTCCATTTCTAAAATACTCAGTGAGATCTTTCCTGCATGCATTCTTAGTAGCTTTTTTGATTTTTTAGTTTTTCATAGGTTTGGTGGGATTTCATGAAAATCCATGCAAACTATATAACTAAAATCTTAAATATCAAAAAGGATAATGTTATCATATCTAGAAGGCATCAAAACCCTAAGATCAATTGTAAACATGACCCATTTTTGTGATAGTCATTTTTGAGGATTTTTTGAGTGTTTCAAGTCTTTTTCAATGGTTTCATGCATATCCAAATAGTAGGATTCTTAAATCAGAAAATAATTTCAGGGTTTTTCCTAATTTTTTGATTTCTCAAATGGGTGTTTGTTAGTTTTTGGAGGATCCATACCAAATCTGCATATTTTCAAGTTTTCTAGTTTTAGTGAAGTTTTCAACCCTTGCAAGCAGCTTTAGCAGTTTATCAAACTTTTGGCATCGAGAAAATAGATGATATCAAACATTTAACTTGATAGAAATAAGGGCCCCTTCGGATATTTGTGCCTATAAAACCCAACACCTTCTCAAGTAGGCTCTGAATTTTGATGACATGTTCAGCACACCATCAAATCTTATTGAGTGCAAAAACATTGCTCAGACCTCGACACACCCTATGGATTTTGATAAATGCAAAAACACCCTATGGATTTTGACCACCCCTTTTTCACTCCATCAAATTTAATCATTGAAATGTGTTACTATTCATTTTAAATTTGAAGGCCTTTTCGGATGATATCACTCACACGTCAATTAAAATAGGGAGGGGGAACACCCACAAAAGGTTTTAGCCCCTAGTCACTTCCAACCCAAAAATGCTTAAATTTTTCTCAAAAAAGGCTTATGTTTTTCTTTGAAAAGTTGATGCATGAAATTTTCTTTTGAGGAAGTTAATTCAAAACAATTCATCGCTATTTTTGCCTAAATTTTCCATGCAAGCAAGATTTTCAAATGACTATAACTTTTGATCGGTAATATTTTTTTAGTATCATCTTCTTTGAAAGTGCCTATTTTTTTGTGATCTATGTATTGGTGATATTTTAAATCCATCTATACCTACCTATTATTCACAAATTATACCTCTTGGATGTATTATCAATAGGGTCTGATGTCCCTCCAATTCTTTCATACTTACACACAAATTGTTCAAGATGCATCAATGGAGGTGTCTAACATCTATATGAGGATGTTTGTATTTGAAACATTAGGGGGTATCACTCTTGATAGTTCTAAGGGGGTTTTGTGGTGTTGTGCTTTATTTAGTGTCTCTTCTACACATTCTCATTTTATGCAGTGTTGATTTCTGCACTTATTGATCATTTGGATGCATTATCAATTATTCCTGATGTCCTCTTCATGAGCGTGCATTGTTCTTGTAACTAAGGGCCATTACAATTGTTTTGTGTAGTCTTGCACTTCTTTGGTGTTTTCTCTCAATCATGTTGACTTCACTTGAGAGATACTTGTGGAGAAAAGTTGACTTTACACCAATGGTTCCTCTTGAAAATAGAAACTATGCTTGCTGGCATGCTTACATGGAACAATTATTCATGAAAAGGGGAAATAATAGTAGTCCATTCCTATATGGATAGATACCTACTCCCATTGATTTTGACAAGTACATTAAGTTGGCTAACACTTGTGACAAGGTTTGTGGTATTTTGTTGCACATTTCATGGGATCTACATCACCATGTGTCTTGATATTATTTAGAGCATCTTTCAGTCTCTTTTTAGAGATCCTATTGAGATTTATATCACTCCTCCTCCACTTCCTATCATCTCTTCAAAAACTATTGTACCCTCTCCTCCTACTCCTATTTTCTATGAGGACACATCCATTATGGACAGTTCTATTCCTTATATTGAGCCACTACTAAGGGATGAGATTCTGTATGACCTTAGTGTTCCCATTGCATATTCTGATCCCTAACGTATGCATGATGTTGTTCTTCTAGAGCCATCATAGATTGGTAACTTGGAGTAATCTACTATTTTCAGTGAGAGTGCACCTTGTGAGAGCATCAACATCTCATATGTTCTTATGGATATTTAGTCTATGGATTTGCATGATTCATTTGTAGTCTCTTCTTCAACTTCAAGGGTTGTTGAGTCGTGCTCTCCACTTCACATGGACATTCCTTCAGCGAATGCTCCATGCCATCCTTCTTTATCAAAATCACATATACTTTATGACACTTTTGAGCCTGATCACATCTCTAAGATTATGGACTCTTAATCTAGCATATATGACTATAGTAGTGATGGGGACACACCTCCATGATCTCCTTATCACATTACATATATTGTGAGGTTAGTTCTTGATCCACCTACCTCTAGTCCATTTTAGACATTACAAGGTGTAGGTATATTTTTCTAAGACTCAACAGACATTAAACAGTCTTGTATACAATTACAGGGCATTATGCAGTCTATTTTAGCCTATATTCCCATTACACCATCATTGCATAGAGCAGTTGGCTTATCTACTATGCATTAGGAGCATAGTTCCTTATATAAGAATAACACATTGGTTGAAGATCCATCAAGCACTTGGTGGGCACATTCATTGTCTGAGGTGATCTACTCTTCATTGCACCTACTTATGACGTGTTCACTTTAGTGGCATTACATTTAGTGCTTGTATATGATCTTGCCAAACCTATGCCACACTTTTGTTTTCGACCCTACTCAGAGTTATTTATATTGTTGTACCGTTCATCTTATAATATAGAATGGTCAGACTTCCAATACACCATTTGTATTCTTCTTTTGTCAAAGGGAAGAAACATTGTTCTATATGGATGGAACTTCTTTAGTCTTCAAGCAAAGGATCTCAGCAACAACATTCATCATTTTATGAGCACTATTGTAAGTAACTTCAACATCTTCTATGGGAACTTCTTAGTTCTCCTCTTTATGTTCCCTATTTCTCTCACTAGTGGATGCATTGTCAATTGTACCCAATGTCCTTAGAGCATGCACTTTCTCTTGCTTTGCTCTCTTTTAGGGGAGGAGTTTTGTCCTACTGTTTTTCTCTTTTTCTCCATTTTATTGGAGTTGCATTGTGCTTGGGTACCTCATCAGGGCTTGTTGCTAAAACCCAATTCTTTTACCCACCTGAGATACACTTCAAGCCAGGGGAGGGGGGTGGTGGGGAGGGGTTGGTGAGGGTTAGTGTAGTCTTTTTTCCCACTTTTGGTTTTACTTACACAGTTATTAGTCAACTTGTGTAGGATTAGTAAGGTCGTTAGGGTAAATACACTTAATGTGTTTTCTAATTATGAGTTGAGTCATTACCTTTTTAGTGACCTAATCTCTCACTATATAATATACCTCTTTTGTACTTTTTGGCTAATGAAATAATAAGAAGATCACTTTTGCTTTGCATTCCTCTCACGCAATCCTAGGGTTTTCATGCAATTTGTGACATTTAGAGATCTTAGAGGTGTCTAACAGGATTTAGGGACCCTATTTTGATGTGACATTATTATATCTTTTGAATGTTTTATTATGGTTTCACGTTGTTGCGAATCTCTATATGTTGATTGATTTGATAAGCATTTATTTAGTTATCTCATAACACTTCTTATAAATTTCACCTTGTGTTTATTGTTGTTTCTTGATTAGACCCTTGTGTGAACCTTTCCCTTTTAGCTCATTGGTTATAGATGAATCAGAACAATTGAATAGACTAGATAGTGAGGTACTAGCTGGGGATAAAATATTAGGCTGCATTCAGTAGGTTATATAGTGGTAAATTTAGAAGATTCCTCATTCCCCCTTATGGACATGTGCACTAGTTGTGAGGGTGGTTTGGTGGAGCATGACGACAAATCATCTCCTCATATGGTATCTGTATCTAATCACGTGGAAATCAACCAGTGAACAAGCAAACTTCTTGGTGTCATGGTGCATGCATTCTGACTTTTAATTCAATGTCAATTATAAATATTTAAGAAAAATCTAAATACTGAGATAGTTTTGATATTGCACAATGGTAGAAATGCATTTTGACATCGCTATGTTGTGTTTATTTCCTTGAGTTCTTTTGCATAATCTGAAATGTTTAGGAGTAGAAAAGAATAGTTTTTCATTATTGAAGTATTGGAAGCCACAAGGATTACAGTTGATATTGCATAATGAAATATTAAAATGCCAAAGCTTACTACTATATGTTATTTCATTAAGATCAAATGTGAAATCTAGAATGTTTATGAGAAGGAAATAATAGTGTGTTACTTTTTTAAATCATACTAAATGTTGTTTAATAATTTAGTTCCTTTTAAAGGAATGTACATGTTTAAGCTTTGAATAAATGAAATCACCATGATTTTTTGTCCTGCTTTATATCTTATTCCTTGTGCTTTGAATATTAGATTTTATATTCATGTGAGATGAAATCCATGAATGTTCACTAGAAACCATTTAAATGTATGTACTTGTGTTTGTAAACCCTATATGCCACCATGTTCTTCTATTTGATGAATTGATGCTATGTAAGATAAGGGACTTAAAACCACTATGTTCACCTTTGAATCCTAATTAGTCGAAGCCACTAGTATCTACCATAATCTTAATGTGAAACTATTTCCCCTTCATGAATAATGTCATTTTGAGCTTCTCACTCTTCATCATAATCCTCATTGTGTAAAACTTAGTTGATTATTTTCCCCGTAGCCAAGACATGAACTCTATGATGCAATGCTTCTTACTATAGTCATAAGGGAAATGTGAATGAACACTTGACATAATGCCATAGTGTATTACTTAATGATTGAAATAAAATTGGTTGTCTTCTTTGACTTTCCCTATGATGCACAATATTGTGCCAAGTGACTCAATAATGCTATGTGATATTGTGCCAAATGACTCAATAATGCCATGTGACATAACAGATGTTTGTTTACCTCTTAATCAAGACCATTTTGTGACACTATTGGTCATGGTATGCAATGCACATCTTGTTGCTTGGACTCGTACAACGATTGCTCTTTAAACTTTAACCTTGTGGCTACTTTATAAGTTCACATAGCTGTTGGTTTATAAACTTTGTTTAAATGCGCGGACTCGTTGCCTTCCATACGAGAGCTTTATGGCTTGTAAATGTCTCATTAATAATAATGAGGTCACTTTATTTGTATGTGACTTATGACTTAGGCTTTATTGCCTTCGCTCTCTTTTGGGAGACCGCTTTCGTGATCCTGCCAAGTGGCAGAAATCTATCCGCTTGGAGTCACGTAGAGATAGTTTTCAATTCATGCCACTCCATGGAATCCATGACTGTGAGAGTCTATGGTCAGGGCACGTGCTGAGAATCCCATGGTCACGCTTCACAGACTTGAGACTTGAACGCAAACACGTTAAAATCTAATCCGTGATGTAATCGATTTGGGATAGAATCTAAAATATTATTATTTGGGTTATTAATTAAAATAGAAACTTAATTAATTAAGAATATTATTAGAGACTTCAATTTAATAAGCACTTTTTATTTGCTGTTCAACATGGTCAAGTTTTTAGGATTTTTTTTTAGATGTTATGAGTTCAATGATGAGGTCCATTTTAGCTTTTGATAAACTTGAGAAGAGTTGTTTCTTAACATTCCTAACTATAATCTTAGGATTGTAATTTAGTGTGTGTCTAACGATTTAAATTTTTATCAAGTTATTCATATTAATCCAATAAAATTATTTATAGATAATTATGTGCATTTGTTTTATGATAATGCAAGATATGTTAGTGTGCATGCTAGCATTAAACTTTGAATTTCGCATGATTACATTTTTTTTATTATAGAAAAAATTAAAATAATTGTAATTGGTTTTGGAGTAGACCTTGGGGGTGTTACATATTGGTCTCAAAGCAAGGTTCAACATTCATGGCCTTTTTTGGGCAAACCTTGCTTTATTTAAATAAAATTTACTTGAAATTATAGATTTTATAGAGTAGAATGTTTCCTTTTTCCATGCACGATTAAGTTGATCACCTTCTCTTGTATTTCTACTAGACGGACCGCAACAACTCTAAGCATGGGAGAGACCCCAATCCCGTAATTAAAGTGGTGCTACCTAGAGTTTCATCCAGAGGAAGATAAGAGGTTATTCCCACTAGACCCATTGACATGGAGATACTTGCATTACTTAGAAATCTCTAGGACAAAATGTCTCCAAGGTAAAATCAAGGAATCAGAACAAAACATGAACCGTCCCATGAATGAGAATGTGAGCAAAGTGTTCATCAAGAAAGGGATCCCAGCCTAGAAAATAGGAGATAAGTTATTGGGGTATTTCATGATAACAATGGCATGCATCAAAGCTTGGATGGGATCACCCATGAGCTAAATAAGGTTAGCCCTCCAAAATTTGATGGATGAAGCTTTGGTGGAGAAGTTGAGGCTTGAATAGTATTAAGAGATGTTTTGATCTAAATATTTATCCAACAAGAAGTCTAGATTGGTTTTTTTTTAATTGGTTGATGAGGCAGTTGTGTGGTGGAATTATCAAGAAAAGATGGAGAACCTGGTCATGACCATAATCACTTGGGAGAGGTTTGAAGAAATATTTAAAAAACATTATTTGTTAGATACTTATTGGGGGTTATTCTCTACACTTGCCCCCACCCCCCCCCCCCCCCCCCCCCCCAATAGATAGCCATTTAGAATTTAGTTTAATGGGGGCCCCAAGCCATATAATATAAGTTGAGTTTAATGGAGGATTGAGCTTAGAGAGGGGCCCCAAGAGAATCCATGAATTTCATTCTCTCCGATAAGTTGATATGTCGTGAAGTATGATGCACAATTTTTAATCTTGCTTAAATATGTGGGATACATCCAAGATGATCCAACTAAGGTTACTCGGTACCTCGATGGAATTTCATCTACCATTGGGATTCAAGTGCAGACTTTTGATCCCACTACACTTGATGAGGCCATTAGGAAGAATTAACTGGATAAACAAGAGGTCACAAGAATCAAATTCCATGATCTACATAAGACTCAAGGGAACATCCACAACAACGGAATCAATCCCTACCCACATGGTGGATTTCAATGTCATAGGATGTAAAAACAACATGAAAATAATGATCACTCCTAAGATACACATCAAGGAAGATAGTCTAAAACTCAACACCCTAGAGCTATGGGTGATGAACAATAACAAGGGCAAAAACATTCAAAGGAACAAAAAGCAAGTGGGTTTGAAAATATGCTTCCCAAGTAGGGATAGTGTAATTCAATCATTATAGAATGCTTTAATTATGGTGGGCTGCATTTTGCATGGCAATGTCCACAGTGATCACACTTACCACTAGCTCAAGATAAATATAAGAATGTAGGTGATAGTGATCATAGCCACCTGATTCATGCAATTAATATAAAGGCACCAATTCAAGCACCAAGCCACTATGGTCAAGATCGTGGGTAAGATTGGTTCTATTACTATGTCCATATTGATAGACCTAGGTGATACTAGTTCATTTATTTCACCTATGCTAGTAGAAAAGTGTGGCTTGGAAAGTATATAGCAAGAGGGATTAGTCAATGTAAGAATGACCTTAGGAGCAAGGTAATCCATTACCTTGGTGGTAAGGTATTGTCACTAGTGTTTGGGAAATTTAGAGACCATGATATAATTTTATTACACCTCTCTAGGGATATGATGTTATGATTGGAATGAATTAACCAGAAAATGACAATGTAATGATGAATTGCTTTGAGAAGCATGTTAAATGTTTGGATGCCAAATATCATGCCATAATGATTCAAGGGATTGGGAGACCCATTTCCTTAAGATTTATTACAACCATGTAACTTAAGCTATCCATGAGGAATGGTTGTCGATTGTATGTTGTTAGTATTTTGGTTGATAGTGATGGACTTCGAGTAACTTCCCAATTTTACAAGAATTTGTCAATGTGTTCCTCGAGGAATTTCTAGGATTTATATCTAAAAGAGAGATTGATTTATCCATAGACCTAGTACTTGGAACCAAACTTATTTCATAGGTCCCCTTCAGGATGACTGCCCTTGAATTATGAGAATTGTGGGTGCCATTGTAAGAGCTAATTGACAAGGAATTAGTAAGACCCAACATGTCTTTGTGGGGACCTCCAATCATCTTTAAAAAAAAGATGGATCACTAAGGCTATGTATCAATTATGGACAATTGAACAAGGCATCAATCAAAAATAGAAATCCCTTACCACGAATTGATAATTTGTTCAATTATATGAAAGAAGCACAAGTTTTCTCAAAAATATGTTTGAGATTGGGATACCACCAACTGAGGATCAAGGAGAATGACTTATCAAAGATTGATTTTCATCATAGATTGGTCACTATGAGTTTGTTTTGGTGCCATTTGGTCTCACAAATTCACCATATATGCTCATGAGCCTCATGAATAATGTGTTCCAAAGTATCTAGATAGATTTATGCTTGTATTCCATGATGATATTTTGATATATTTATGGACTGAGAAAGAGCATGAAGTACATTTGAGGCAGGTTCTACACTTTTTAAAGGAAAACAAACACTATTTGGAAACTATCTAAATGTGAATTATTCCAAGAATAAGTAAAATACTTAGGCCACATTATTTTTGGGAATGGTATTACAGTTGACCCAGTGAAGATTAGTGTGATAATGAACTTTTCAGCACCAAAGAATGTAGCAGAAGTGTACAACTTTATGGTCTTAGCAAGGTTTGATAGGAGATTCATAGAGAATTTCTCATGAATTGGAGCCTTGATGATAATATTTTAAAGAAAAGGAAAGAAGTTTGTATAGACTGAGAAGTGTGAGGCCATGTTTTAGAAGCTCGAGAAGCTATTGATAATAACACCTATCTTGGTAGTGATAGATATGAGTAAAGATTTTCTTATGTTCATGGATGCATCTCTTCAAGGTCTTGGAGGAGTCTAGATTCACGAAGGAAGTTTTTTTTAGCATATCAATTTTGAAATCTCTGGGATCATGAACTCAACACATGATTTAGCGATATCTATGATTTTTCACACCTTACAAATGTCTAAGCACTATCTCATTAGAAGGAAGTTTGTACTCAAGACTGACCACTTGAGTTTGACCCATATTTACTTATCCAAATTTAAATGCTAGGCATAGAGGTTTTGGTGGAGTATGATTTTGATATTGCCTAAGTGGTAGACATATTTAATAGGAGGCCATGTCTAAAATCCATGACAGTTGTGCAAAATAACATGTAAGGCCACATTTTAGATCTACAAAGGCAAGACACCTGGTATAAGGAGGTCATAATAATGCTTTAGGACAATAAGCTTAAGGCTCAACCCAAGTGTAGAGATTAATCAGTGGCATGCAATGGACTTTTATTATACCACTACCAATATCACGTGTATGTGCCAAACTATAGAAATGTAATAAGTCAAATTGTGTATTAGGCACATGATGCATTTTATTCTACTCATCTCAGAGGAAAGAATATGTATGCAGGTCTATGAACCCTATATTATTGGTCAAGTATGAAGCGAGAAATGGCCAAATATGTTGTGCAGTGCTTAGAATGTTATCAAGTGAAGACCAAACATCTGTACCTAATAGGATGGTTTTTCCCTCATGACATTCTTGCCCTTAGAAATGGGGCATGGGGTCCATATATTTTATCATTAGGTTGCCACTAAGTGAAGACACAATTCCATCTTGGTAGTGGTGGATAAGTTAACTAAGGTCTCACATGTTCTACCAAGTAGGGACACAAATGAGGTTGAAGGCATTACCTAATTGTATGTAGATCAGATTGTGCAACTACATGGCATGCCACTTAAGATCATCTCAAACTAGGACTTTTTATTCATGTCCTAATTTTGGACCATGTTTCAATCAACTTTGGGTACAAAGCTAAAATTTAGCACAATGTATCATCCTAAGACAAATGGGCAAACCAAAAAAATCAATCAAGTCCTAGAGGATATGTTACAAATGTAGTCATAGACCAGTAGTCTCAGTGGGATAATTATCTAAATTTGGTAAAATTTGATTATAATAATAGTTATCAAAGTTCTATTGACAAGACCTCTTATGTAGCAAGTTGGAATAAACTTGAGGATCACAATCTGATTGGTCCCAATATGCTGAAATAAATAGAGGAGAAGCTTGGGCACATTTAGAAATGACTCAAAAAGGCACATGATTGAAAAAAAAAAGTATGTGCACTCATATAATATTGATAGGAATTTTGATGTTGGGGATTAGGTATTCTTGCATGTTAATCCACATAAAAGTACAAGACAGATTAGTGGTGGACCTAAGTTGTCACCATGATTCATAGGGCCATTTGAGATTATCAAGTGACTTGGTCTTATTTCTTATTAGCTTTCCTTTCTACCTAACATGTATAAGTTTTATGTTGTCTACCATGTATTTGTGCTAAGAGAGTATGTACCTAACCTATTGCATATTCTTGACTAGACTTATTTGTAAGTGGGCAAGGATTTGTTCAATGTAGATCCCATAAAGATTCTTGACTTATAGTGGCTTCAAGTTATGGTGCTATGAGGTTGATCAAGTGAAGGCACAATGAGACCAATATAGATCAGGTTCTACTATGGAAAATACCTCTAAGATGCATCATCTATATCCTCATCTTTTTGCATGAAACTTCTGAGATAAAGTTTCTTGAAGGGAGAAGTATGTAGTGCCCTAGATTGAGACCCCTATTTTGTGGACCATGGGAGTCATCCTCGAATATATTGTTATTTTATGGAATTATGTATTTTTTTTATCATTTCTTGGTGAAAATGTATTATGAAACTCTATGTTGGAACATGAATATTTATCTATTAGCTTACATATATTTATGTGTGGTTATGACATCATGTGTGTAAACATCTTATTATTTTATTTGATCTTATATTTATTAGTAGCATAATGATGATGTGGAATTTAAATTACATTTAAAATGATGATTTCATGAGGGGTTATGGTTTTATCTATTCATGCATTTATTATTAATATTATTGATTCACCCTTGTCGTACTATAGAGGTATTTTGATATAGATGGTTTTTGTGTAGATGACAAGGATGATAATAACATTGTACCAATGTTGAGATGAGTTGGTATTGGATTTGCATATTTTCCATTAGGGTGGAATTTGAGTTGACACAATGTAGTGGGAGTCCCAACAAAATAATAGCCACAAAGAATGGACCCTAATAGTGAGATTGGTAATGATAGACACCTTACATATTGATGGATTGCATGACACTTTGAGCTCAAAAACACTTGATATCTTATGATTGGGTGACCCAAATATAAATAGATACATCATGTTTCAATGTGGGTTATTATTCACATGAGCACATGGTAATGGAAAAATAAACAAGAAATTAAGAGAAGCACATGCTTTGTGGCCACAAAATTATCAATGGATTTGGCATGAATAAAGAATAGTGAACAAATGATCACCATGAAAAGAAGATATTTATAAATATATGAAGGATGCCCAAAATCTATGATTGGTTGAGAGTTAAGTGTGAAAATATTATCTTCTATCATTGTAAAAACTTGAGTGAAAAACAAGCCATAATTTTGAATGATAGTCCAGATAAAATAAATGGTCAAGAGGAGCTAGACATGTCACCTTAAAAGTGATGGTAGATCTTTGGTGAAAGAAAGGATAACAAAATTAATAAAGAATGTGGTCTTAAAAATAGCACACAACCATTAGATTTAGTTATTTATGAGGTTGAGTTAAGGGGATCTAAAAATAAATTAGAATAGAGCTCATAGTGTAGGGCATATGGTAACTGATTGTGTCACAACTTGCCTAAGGTAATCCTTGTTATTGCTTGTGAACCTTTTCTATTTTCTTAGTGGAAAGATGTGGCTTAGTTTGTTGATCTGAGTAATTTTATTTTATTGTCATTCCCTTATTTTTTGATGTTTTCATCTATTTCATTTCCCTTTTGTCCAGGATGTGGTTGATATAATTGGTGGATCTTGTGATTGGGTCAAATTTTCCCTATGTGATTAATTGTATTTCATGATAGTGGACGGACTATCTAATCCTTTTTATATTAATTATTCTCCATGATTTCATTTTATATATTTTTCCATCCTCTATGATTCTTTAGGTGGGTTATATAGAGGAGAAGAATAAATCTTTGTGTTGTTAGTATCTTTGCATTAGTCGGGTTATATTGCTATGTAGTTAGAGGCCTACACTAGGACATGGGAGAGGTGGTTAAGTCCTAGATTGGTGTTTTGGGGGTTATTGAATTCCATCAGATCTAATGCCTCCACCTAACACAAGATTATTTCTTATTAATCATGTGATTACATACCCTAACAATGCTTGGATCTCTATCAATTATGGAATTGGGGACCAATTATTTCTCACTATCTAGAACTTGAGACAATGATGGAGCAGCTACATGAAAAGGGATGGATTAAAAATGATCATTATTCTAGGAATACTAATCAGCCTTGGGAAATTGGAAAATTTTCAATTCCTCCTAATGAATGGCCAATTCAAATACCAGAAGACAAAAGGTCATGGATTAGTAAGATGCTCTTAGTTTGTCCACTATTAACACTATCAAAACCTAATGTTTTAGGTTGGGGGAAGAATTCTACAAGTGTTTATATGGTTTCCTTAGGATATAATTCTCTTACTAGGCATGAGTGTCATCCTCTAAAGGGTATTTTCAACCAAATTTGGCAGCCTGCTATGGCCCAAGGTAAGCTTCTTTTTATGGTTGTTTTTGAAGAAAAGAGTCTTAACTAGAGTAAACCTTATGAAACAAGGTTTCTATGGTCCCTTTATATGTGTCATGTGTTTGGAAAATGAATAAACTATACCTCATCTCTTCTTCCAATGCCCTATGGAGATCTGCTTATGGAATCTCTTAGACCAAATGTTGAATTTTACATGGATACATATTTAGTCCTTAGAATAGATAAGTAGAGAATGGCAATGTCAACTGGCTAAAGACCAAAATCCTTTTTTGGCTTTGTAGTCTGACATCTCCCTTATGCTATGGAATATTTGGAAAGAATGCAATAATAGGATATTCCAATAAAAAAATAAAGATATCAGTGTGGTTTGGGAAATAGTCAAAATCAACATTGTTGAATCTATAAAGCATAAGATTAGTTTGCCACAACCCCTAACATCGAAATGGAAGTATTTATACAGCCAACTCCCAATTCAGCCTTATATCTCTTCAAGGAGTGATTTTAACTAGAAAAGGAAAGATCAACAAGAAATTCAATGGAAAGCACCACCTTATGGGTATGAAAAGCTAAACACAGATGGTGATTCACAAGGAAATTTGAGACAAGCTAATATTGGAGGTATTGGTAGAATATCAGAT
Source organism: Torreya grandis (assembly GCA_037957365.1). Taxonomy (NCBI): domain Eukaryota; kingdom Viridiplantae; phylum Streptophyta; class Pinopsida; order Cupressales; family Taxaceae; genus Torreya; species Torreya grandis. The sequence goes on along the minus strand of JARHVA010003505.1, from coordinate 926,948 downwards.
GGATCTAATACCTTTATTTTTGTAGAAAATCTAATATATACTACCAAAAATATGGCAAAGATCAAATCTATTTATAGAGGGATGTAAGAAGCTTTAAAGTTTGGTTAGCAAAAATAACAAATTGAGTCAGACTCTAAGGTAATTATGGAAATGTTATCAGAGCTTACTGGAGATTCTGTAAAAATTGGCAAATAGCTAGAGAAATGGGGAAAATGTGTACTTTACAAGATATGTTTCAAGAGACTTATCTGTGTCATGTTCTAAGAGCTAGTAATTGTTGGGGATCAACCAACAAAGTTGATTACTATATGAAAGCAATTAAACACGAAATTAAATCAGATAGATAAGTAACTAGAATCAGAAATAACAAAGAACAAGAGATACAAGAAACCACCCTGAAAACTTGTATTAAATTCTTTACAAAAGGAATTACAATTGAAAAAACTTATTTTCTTCCACACCACTCTCAAATGTACAGGTCTCTTATCAGATCTCTTTCCCTCAAGAGTTCTCTCTCTCAATTACAATCAATTCCAACAACCTGGATTGATACACATGTATTTTACAATACTGTTCTACAATAACAGTTGTGTCTCTAAATCTATAAGCTATGAAGATCTATCCCTATTATATAACATTAGGGATTCATGAGCATGCAATATCAACCATTAGATTACATCTCCTAGCCTCTGGTCCATTCCTGACTGTCTTCAGTGACTGTGTGACTCCTGCAACTCCTGCATTCGCTCATTGGTAAAGCATTTAGCTCCACAACTCAACAATCTCCCACTTGGAGATAAACAGTTGCACCAGTACCTGTACAGCAACATCTTCTAGCTTCTCCATCTTCAAACTCAATCATGAAGACCAACAAAAGTTGAATGAAGATTCAACTTCTCCTTTGTTACCAGCTTGGTTAGCATATCAACAGGGTTCTTATCTGTATGGATTTTCTCCAGCTTCAACTCACCATCCTCCAATACCTGTCTAATGAAGTGGTACCTAAGCTGTATGTGCTTGGTTCTTGAATGAAAGGCTGAATTCTTAGCCAAATGAATTGCACTCTGACTATCACTGTATAGTCTGCAACTCTCTTGCTCCTTTCCAAGCTCTTCCATGAACGGTGTCATCCATATCATTTCTTTGCTAGCCTCTATGACTGCAATGTATTCTGCTTTTGTAGTTGAAAGGCAACTACCTTCTGCAACTTTGATATCTAGCTAACCGCCGTTCCACCAACAATGAAAACATATCTTGTGGTGCTTCTCCTGCCATCCAAATCACCTGCCATATTTGAATCTACATAACCATGTAGAGAAGTGTTTGAACCTCCATAGCACAAATGCCTACTGCTGGTCCCTCTCAGATATCTATGGATCCATTGAACTGCTTTCCAGTGTTCCTTCCCTGGATTGGCCATACACTTACTAACAACTCCCACTGCTTGGGCAATATCCGGTCTAGTACATACCATTGCATACATTAAGCTTCCTACTGTGGAAGCATATGGAACTTTTCTCATGTACTATACCTCATCATGTGAATTAGGACACTGTTCTTTACTCAACTTGAAGTGTCTAGCCATAGGTGTGCTTACCAGTTTTGCATCCTCCATATTGAACCGTTTCAACACCTTGTTCACATAATCCTCTTGAGACAAAATCAACCTGTGATTTTTCCTGTCTCTCTTAATATTCATGCCAAGGATTTTATTTGCTGCTCCCAAATCCTTCATGGCAAATGTGTGAGCTAATTTCACTTTAAGCTTAGAGATATCCTGCATGTGTGATCCTGCAACCAGCATATCATCTACATACAACAATATAATAATATATCTACCATTATCCAATCTCTTAAAATACACACAATGGTCAGATTAACATCTACTAAAGCCATGCTCAGTCATAAACCTATCAAATCTCAAATACCACTGTCTAGGAGCTTGCTTGAGGCCATACAAGCTTTTCTTCAGTCTGCATACAAGTTTCTCCTTACCTTTGACCTCAAATCCTTCCAGCTGATCCATATATATTTCTTCATCCAAATCTCCATGAAGAAATGCTGTCTTAACATCAAGCTACTCAAGATGCAAATCCTCAATAGTAACTAAAGACAATATAGTCTATATAGAAGTCATTTTAACTACAGGAGAAAAAATCTCACCAAAATCAATACTTAGTTTTTGTGCAAATCCTTTCACTACCAACCTGGCCTTATATCTCATATGTCCATTCTCACCTTCCTTCAATCTGTAGATCCATCTATTCTTCAGTGTCTTCTTTCCTGCTGGCAATTCAACCAAATCCCATGTTTGGTTCTCTTTCAAGGAATCAATTTCCTCACTCATGCCTAGCTCCCACTGATTCTTGGATTCCACTTGTATTGCTTCATCAACATTCACAACACGCTATCCACCCAAATTCTCTGACAATGACTGACCTCAGTCACTTCCAGGCCTGTAACTGGCCGACATCGATTCCTTCTGACCGACGTCAGTTTATGTATTGCCGACATCAATTACTTCATGACCGACATCAGTCTCTGTGTTTTCGTGTCTGTGATTATTTCTACTTGTGAGCTCATTTTGGACCTTCACCTCATCCAATTCTCCATTGCTCTGCTCAAATTGATTCAGCTTCTTGAGTTGATCACTATACATCACTTTTTCATTGAAAACAACATCATGGCTCCTAATTATTTTGTCAGTTCCTAGATTCCAAAACCTGAATCTGAAATCTCTAGAGCCATAACCAATAAATATGCACCTCATAGACTTAGCATCCAGCTTCTTTCTATTTTCCTTATCAATATGCACAAAGGCTTCACAACCAAAAACTTTGAGAAATGAGAGATCTACCTTTTTACCTGTCCATGCCTCTTCTGAAATTTCACCATCCAGAGCTATAGAGGGTCCTCTGTTAATCAGATAAATTGCAGTATCCACAACTTCTGCCCAAAACTCTAAGGGCAAACCAGCATGCAATCTCATACATCGTGCACACTCCATTATTGTTTTGTTCATCCTTTCAGCAACTCCATTTTGTTGAGGCATCCTTGGAACCATCCTTTGCCTACGTATTCCATGCATATAACAATACTAGTTGAACTTATAGCTACAGAACTCACCACCATTGTCAGATCTTAGGCACTTCAATCTCCTGCCTGTTTCATTCTCAACCATAGCTTTCCAAATCTTAAAAGTGTCAAAAACATCAGATTTCTTCTTTATACAATAGACCCATACCTTTCTTGTAGCATTATCTATGAAATAAACATAGTACTGTGATCCTCTAATAGAAGCAACTTGAGCCGGTCCCCACATGTCTGTGTGAACAAGCTCCAACTTATGCTTCTTCTTTGTTGACCCAGTCTTGAGAAAACTCACTCTCTTCTATTTCCCAAAAATATAGTGCTCACAAAAATCTAGATCTATGCTTTTCAAATCTGAAAGCTTACCTGTTGACTTAAGAATTGTCATTCCCTTCTCACTCATGTGGCCAAGCCTCTGGTGCCACAACTTTGCATCTACATCTGAAGTAGATAATATAGAATGAGAATTATCAGTAATACAATTACATAAATAGAGAGTACCTACTCTCTTACCTCTGGCCAATATAAGTGCACCCTTGGAAACCTTCCAAGATTCAACTGTGAGAGTTACTGTGCAACCCTCATCCCCTAACTTTCCTATAGAAATCAGATTCCTCTTCAGGCTGGGAACATGCATGACATCTCTCAACACCCATGTGTTACCATTCTGCATTTTCAGCTGCACTTTTCCTTTGCCAACAATTTTGCAAGGTTCATCATCCCCTAAATACACTATTCCAAAATCTCCATGGACATAGTCACTAAAATATTCTCTATTAGGGGTAGCATGGAAAGAGGCACCAGAATCTAAAACCCAAGATTTTATATTATTATGCAAAGAGAATATAAGAGCATCTTGTGCAACAATACCTACCACTTTTGCTTCTTCTTTACCTTCATGCTGATTGTCCTCTTTAGGTTTTGACCAGCAATCTTTGCTTATATGCCCTAACTTTCCACAATTCCAGTAGGCTATCCTCCTACCATTTTTGGATTTGGATCTACCTCTCATCTTTGACTTAGACCTTGATCTCCCTTTCTTGCTCTTCTCTTTTTGCCTTCCCCTACTCTTAAAACTTAAAGCATTCCCTGATGTTTCCTCTGTGTTGTTCCTGTGAATTTCTTCATTCAAGATTACACTAACAACATCATCTACTTTTAAAATATTTGAGGCAGATGCAATATTACTAACTGCCATTACCAAGCTATGCTAGCTTTCAGGTAAAGAACATAAGATTAATAGAGCTTTAATTTCATCATCAAAAACTATTTTGACTGAATTTAATTGATTTACAATCCCATGGAAATCATTTAGATGATTAGATACAGATCCACCTTCCTGCATTTGCAAATTAAATAACTGCTTCATAAGATATACCTTATTTGAAGCTGAGGGTTTTTCATATAAATTTGCTAAAGTAGTCATTAACTCTATTGTAGACTTTGCCTATGATAAATTAGATATCACAGTAGATGCTAGACTCAATCTTATAGATCCAAGAGCCTTTTTATCAAGAACTTCCCATTCTTCATCTTCCATGTCTGTGGGCTTCTTTGAAACTCCACCTAACGGTAAGTATAGATCTTTCTGATACAGATAATCTTCTATCTGCATTCTCCATAATTGGTAATTTTTGTCATTAAACTTCTCCATTCTAAGTTTACTTTCTTCTACCATTGCTTCTCCCACTCAAACAAAAATCCCTATGAGTAACCTGTAATCAATACACACTAACCAGATCTGAAACACCTGTTAGTCAACCGGAGCTCTGATACCACTTGTTGTGGATATCAAGCTCTTGAACCTACAACCAGGCTCTGATACCACTTGTTGGGGATCAACCAACAAAGTTGATTACTATATGAAAGCAATTAAACATGGAATTAAATCAGATAGATAAGTAACTAGAATCAAAAATAACAAAGAACAAGAGATACAAGAAACCACCCTGAAAACTTGTATTAAACTCTTTACAGAATGAATTACAATTGAAGAAACTTCTTTTCTTCCACACCACTCTCAGATGTACAGATCTCTTATCAGATCTCTTTCCCTCAAGAGTTCTCTCTCTCAATTACAATCAATTCCAATAACCTGGATTGATACACATATATTTTACAATATTGTTCTACAATAACAGTTGTGTCTCTAAATCTATAAGCTATGAAGATCTATCCCTATTATATAACATTAGGGATTCATGAGCATGCAATATCAACCATTAGATTACACCTCCTAATCAAGGGCTCAAAATAGTCCTACTTAAAATAGAAACGCGAACTCAAAACCAACAATTCAACTTTCCATGCAAACATTATGTTCTGCCACAGAAATAGCATTCTGGACGCACAGGTGACCGACGTCTGTCCCTACCAGTCTGCCTGTGACCGACGTCGGCCGATATACTACCGATGTTGGTCGCCTCTGGTCCATTCCTGACCGTCGTCGGTGACTGTGTGATTCCTACAACTTCTGCATTCGCTCATTGGTGAAGCTTTTAATTCCATACCTTAACAGTAATAAATTGGCTAATAGTTTATCAAATTGGGCATTGGATAATCACAACATTCTTTACTATGGTGTGCCTTCAATCTAGTGGTCAAGTAAATTGAAAGAAGATTTGAGAAAGATTCTATATTTAGATTTGCCTCAATGAGTGATTATTGGTTATCCTTTATGTTCAATGCCTGAGCTTGGACTATTAGTTTTCAATCTTGGCATATTTGAATATGTACTCTTTGAATTTGTTTTAATATAATTCTTGGTTTTTTTTATATGTTTTATCATGGATTTTTGTCATTGTGAATCTATCTTTGTTGATTGATTTGATAACTATTAATTGGGTTATCTCATATCACTTCTAGTAACTTTCACTTTGTGTTTATTACTATTTATTGATTATATCTTTGTGTGAACCTTCCCCTTTTAGCTCAATGGTTATAAATGAATCAAAATTATTGAATAGGCCATATAGTTAGGTAATAGTTATGAACAAAATATTAGGTTACATTTAGTGGGTTATATAGTGGTAAATTAAACAAATTAGTAAGAAGATTTCTCATTTACCCCTTATGGGCATGCACTCATCATGAGGGTGGTTGGGTGGAACATGGCACCAAGCCATCTCCTCATCTAGTATCCATCTCTAATCGTACAAAAATTATCCAATGCATAACCAAACTTCTAGTGTCATAGTGCAGGCATTCTGACTTCTATTTCAAATTGATTTATAAATATTTAATAAAAAAACTAAATAATGAGATATTTTTGATATTGAATAGTGCTATAGTTGCATTCTGATGTCACTATGTTGTGTTTGTTTCGTTGAGTTCTTATACGTAGTCTAAAATGTTTAGGAGTATAAAAGAATAACTTGTCATTATTAAAGTATTAAACATGGATTATAGTTGCATTTCATAAAGTAAGGTTAAAATGTTGAATCTCACTATGTTGTGTTCTTTCATTAAGATCACATGTGAAATCTGAGATGTTTATGAGAAGAAAAAAATAGTCTATCAATCTTTAAATCATAGTGAATGTTGTTTAATAATGTGTTTCCTTTCAAAAGAATGTGTATGTTTAATCCTTGAATAAATTAAATCACTATGATTACTCTATCACACTCTATATCTTATTCCTTATGCTTCAAATATTAGATTTTATATTCATGTGAGATGAAACCCGTGAATGTTCACTATAAACCATTTAAATGTATGGACTTATGTTTGTGAAACTTGCATGCCACCGTGTTCTACTATTTAATGAATTGATGCTTTATAGGATAAGTGACTTAAAACCACTATGTTCACCTTCAAATCCCAATTAGTCAAGGCCACTAGTATCTACTATAGTCCTAATGTGAAACATTTCCCCCTTCATGGATAATGTCATTTTGAGCTTCTTGCTCTTCATTACAATCCTACTTGTGTGAAACTTAATCTCTTATTTTCCCCTTAGCTAAGACAAAAACTCTATGTTGTGATGCTTATTAATTTAGTCACAAGGCCAATGTGAATGAGAACTTGACTTAGTGCCATAATGAATTACTTAACAATTAAAATAAAATTAGTTGTCTTTTTATGCCAAGTGGATCAATAATGCCATGTGACATAACATGACATTTTCTTACCTCTTAGTCAGGGCCATTTTATGACTCCATTAACTAGGATCACAAGATCATGACATGTGGCACACACCCTCTTGCTCAAACTCATGTAGATATCACTCTCTAATGTTTTAACTTATGGCTACACAATGGGTCCATGGGCATGGATTATAAACATTGTTTAGATATGTGGATTTGTTACCTTTCATAAATTTGACTAATTTCAAACATAGCATTTTGGTGTAAGTTGAAAAGTATTCATTAATAATAATTTGGTCACTTTGTTTGAATGTGACTTATGACTTAGGATTTATTGCCTTAAGTTGATTTTGGGAGACCCCTTCCTTGGTCCTATCACATGGCAAAAATCTAGCCACTCAGAGTCACGTAGAGATCATTTTGGATTCATGTCAGTCCATCGAGTCTATAAGTGAGAGTCCATGATTAGGATACGTGTTGAGAATCACATGTTCTTTCTTCAAAGACTTGAGACTTGAACCATCTAAAGCTCGTAGACACGTGAAATATAATCCATGACCTAATCAATTTGGGATTTTTTGGAGGTCGAGCATGTGGAAACTTAAATAATGGTCTATGCTTTTTTAAGTCCTCAATATAATGTGACTGCATGTAAATGTGATAAATGCTTTATGTGTAAAAAAACCATGTGGATCACAATGCCTGTGTGTATGATGACCACTGGAGTGCAAGGGACACACCATACCTTACCTTGAATGTAACATTAAATTGGTCATGGACCCTATGAAATCTTGCCTAAGTCTCTAGATGCATGGATTATTTAAGCCACACTTAATTCCATTTGGAACCCATAGACTTCATCAATCTCCAATGTGATAAACATTAGATAATGCAAGGTTGCATGGAGAACATAGTGATCACTTTAGTGTGTCTGTTAAAAGTGATTAATAAGTGGCCACCCATTACACAAATATAATAGAGACCCCATGCGATGAAGTTTGTCGAAGTCAGTAGACTCTGTGAATAATGGTGACCTCATGAACTTGCAACCCACGGAATGAATTATAAGGTATAGACTATTAAAAAAATATTATTATTGGTGATATTAATTAAATAAGAAAATTAATTAGGAATACTACCAAAGACCTTAACTCAATCAAGATTTTTCATCTGATGCCTAACACAGGCATGTTTTCATGTATTTTCTAGGTTTTTGGATGTTCTGAACCTGATGATGAGGTTAGTTTTAGCTTCTAGGCAATTGGGGCAAAGTTGTTTCTAAAGGTCCCTAACTATAAGCCCATGAATGTAACATGGCATGTGCCTAATGATTTAAATCATAATTATGTTGTCCATATCAATCTGATAGGATTAATTATGGATAATTTCACTCATTCATTTCACAATAGTGCAAGGTATGTTAGTGTGTGTGTTACCATTAAACTCAAACATTTACAAAATTGCATTTTTGTTGTTATAAAAAAATTGTAGTTGGTTTTCAAGTAGACCTTGAGGGTGCTACAAATGTTGCATATCGATGGTGGAATCAGAAGTTGAAATAGGGGCACAAATTTTCAGACATAAAGCAAGGATGCTAGGTAATTTTTTCACAACTTAAATTGTTGGTATCTGGAGTGCTATCACCTGAGGGGATTAAAACTAATCAAGCTAAAGGGGAATAAATATTTCAAGATCCTTCATTTCTACCATTGTTGACATCTTAAGGAATATTTCTAATATGTGTTTGAATTGTGTTAAAACTCCAAAGTCACACTCTAAATAATTCCTATCACATTATACATGTTAAGGTTGCAATCAGGTGTGCTTGTGTAGTAAGGAAACATAGCCTTAATAAAATATTGTGGATAAAACTAAAATGTTAATGGCCTGGAGAATAATTAGGTAGGTGTTGTTGGCACTGATATAGGATTTAGAGAACAAGAGCTTCATCCAGGCATCATGCCAAAAAAGTGAAGCCCTAGCCATAAGATTGTTGGTTGCTAAAACATTAAAAAAGAGAGCAAGTGTAGGGTTGATGGAGTGAATAATAGGATTTATGACTTTTTCTATTCTACATTTGGTTTACCAGTTCAAAGGTATATAGATGTTGAGCTTGATTAATAAGAAAATGTTTTTGCCTCTAAATTTTTCCTTACACCAATGTCACATTTTAGCCTCTCATAGGGGGACAGTCACCCTTAAACCACCATAGCCTTAGTAGTTGTGACCTAATAACCACCATTGCCAAATCAAAAAAATTATTAGATGAAAACATTCAAATCACTTGTCTTTGAGCTAGAAATGTTTAGTGACATGAGTGAAAATTTATTATAATTTAACCCCAAATTTGTATCTCATATTCAATCCAAAGCTAAAAACCATAAGAGTTTTTAATTAACATTTCTAAACCCACTGCCAAATCAAGTCCTAATTTTGCAATCCCATCAACCAATCAATTGGCTTGCCTCAATATGAGGGTATTTAAGATAATTGATAAATGTATAAATTTAAAGTGTTGTGCTCAATGAGGCCTTTTTAAGTAAGTAATTAATAGTCACTTGAGACTATATTTCACTGAGGAGATAAAGGATGCCATGTGAAACTACTAGCTGAAGCCCATAGAAGAGAGCCCAATACTTTGCAACATTATTAGATTGAACACACATGTAATAAGTGAAAGCTAAGTATGCATCTCAAAAATGGTTTTGTGTAATACAACCTATTGATTTCTTTCCAAGATTCAAATTGATTGAACTATTAAAAATTAATCTTATATAAGGGGAATGAATGTGTCTTCCAAGTGGCACATGGCTTAACCTTCAACATATCAAAGTCAGTTTTTTGGCATTCATTATAGCTGAAACAAGGTTTTTTGGCAGATTTAAAAGTATAAGACATGCATGTATCTAGCATAAACTATTTTTTTCCATTGACACCTCAATGCCTTTTAAAAAACAAAGATACCTATAGACTGGGATTGACAATCATGTTGGATGCTTTTAGGATAGATTTCACAGCATACAAATGAAGCAGTTAATTATAAAAGGAAATTTAGAATATGTAATTGGTATAAGAGATTGAAACCTCTCCATGGGCCATTGGAAGATAATATCATCCAAAATGAATAATTGTTGTGTTTGGAGAGAACTCTATGCAAAACTTGATTCCAGATATGTTGCACAAACATAAATGAAATAAATAGATGTGAAGTTGCCTTATGGATAGATGACTAAAAAGGCATATCAAGGGGCCACACCAAACTTTTTACCCTAAAATATCAGCTATTATATTTTTGTACTATAATTTCAATGGGATAAATGCCTTGATTCTAGGTGAATCATGTGAGATTGATGTGTCTACATAGCATAATGTAAACTTTTTATCTAAATTTTTCCATGCATCTCAAAAACATAAAGAATAGTTCATAATAGTCCAACCTGTAGAAGTAGCTTTTCTTAAATTTTACATTAAGTTCTAATCCTACTAAGACACCACATCCATTAACATCTTAATTTGTGAGCCCATGACTATACATAAAACAAGATGATTTTTTTGAAGGTGGAAAATAGACTCATAAAATTTTAGGTAGCATGAACACTGCACCTCCTTCACCTAAGCCTCCAAGGTCTGAAAGGGTAACTCTTCTACCAAAATCCACCTAAGGCTTACACCTATCCTAATCCCTTATTCCCTCATTCACATGTATTAGTTCATTGGTGAAATATCTTGGCCCATGTAATATCCATTAGGGTTTTATTTCCATTGAATGGATTGAGAGATGGAAAGATAAATTTAGATCTCAAATCAAATAGTTTATTCTCTAATACCAACAATCACTAGCTGAAAATTAGATTAAAGTTTGAATGCTAACTAAACTCAATAAAAATATTGAATGAAGTTGAACTAACCCCACAAAATTCAAAAAGAAAGAGGACAAGGAAAGGAATTAATAAAATTTCCAATGACCAAAAATACTAACTAATCACTATGAAGAACTATGAACAATGTATGCATTATAACTATGATAAACCCATTTTTCCAAAGGACACAAAAATGTTGCAAAAAAATTTTAGTTCAAACCCTTTAAGAAAAATCCAAGGATTTAAATATGATCAAATTATAAAAGTAGTTAAAATCTAATGATATTTAGACAAAATGGCAATACATGAGGATTTGATAAAAATAGCAATAAGAGTAGAATCACAACTCATCCATATATCAAAAATTCAGCCTAGAAAACTCAGTGTGATAAAATGGTAAGTGATCCATTGCACATTGAGAAGAAGATGCCAAGAGATACGGAGCCTAGATGAAAATTCACAAAATAAATTTTGTGACATACAAGCCCCAAAATTCAATGGTATGACTACAAAAAGCAAATAATAAAATATGGCATATGGCTCAAAGATTCAAACTCAATAACTTTTTTAGGTGGATATATTCATACTTGCTACCTTGGACTAAGAATACAACCTTTTAATGGATCCAAACATGACATTGGCAAAGTAAAGAGGCGATGAAGGTAGTCTGGTGAAAGGGCTCACAAAGGGGAAGGTTGTGGCTGACATGGAGATGATGGATCACGGAAATGTGGGACACAAATAGCATAAGGTTTTAGTCTATGCTTAGACCACAAGTCAAGGGATAAATTTTTTTGAAAGAGAGGTTAGAGGACAAGATGGGATTTTGTGAGATAGGATGGAGTGCGGGTCAATAGGCAAACCCAATCGAGCTATGGGTTAGCATTTCTTAAAAGACTTTGAAAAATCCTTGTCTCTTAAAGAGAGGTGTAGTTTTGGGTTAGATCCTCCTGAAGACCCTTTAGGTCTAAATTGAATGAACAAGTTTGAGGGTTTATCAAATCAAGAATTCAAACATGAGGAGAGAGCAGATGGAGTTATAGAAGGAACAACTAGGGTTTCTTCTAAATATTTAATTTATATAAATTTCATTAATAGATCTAACCCATTTTATTCATGTGGCTCCTTTTGTAAAGATGTTATCCTAAAGGCTCATCCAAGTTTAGATCTAATCCTTACCCCCAAAAGCCAGGTTCCTACAAATAAACCCATAGATAAAGAATCAATTGGTGAAGAGGGTTTTCAAGGGAATACAAAAGTAGGATCTTCATATATTAAATCTTTGGAGATGGATTTTTTGGGTGATATTCCTTTAATATTTTCAATTTCTCCCTCTAATATAAAAATAATAGACTCAGATCTATCTGCAATGGATTTGACAAGTGGAAACAAGTCTTTGATAGGAAGATGTATTGGGAAATGGCTGTCTTGGGAAAATCTTTTGCAATGGTCTTTAGGTTCTTGGCCTTCTCTCAAAACCCCTTCAATCTCCATGATTTCAAGTCATTTTTTTTGCTTCAATTTTAATTTGTAGAAGATAGGGATTTTGTGTAAACATAGGGACCCTAGTTTGTGGGTAATTAGGGGGTGTTTCTATGCCCATGGGAACCTTTCTTTAACATAGAATCATTAGTAATCTTGGAAGCATTGATTTGGGTAAGATTTTACAATCTTCCCTTAGTTTTTTGTGACTCAGGTCTTTTCCAGCAATTGGTGAGCAAATTGGGAGTTTTTATCAAAATAGATGATTCTATTGTAGCTAACCTGAGCTATGTAAGAGCTTGTGTCTTGGTAGATCTTTCTCAACCTATGCATCATACAATAAAAATTTCATCCTCACATGGAGTTTGGAATCAATTTTTTAATTATGAAATTCTACCATTTAGATGTTTCAATTGTAACAAATTTGATCATAAGATTGTAGCCTGTCTTGAGAAGGGTTTTAAAGGTTCTCATTAAACTTTTTTTCTAAAATGGGTTAGGAAGGTTGGCTGTCCTAACCATTATTTTGTTCACAATTTTTTCTCTTCTAATTTTAAATTAGCTAAGGTCCCTTCTTCAAAATCCCCTCAAGCAACTCAAATTAATTTTCAAAAGAGTAAATTCTTGGCAGTAGCAGAAGAGTTGAATGTTTTGGATACAAGGTGTTGGGTGAATATTTTGTCAATCAGTGTACTGATAAACAAAATAGGTCTAATCATCCATAGTAGGAAGATTGGTTAGCCAAATGTGTATGTTTACCACATCAAAAGGGGACTAATCTCTTCTCTCATCAAGGGGAGGTTCCTTATAGATATGCAAGTACTATATAATATATATATAAACAAAAAATAACACTCAAGGGTAGGACAAACCATCCATCTCTCTTTTTTTAGAGATAATGTGTGTGAATCAAAAGAGAAATCCTAATGAAATGATAGAAGACACTCCTCTTCATTTAGAAGTGTTATTCAGTAGACAAAAGGAATCTTTTTGGTGAAGACAAGTAGCTATAACAAGGTATAGTAACACAGTAGGATGAAATGAGGCAAAAAGTCTCCACCTCAACTGCCAAAGAGTGGAATACGAAAAAAAATGAGAGCACAAAGTCATCCTAAGGTTCTTTACAAAAAAATAGAAAATAAACACACACTAAAGACAACAATGATAGCACAAAGTTTGAAAGTAACTAGCTTCAAGACACCTTCTTTGTCACCTCCACTAGCTCTGCTTGTTAAATTGCATAAACAAGAATACATTTAGGAAATAGACATAAGAACAATCTCTTATAATGATACAAGCTATAACAACATAAAGTCTCAAAGTAACATGCTTTCTATTTCAAACAAAGAAATATGATGAACAATCTGAGCTCAAAGTCTCAGTAATGCCTTTCAATTTGGGTAGAGTTTTTTATTTTTGGTAACAAAGAGATCTATATCTATAACAATAAAAGAGAGTCCCTTATATAGCCTCTCCAAGAAATACTTTGGAAAAATAACGCATCATATTGCATTCAATACATTTTAAATTCTATCAAGAAGATATACTAGAATCTGGTGTAGTTGCACATTTGCTTTTCTCAATGCAGAGAAATGTGTCACACCATTGAATGTTCATGTTCTCCAATGTCCAGCTAGTGGTCTGCTTCTAAAAACATATCTTATGCATGAATTTTTGGTCCTTCTTCATCGTTCCTCTTTTTTTGGTTATTGAATCGGGTCTTTGGTTCAATTTGATGCTCTATTCTTTGGTCACTTTCTGTTATTCTTAACAATTGACACATGGAACATTCTATTGCAAAATAGGTGAGGACACATGGTAGCATCTATGGGACTTTAAGAGATGCTTATTAAAATAAGCTTTAAAATCTATAAGAAACTCAAAATGTGGATACAGACACTTATCGTGCTCTGCAGAGTTACAACGAGACATGTGGCAGCTTCTATTTTTCTTTTGAGAATCTCGTAGAGGATGACACTTGGTGGCTTCCACTTACTTCAGTTGTTTACTAGGGGCCCACCATGATCTTAACTTAACAAAGAGATTTAAAGGAAGAAATTATAGATGTCGACACGTGGCAATTTCTACCTAGTTTTAGCTTTTCTTTTGAAACACTCTAGACTCATTTTAGATTCACGTGGATAATGCCATGTGGCAGCTTCCACTACTTGAAACTGTCTCAATAGATGACATGTGGTGGCTTTCACTGAGTTTTGATAAGGGACACATGGTGGCTTGATAGGTTTTCTATTTTAGGGGACTTTTCCTTCAAGTAAAAAGTTTAAAGGAATTCTTTTGGACAATTTGTCTAAAGGAATTGTTTCTTTGCAACTTTGCCACAGGAAATTTTTTGAAGGAATTCTTTGTGTCTATTCAGCATTTGAATCGATCCATTTGCTCCCCACCTACCCTTCACAAGGGCTATTTGAGCTTTAAAGTGACCTTTCAAATTTTTGTAATGGTCCACTTTGGTTTCTAAGTGCCCTCCGAAAGGGTTGTTTGTCCTTTGGCTTTGCCTTAGTCATTTTTTCATCGATCTCAATAGGTGACACATGGCAATATCTACTGTGAAATTGGTGAGGACACATGACAGCATCTGCTTAACTTTATAGAGGCTTTGGATGCCTTTTGAGTGTCCCATAGAAGATGACACATGGTGGCTTCAGTTATGCTTTAGAAACATTGTAGATATACTTGGAACTTATTTAGATTCATGCAGATGTTGACATGTGTCACGTTTCACTTTTCTTACAAGGGACAGGTGGCAACTCCCGTAGCTCTTAGAAATAAAGTAAAATGGGGATTGATAGATGACACATGGCAGTATCCATTGGGCTCTGTCAGGCTTTTGTTTTGAGCTTTCTTTGCTTGCCTTAGTTACTTTTGCCACAAAAATTCCCTCTACAAGGGCACTTGTATCTTTGACTCTTGGGGCACTCCTTTAAACCTGTCGCTTGAACCGACTGATTGAACCAACTTTAGGTTCAACGGTTCAATGGTTCATTCCTTCATTTATATTGACTACTTAAACCAAGCTCTTTTAAATAATCCTTTTTGAACCAATCACCGTTGAATCTGTTGAACCTTTAAACCTACGTGGTTTAATGGTTCAATTGTTCAAGTCTTTTTCTTATTGACAAGTGTCTTGAAGCCGTTGAATCTGAAGTGATTGAACTTTGAACCTTGACAAAAGCTCTTAATTCTTGAAACCTATTGACGTCATTGAACCTTTAAACTAAAAATAGTTCAAGGTTCAATGGTTCAAATGTTGCATAGAAGCTTGCCAATAGATTATTTTGGTTGAACCAAGGTGGTGAACCAGTCTAGAAAATGACTAAGTACTAGAAACTTGTTCTTTTGATTGAACTCATCTGTAGAGGCCTTTGAAACTATTGAACCTGTTAGTCCTTTAGCTAAAAAAGCTTGAATAATTCCCAATTCTAAAAATTTAGAACAATTTTTTGAAAGGGGAAGAGATATTTTGGTCTTGCAAGACCAAAATAGCTTATATGTTGTCCTAAAAATGAGTGACATTTTTTAGGTACAACAGCTGGCTCTAGTTGGGAAACTTTCATCAATTGTAAAAAGAATTAAAGAGAGTAGAATCCAAAATCTCTAGTGTCTTCATGTGTACCATTAGGCTACGAAGTCATGTTACCCAGAAACGAAAGGTGTCAAAAATGAAAACAAACAAAACAAAATGAAACTAAAAACTATATAAATATGCATATGTATAGATGAAATGATCTGATACTTCAAGAATTGAAGTGTTTCAGATGCTGCCCACTTTGAGGTAGAGAAAATATTGTGGCATCTTGATACCTCACCAAAAATCTATTTTCACCATTGCGTTGATGAATAATAAATGGGCCTCTCTAAAGGGAGTCAAACTTTCCATGCATCCCTTTTGGTTCTCTCCTTTTGTCCCATAGTAAGACTTGATCTCCAATCTGGAAATCGTGATTTTTTGTCTTCTAATCAAAGAGTTTCTTTACCAAAATTTGATGGGCAGCAATTCACTCTACTACCATAGTTCTCTATTCATTCGGCTTAGTCAGACACATGATTCTCTTATCAAGGGAGCTTTCATATGTTTGATCTTTAATTGCCTTAGCCAATGTCAAGGCTAGCAATTCCAAGGTGATTGGTATCTCAACGTTGATACCATAAAGAAGTTGGAAAGGAGACATACCAATTGCCTTCTTTGGTATGATTTTGTCTACCCATAGAGCATCAACCAATGCTTTATGCAATGTCTTTTGATTGTCATCTATCAATTTTTTGATGATAGTCACCAGGTTCTTATTGCTTGATTTAACTTGTCCATTCCCTTGTGAAAAGTAATCAAAAGAATGGGAGAGTGTAATTCCATAATAGAAATAGAATTGTGTAATCTCTTGGGAAGTGAAACAAGTTGCATTGTTTGTAACAATCTTATTTGGGACCTCAAACTTGAAAATGATATTCTCTTTGAAGAAATTGCACACTACTTCTGAAGTGGCATGCTTGGTTAGGATAGCTTTTACCCACTTGGTGAAATAGTCATTTGTTGTAAGGACATAATCATGTCCAGCACTTGAAGATGGATTTATAGCTCCAATAAAATCAATTCCCTATTGCTGGAATGGTTCCTCTATGACCACTAGCTTGAGAGGTAGGGCAGTTAATTTGGGTCTTCTAATAAATTGCTGACAGAGTTCACATTTTCTCACCCACTTATATGCATCTTGGAAAAGAGTTAGCCAATAATAATTGGCTCATAAAATCTTGTGGGAAGTCATAGAAGCAAAAAAATGTCCTCCACAGGATAGATTATGGACGGATTTCAAAGGTTGGCTTTGCTACTCTTTGTCTACATAGTGAAGGAATACTCCATCTAAGCTTCTCTTATACAGGCCATTGTCCTAAAGGACAAAATTGGCAGCTTCCAACTTGATAGTCCTCCTTTCTTTATAAGATAAATGAGCAGGACATTCACCATAAGTAAGGAAATGAGAAATACTTGAATACCACTCGTTGGTAGTGGAAACAAAGAGAAATGTAGGTATTTCTTCTACCTCTACTTCTTCATGCTCTGTTTCTTCTGGTTGGTTATCAACAATTAATTGGCATAGGCCTTTTCCCCTTACCAGCTTTGTTGGCTTGATGTCTAGATCAAACTCCTAGATCTTTACAATCTAATTGCTTATTTTTGTCCCAAACTCCTGTTGAGTTAATATGGATTTGACTGTAGTGTCAGGAACCAAGGCAGCAGTGTGTGAATTTAGGATATAGAAGCGGAAATGCTTGACTACTTTCACCACTACATAAGCATGCTTCTCCATGTTTGAGTACTTTAGCTGATGGGTTTTGAGAGGGAAACTCATGAAATAAATGGGAGATTCCATACCTTCTTTATCTTGTTGAACCAAAATTGCTGAAAGCGTGTGTTCAGAAGCATAACTGTATATGATGAACTCTTTGTTGTAATCTAGACAAACCAAAGTTGGGGCATGGACAATGGCAGTCTTGATGTCCTCAAATGATGACTTACCTTCTTTATTCTAGCTGAAGGTAGATTTCTCTTTCATCATGTTTACAATGTGTTAAGTCTTCTCAACAAATTTGGGGATGAACCTTTGTAAGAAATTTACGTTTATGAAGAAAGAGTGAATAATATTTTTACTTGTAGGTAAAGTAAGCTCTTGAATAGACTTGACTCTGTCTGATTCAATCTTTATGCCTTCTTTAGACACACTGTGTCTAAGGAGGTTCCCCTCTGTTACTCCAAAATCAGACTTTTTGGGGTTCAAAGAAATGCCATTCTAGTAGTAGCGCTCCAGCACTTGTTGCAGGGGATGTATATGATTAGAATGATGTTTTGAAAAGATGGTCAAGTCATCAAGGTATACCATAATGAATTTACCTATCTCATCTTTGAAAGCAAGGTCCATTGCTCTCTAAAAAGTGGTGCTAGCATTTATCAAGCCAAAAGGCATTCTTCTATATAAAAATATACCCCAAGGTGTGGTGAATGTAGTTTTATGTTGGTCTGCTTTACCAACTTCAACTTGATTGTATCCTGAGAAGCCATCTAGCATTGATAATATTTTTGAGCCTGTCACTGTTTGAAGCACTTGATCCATGATTGGCAAAGGATAGTTATCCTTTAAAGATGATTTATTTAGATTCCTAAAATCTACACAAATGCAAATTTCACCATTCTTCTTCCTTACATGCACTATATTTTCAATCCATGTAGAATGATGGATTGGGAAGATGATTCTAGCATTTAACATTTTTTGTATCTCAGATAGAATAGTACCTGATATCTTCATATTGTAATATCTAGATTTTTGCTTATAAGGCACTGAGTCAGCCTTAAGAGGAATGTCATGGCAGATTTCATCAGGCTTGAGAGACTTCAGGTCATCATAGGAGTATGTTAAGACATCCATATATTGGCAAAGTAGAGCAATGAACTTGAACTTTTTTTGAGTGCAATACTTACCAATATTCACCATTTTAGGATTTTCTTCAGTAGTCAAATTTATTTGATCAAATCCTTGAGAGAAGTTTGAATTTGTTTGTTGTTGTTTGATGAATCTATCATGCTTGTCAAATAGTTTCTCAAGGGAAACCAGGCCTTCGAGAATTTTATTCCCTTTGAGTTGTAAGAATTCTTCATTGGTATCTGAACTAGATTTAGGAGCTAATTCATACTTCTGAAGTTCACTGCCTTCAAAATACAATTGTTCAAAGCTGTCTTTTCATTCCAAAAAGGAAATGATTTGGTGATCATCATTGAATACTTTCCAATGATCAACATTGTCAGGAACACTTGGTCTAAAGATTAGCTCAATGGTGTACTTGTTTCCTATGAAGTCTGAGTGAGGAACTAAGAGAGTTTCTAAAATAGCAAGTGCATCAACTTAGTCATTAGAATCCCTAGGTATGGCAGAGATGTTGAAAGCATCAAATATTTCAATTTGGTCCCATACTAAGTTACGATAGTGGCATAATCTTTCATTCTTGGTTTGGTACAGGTTTCTCACCTAAAAAACCACTAGTTTAGTATCTCCTTTGGCATGAAGGAGCTTGATACTTTTGTCTCAGGCAGCTTTCAATCCAAGCAATAGATACTCATATTCAGCTATGTTATTAGTGTTGATGAATTGTAACTTATAGGATGAAGGAAAAATATCTCCTTGAAGAGATATCAACACAATCCCAACTCTTGATCTGGTAAAGGAGCAGCTACCATCAAATTCTAGAGTCCATGCCTCATCAGATACTAATTTTTCTTTAGATTTTTCTTCATTAGAGAGGGAAGATCCTTCTCCATCTGTATTGCAAACTACCAATTCTTCGACTATTCTAGTTGATATAATTTGAAGATTGACACTTTGAAGAGCTTTATCAGATGTTTCATGAACTTCATCTATAGATAGAAAATAGTTACCAATGCCTGAAGACTCAAACAAAATTTGAGCTTCAAGGGCTGATGTCTGAGTGACAATATATTTTGATTCCTTTTCAAGAAGCAACTTCTACATGGTGCCTTTGATAGGGATCCTTGCTTCAGATAGATCCATGTATAAATTTTGCCTGAGTAGAATACCATAGGATGCTGGAACATCAGCAACCAAAACTGTCATCTTGATTCTTTTGTCTGGAAAGGCTATAAATGCAAATTGAGCATCTTTGATCTGTCCCAATAGAGGTACTTGTTTTTTCTCTATGGAGAAACATCTACCAAATGTTTTGGTTAATGTGAGATTAAGAGATTCTACTACTTTGGCCAGCATGACATTGTCAGATGCACCTGAGTCTATAATGTAGTTGCTCAACTTGTGACCATTTATCAATAGGAAAACATAGAAAAGTTCTATTTTCCCAGGGGCAGCTGGAGGAGTAATGACAAGATTATTTAGGATGGGAATGTTCTTTGGAAAATCAAGAATTACCTTCTTAGCCTCTTGTCCTATAGGGATGGCTTTATTCTTCAAACACTCGACTAAGCTATCCAATTGCTCAGGATTGGATTGTAAATATTTAAACTCAGTCATTTGAATTTTTGTTTTCTTGACATGATCAATTATGTCAAATGATTGGATCAGACTAGGAACAGAGGAAGGTAATTCAACTTTCTAGTTTGTAAAGGGGGAAGGACTGATTTAAAAAATTAAAGTTAAAGGTGAAGGTGAAATTGATGTACTTACCTTCGTGGTGATCACTGAATCCTTTAGCTAGAAAGGTAGAGAGGTTCCATGTTTAGCAATTGAAATTGCTGGTTGAGGTTGCTCCTCTGTTTTCCCTTTATCAACTTGCTAGGTTGATTGGTTCTTAGACTTGGTAAACACTGCATATGATCCATCAAAAGCTTCTCCTTTACTTTTGGGTTCATCTTGGTAGTTCAAGAAACTAATGTTGAAGTCACCAGCTAATTCTTCTTAATTTTCTATGAGGAGATCAACATCATTTTCTTGACTCAATTCAGGTTGAAAAGAGAAATCTGATTCTACTTCAAGATATCCCAATACTAAATTGGTTGGGGGAGCTTCAATAGCAAGTTTCCCTTATGGGGGAGGAAGATGATTTAGCTACCCTTGAATCTTGGTAGCATTGCCCTAGTATGACTGATTTGGAATTGTCCTCCTTGGCATATCTCTATATGAAGGAGCAGAAGACATTCTTTGTGCCATTTGCTTTTTGAGAGCAAGCAACTCATTTGCCAACTTCTGCACCATTGGATCAGTGGTGCCTGTAGATGGATATTCAGAAGATGATGAGGGTCTATTTCTATTTGGATCTCTTCTTATCTTTCCTACCAAGATGAGATCATCTTCTACCTCAGTGGCCAAATCTTGAGCTATAACAAGGTCTATTTGACCAGCACGTCTTAAAAGGAAACTCACTTTAGGTAACTGAGAATTAATGAATAAATATTTAAGATTCTCAACTGTAGGTCAAGCAATTATAGGAATCTTATTTCTTAGTTTGTCAAACTTGGCTATGAAGTCCCTCATTGGTTCATGAGGCTCTTTTTTCATCTGTGTAAGTTGAGCTAGAAGGGCATGTGCATCTTCTGTAGGCTTGAATCTAGCTTCAAACTTAGCTTTGAGGGTGTTCCAATCAGTTATTGACCAAGCTTGTAGATGGTAAAACTAATATGTAGCAGCATTTTGTAATGTTTCTATAAATATCCTGACTACCACGTCCTCAAATTCCACTCCAATTAGACCACAAGCTATGCTAAAGGCTGCAATGTGTTCATCAGGATGAACTCTCCCATCACAATAGAATTTGGGGAAATTCTTCCTCAAAATACATGGGAGCTCATGAGAGGTGGAGTAATATTGAGAGGACCAAAATAATTACCCCAAGGGCCTTGAACTGCCATTGTATGACTATGAAAAGGAGGAATAACAAATCTTAGGGGGGTAATTATTGGCAAAGCTTTATTAATAGCAGAAGTGGATGTTTCACTTGGTAATGGAGACCTGACTTTAGTAGGAGGAAAGCTCTTAGTTCATTGGAGATGAGAGGGTGAAGGAGGAAAATCAAACTTACTTTGTTGTACCAACTCGAATACAGGGTCAACAATACCTCTAGCCCTTTGGCTTCATGTATACCTTGAAACTGTTAGGTTGTGAAACAAAAATGGAAAAGAATTGACGTTGCTTCAGCTTAAAGCTTGAGGTTTTAAACTGCGCTTTCTTTCCCAGTCGGTGTGAGGGTGGAGGGAGATGGTAAGGCTATGATAATAATGAGTAATACATAGAAATGTAGTGGAGTCTATAATAGATAAGGGTAGGGACTATTTCAATCTGAAACTTGAGGCTTCAGAAAGCACATAACTTCCCCAGCAGAGTCACCAAAAATTGTTAGGTGAATATTTTATCAGTCAACGTATTGATAAACAAAATAGGTCTAATCATCCATAGTAGGAAGATTGGTTGGCCAAATGTGTAGGTTTAACACATCAAAAGGGGACTAATCTCTCCTCTCATCAAGGGGAGGTTCCCTGTAGATATGCAAGTACTATATTATATATATATATATATATAGAAAATAACACTCAAGGGTAAGACAAACCATCCATCTCTCTTTTTTTAGAGATGATGTGCATGAATCAAAGGAGAAATCCTAATGAAATGATAGAAGACACTCCTCTTCTTTTAGAAGTGTTGTTCGGCAAACAAAAGGAATCTTTCTGGTGAAGACAAGTAACTATAATAGGGCATAGTAACACAGTAGGATGAAATGAGGCACAAAGTCTCCACCTCAACTGCCAAAGAGTGGAATATGAATAACAATGAGAGCACAAAGTCTTCCCAAGGTTATTTACATAAAAATAGAAAATAAACACACATTGAAGACAACTATGACATCACAAAGTCTAAAAGTAACTGGCTTAAGGACACCTTCTTTGTCACCTCCACTAGCTCTGCTTGTTAAATTACATAAACAAGAATACATTTAGGAAATAGACATAAGAAAAATCTCCTAGAATGATATAAGCTATAACAACACAAAGTCTAAAAGTAACCTGCTTTCTGTTTCAAACAAAGAAATATGATGAACAATCTGAGCTCAAAGTCTCAGTAATGCCTTTCAATTTGGGCAGAGTTTTTTGTTTCTGATAACAGAGAGATCTATATCTATAACAATAAAAGAGAGTCCTTTATATAGCCTCTCCAAGAAAGACTTGGGAACAATAATGCATCATATTGCATTTAATACATTTTAAATTCTATCAAGAAGATATGTTGGAATCTGGTGTGGTTGCCCATTTGCTTTTCTCAATGTAGAGAAATGGGTCACACTATTTAATGTTCATGTTCTCCAATGTCCAGTTGGCAGTCTGCTTCTAAAAACATATCTTGTGCATGAATATTTTTGGTCCTTCTTCATCATTCCTCCTTTTCTAGTTATTAAATTGGGTCTTTGGTTAAATTTGATGCTCTATTCTTTGGTTTCTTTTTGCTAGTCTTAACAATTGACGTCTAGCACATTTTGTTGCAAAATAGGTGAGGACACATGGCAGCATCCACGGGACTCTGAGAGATGCTTATTAAAATAATATTTGAAATTTGTAAGAAACTCAAAATGTGGATATAGACACTTCTCGCACTCTGTGGAGTTACAATGGGACATGTGGCAGTTTCCATTTTTCTTTTGAGAATCTCACGGAGGATGGCACTTGGCGGCTTTCACTTACTTCAGTAGTTTACTGGGGGCCCACCATGATCTTTACTTAACAAAGAGATTTAAAGGAAGAAATTGTGGATGTCAACATGTGGCAGTTTTTGCCAAGTTTTAGCTTTTTTTTTAAACACTCGACTCATTTTAGATTCACACAGATAATGCCACGTGGTGGCTCCTGCTGCTTGAAATTGTGTCTTGACAGATGACACGTGGTAGCTTCCACTGAGTTTTGATAAGGGACACATGGTGGCTCGATGGGTTTTCTATTTTAGGGGACTTTTCCTTTAGACAAAAAGTTTGAAGGAATTCTTTTGAATAATTTGTCTGAAGGAATTGTTTCTTTGCAACTTTGCCACAGGAACTTTTCTAAAGGAATTCTTTGTGTCTGTTTAACCTTTGAATTGATCTGTTTGCTCCCCACCTACCCTCTGCAAGGGCTATTTGAGCTTCAAAGTGACCTTTCATATTTTTTCAATGGTCCACTTTGGTTTTTAAGTGCCCTCTGAAAGGGTTGTGTGTCCTTTAACTTTGACTTAGTCATTTTTCTGTCAATCTCAACAAGTAACACATGGTAGTATCCATTGTGAAATAGGTGAGGACACGTGGCAGCATCCGCTTAACTTTGTAGAGGCTTTGGATGCCTTTTGAGTGTCCCACAAAAGATGACACATGGTAGCTTTAGCTATGCTTTAGAAACATTGTAGATATACTTGGAACTTATTTAGATTCATTCAAATGTCAACATGTGTCGCATTCTACTTCTCTTACAAGGGACAGGTGGC
The DNA here is from genome assembly GCA_037957365.1 of Torreya grandis. Classification (NCBI taxonomy): domain Eukaryota; kingdom Viridiplantae; phylum Streptophyta; class Pinopsida; order Cupressales; family Taxaceae; genus Torreya; species Torreya grandis. The sequence goes on along the minus strand of JARHVA010003505.1, from coordinate 902,459 downwards.
AACTCTCGTAGCTCTTAGAAACAAAGTAAAATGGGGCTCGATAGATGACACATGGTAGTATCCACTAGGCTCTTTCGAGCTTTTGTTTTGAGCTTTCTTTGTTTGCCTTAGTTACTTTTTCCATTAAAATTCCCTCTGTACAGACACTTGTATCTTTGACTCTTGGGGCACTCCTTTGAACTTGTCGCTTGAACTGACCGATCAAACAAACTTTAGGTTCAACGGTTTAATGGTTCATTCCTTCATTTCTATTGATTGCTTGAACCAAGCTCTTTGAAATAAGCCTTGTTGAACCAACTGCCATTGAATTTGTTGAACCTTTGAACACAAGTGGTTTAATGGTTCAATGGTTCAAGTCTTTTTCTTATTGACAAGTGTCTTGAAGCCGTTGAATCTGAAGTGATTGAACTTTGAACCTTGACAAAAGCTCTTAATTCTTGAAACCCATTGATGTCATTAAACCTTTAAACTCGTTAAACCTTTGAACTAAAAAAAATTTAAGGTTCAATGGTTCAATGGTTTAAACGTTGCATAAAAGCTTGTTGATAGATTATTTTGGTTAAACCAAGGTGTTGAACCAGTCTTGAAAATGACTAAGTATTGGAAACTTGTTCTTTTGATTGAACTCAACTGTAGAAGCATTTGAACCAGTTGAACTTTTTAGTCTTTTAGCTAAAAAAGCTTGAATAATTCCCAATTCTGAAAATTTAGAACAATTTTTTGAAATGGGAAAAGATATTTTGGTCTTGTAAGACCAAAATAGCTTATATGAATAAGGTGACCATTGCAGGGCTTGAGGACATGGATAAAAAATTTCTAATAGTTGAAAGCCTCCATGAGAAGGAATCTTTTGAAGTAGAGGTAGAGGATTGGGAAGAAGAGATGGCAAGTAAGACGGTTCTCTCTATTGCTCAAAATTTAAGTAATTTAAAAACCCCTAACTATGGTCTAAAAGGGAAGAGAGGTAGTAAAGTAGAAGCATAAAGATTACAATACTATGCTCAGAATTCTATTCTTGGAGGCACTCAATGGACTATGGAATCACTATTATCCAATAGGGGTAAATGCTTGTAAATAGCAAAAGGATCATCTAAAGGTTGGCTTGGTTGTGCTTTCTTGTTTCTAGATTGTAGTTTCTTATGCTTGATTGGTTTGAGTTGTAGTGTTTATGTTATTTTTTGATTTGAGAAGTTTTATATGGATCTACATGGTATGGATGGGTTTTTTCACGTTTTAGGTATCATTTTTAAATCTGGTTCTATTTTCTATGAGACTGGACCTGTTGTTGTGTTCCAAAACCTGTTAAGGCTCTGATCAAAAGCTAGTATATATATAAAAAAGAATGCAACCTTGTTGTGGAAGTGAATTAATAAGAATCCACATAGAAAAGGTATTCATATACAACAAACATAAGTCCCTCATGGCACACTACTAAAATAAAAAGCCATAACCTTCCATGAACTAAAGTTAAAGTAGCATACACATCTTTTGGAAAAATATTTAATAATAAAACTAATGTCCCAAATGCTAAAATAAAAAAAGAATCGAATGTTAAGATTTTCAAAAAGTGTTCATTGAACCTCCCATATATGTGCCCTGTATCTTTCACAAAATATTTTTTCATGAATAGATGAAAGGCAAAATAAATAAAAAGCAAAAAGGGAATACAAACCTTCACCACTCTAGAATATCCCTAGATGAAATCCTTGACAAAAAAAATCAATTTTACCACTTCATGCTCAAAAGCATTTTGTCAAATAGTTTGCTTCCATGCTAGTCTGAGTGAGTTTGCACTTATATTTGGGGTGTATTTTGTGAATATATGACATATAAATGTTTCCTCATAATTTCTAACATATATCAATTCATTTTTCTAAAAAAATTTGCATAATAGGAATAATAAAAAACTTTATACTCTTTCTTAAATGCTGGTACAAATTGTTGATACTCAAAAATTCACAAACAACAAATAAAAATAACAATTTTAGCTGACCTAAAAACATGTATGTTATCTTATTAAATTTTGATAATACCTTTACAAGGGAAAATCACTAATTAGGCATACAACACCCTTTGGAGTAGTATGTCACCTTTTCTAAATGTTACAACTACCTTGACCAACAATTAACTAATTAAATTTCTATTTTTTCTTAGTTCCACAATAAATAAATAATGTATTCAATTCACTTGCATACACAACACCCAAAATCCTTCACAATATTTTTAAAAATATCATTCTTTAAATGCAACAAATTATCTTGCTTGCAAGACTTCATAATTTTTTCAATCGATGAATCCAAATGTGAAACTGGAGTGGCTCCAGCATTAACTAGTTAAGGTAGATGATTTCACTATCAAAATTGATTGCCTGTATGGTTTTCATCCTAGGGTTTCTGATCCATAAGAAGCTCTCCAAATCTTAGGAAATGATAAAATAACCAAACATGAATAAATGAGCTCAAAAAAGTTCTTTTATAAAAACCCAAGAAACTTTCTCGAATGACTTTTCAAATTCTCACCTTTTAATATTTCATTAAGCTCAATAATAAAGGGAACCTTTTAATATTTCTTTTAATTTTCACTTTTTTCACTTTCATAAATTAATTAAAATAAGCTATCCATAAAATTTTACTTTATAGAACAACTTAAATTAATTAATTTAATTTTTTCCCTTATTACCAGACTTTAGCCTATGAGAATAAAATAGGCTAAGTGTCACCTTCATCTACTAATTGGAAGGGAAAATTATAGTCCTCCCTTTCCCAAATTTCTTGCCCTCAAGTAATTGGAGATTAGGATGATGCAAAATTTGTTCACCCTCCCAAGTGGCATCCTCAATGGGCAAGTCCTTCCATCTAATGAGATACTCCTTGATCACTCTACTCCTCAATCTCCTCTCTCTGATATCCAAAATCATTAGGCACTAAAACCAATATGCCCTCATCATCTAATGGTGGAAGCTTAGGTGATGATGTGATGTGTTGTCTGAATGCCTTTTTAAGGTAATAAATGTGTAACACATTATGGATATTGTTGTTCTCAGGCAGTTTTAGCTGTATATGACACTTTTCCAATCCTCTGGATAATCTTTTAAGGGTCACAAAATCAAGGCTTCAACTTCTCCACAACACTCTTCTTAAAAAAAGACTATCTATAAGGCTGAAGATGCAAAAATTCTAAATCTCCTACCTCAAAATTTCTTTCAACTATGTTCTTGTCTGCATATATCTTCTATTAATTCTAGGCACCCTGAATATTATCCTTAAGTGTCTTGAGGATATCCTAGTATCCAATCCTTAGCCTTAGGAGCTCTACTATCACCAAAAGCTAAGTCCAAAAATGAAAGAGCATCCATACAATGCTCTGAAAGGAGTCATACTGATTGACATGTGATAGGAGGTGTTGTAACAGTACTCACCCAAATGTAACCACCTAATCCAAGCCTTCTGCTTCCCTAAAACTTAGTTACGTAGATATCCTTCCACCCACTTGTCCATAATCTCTATCTGACCATAAATATGAGGGTGGTAACTGGTACTTAAGGTCAACTCTATGCCAGCCAACCTGAATAGTTCCTACCAAAAAGAATTGAGAAATCTATTATCCTAATCATTGATGATGTTCTTCAGCAATCCATAGAGTATGAATAGCCCTATGAAGAATAACTTCATGGAAAATAAATTTGACAAATTGGTCAACTTATTAACTACCATACATATGCAATATCTACTTTTCACCTTTAGTAGACCCATAATGACATCCATAGACATGCGTTCCCACTTTTTCTCTAGAATAGGAAATAGATGTAACAACCTAGTGGTAAAAGTGCATTCTAGCTTGTTCTGATAACAAGACAAACACTTAAAAACCTGTTGAGGGACATCATCATTGATGCCCTTTCAAGAGAATCTCTCTCTAACCTACTTATAAGTTTTTAAATATCCTAGATGTCTTGCTTGTGGTGTATCATGAGTGGCTCTCAAGATCTTATCTTTCAGCTTCAATTTAGAAACCAATTAAATCATTTATTTATAGTAGACGACATTATCCACCACCTTATACTAGTCATCTTGAACCTTACCATCCATCAACTCGCATGAAAATTTATTCTTTGAATACTCAACCAAGAGATGCGCCTTCCAATCATCTATTTCTGCTAGAAAACAAATAGTGGGCTTCTTAGAAAGAACATCAACAACAATATTATTCTTCCCTTTTACATACTCTATGTCAAAGTCATATGCCTATTCTTTGCTAACCCACTTCTATTGTGTTTCATTCAAATATTTTTTCTCTAAGAAATATTTCAAGCTGTTATGGTTTGTTTTAACAACAAATTTTTCACCTACCAAATACTGTTTGAACTTTGACAATGCATGTATGATGGCTAGCATCTCCTTATTGTATATGGAATATGGTCTCTCTACATCTCAGAGATTTCGGTTCTTATAAGAAATAGGATGTTTATTATACACCAATACTTCTCCAATTCCCTCCCTTGAAGCATCACACTCCAACATAAAAGGTTAAGAAAGCCAATACAAGACAAGTACTCATTACCTCCTTGAGTCTGTCAAAAGTGTGTTGAACCTCATCCATACATCTAAAAGATACCTTCTTTGTAATATTTTTAAGAGGTGTGCCAAGATGATAAAACCTCTTAACAAACTTCCTATAGTGACAACATAACCCTAAGAATCCTCTCAATTCTGTCAATGTCTTTAGTGATGGCCAACCTAGAATAACTTGTATTTTCTCCTAATGAACTTGAACACTATTTTTACTAATCACATGCCCCAAGTAGACAATCTTAATCATCCCAAAATCACACTTGTAATCCTTAGTATACAAGGATTGTGCCTCGATGATGCCCAAAATCTCATCAAGATGCCTATATTGTTCCTCCCAAGTACTATTGTATATTAAAATGTTATCAAAAAACACCAAAAGAAAATATTGAAAATATTTATCAAAAATATGATTCATGTAGGATTATAAGGTGGTGGGATAATTATTCAAACCAAATCACATGACCAAAAACTCATAGTGCCCATAGTGAGACATGAATGTCATTTTGTGTATATCCTACTCCCTCACTCTAATTTGATGGTATCTAGATCAAAGATCAATATTCAAGAAATACACTGATTTCTATAACTCATCAATCCTAGGGATAGGATACCTATTTTTAATTATATTTTTATTTATTACATGGTAGTCAATGCACATTTTCATGGTCCCATCCTTATTCTTCACCAAAATAACTGAAGAAGAGAAAGGACTCGAGCTAGGCCATATATGACCCATGTCTAATAACTCCTTAATGGTTTTTTATATATCCTCCTTGAATATTTGTGGATGCTTATAAAGAGTGGTAATTAAGGGCTAATATCCCTCCTCTAGATTAATAACATACTCAAAACCCCTATCTGTAGGTCTCCCTAGAGGAATCTCACTGAAGACCAAATTGTGATTATCCAAAATTGACTATATATCCATATATTATTAATCATTGTTATCTGTGGGGACTTTAAATGAAATCAAACACTGAGCTACCCATGCAACATCCCCATGTATAAATATGATGTCCATCCTCTTTGCTGAAATGATCTTCGGAGCACCATTGGACATGCCTCTTAGAACTACCTTCTTACCATCTACTCTAAACTTCAACTCCATGGTCTAGAAATTCTACAAATATTTCCCCAATGATTAAATTTATTGAATGCCCAAAATGTCATTAGTATTCCCCAATGAAACAACATAGAAATAATTAGTGACAATATAATTACCTGGATCAATATAAAATTATGGCACCCATTAGGTACAAGAATGTTGAAACCATCTACCACTACAATGTTGAAATCCTCAAAATATTGTTTATACACCTCTCTTAGCTACCAATGTTGAATCAATGAAGTTATGAGTATCCCCACTATTAATCAAGACTATAACTCACTTCCCCTAAAGAACACCATGAACTCAAAAAGAGTTATATCTAGGAGTGCCCAATAGTGTAGCTATAGTCCCACCTTTCACCTCCTTAGGTGAATGTTCATCCTCCTCCGCATGCTCATCCTATGAATCACTTTTTTTAATTCCCTAATTTCCTTCTACATTATCTTCCTCCTCTCCATCTAAAACCACCTCAATGTAATGCACTTTACCCTTTACCAAACACCTATGGCCCAATTCCCATGGCTCTTTGCAGCTGAAACATAAATTTTTTCTATGCAACTCATTCTGAACCTCATCATCCATACTGCTATTTTTGGGCCAATCCTTTTGGAATGGTTTCTTATCTTTTTTATGTTGGAAGGGTTTAGTATGAAACCTAATTTTAGGGGTTGAACTTTCCATGATTCTATCCCTCTTGATGGCATCTTTCATGGTGTTAGGATCAACTAATTTGATCCAACCATGAATTGGCTCTAACAATCCTTCTATGAACAAAATAATTAATCTATGCTCCAAAACATATGTGACCATGACTTATATCCTCTATAACTTTGATATATAAGAATCAACTGAACCAACCTACTTTAGTTGTGCTAACTCTCTGAAGTGGAGCTCTGAATCCTTCTTATCGAATCTATCTATCAATCTCTAAATAAAGTTTTCATATGAAGTAATCTTATCATGTCCTAATGTCACTATCCAATGGTACCACCACTCATGTGCTTCTCTAGCTAAGTGAAGGCTGGCATAGTTAATTGCTTCCAATTCTATCATAGGTTTAAGCTAGAAATAAGTGTCTAATTTATGCACCCACACATGAGTAGTACACTTACTTGAGCCATCATAACTAGGAATGGCAAGCTTACCCACCTTACACTGCAAATCATTGTTATGCTCTTGACCTCTTTCCCCTCTAGGTATATTTATTTATTTTATATTACAAAAATCTGTCAAAGTAATAGATGCATGAAATTCATCTCCCAAAGATTGATATTCCCTTAAGTACTTTGCCCAACCTTCACCACCAACTTGTTATCCTCCTTGTTCTCTCTGTGGTGCCTCCAAAAATTTAGGCATTAGAGGCCTAGGAGTGTTTTTACTCATTGTCTTGGAATTGTTTACAAGAATATTAGTGTGGATACCTTCTCCCTATGTACCATTATGCTTGTTATTGTTGCCAATGTTCTCATGACCACCCTGATTATTATGTTGTTTGTGTTCATGGTATCCATGAGCCATGTTATGGTTTGAACCAACTATTATTTCCCCCTAGCTAACTCATTTAATATGGCCAAGATACTAGGGTTCTACTAATTTTGTCTATCCCTCACATTTTTTTCTCCTTCTGAGTTTGAATTTAAGACACCTCTTTCTCTCTTTCTACTCTTGTAAGCAATGTAATCCCTATATTCTGGATTCATTAAAAAAATTTAGACATCAAATATATCATAGCTATAAACTAAAAATAATTATCTGCTAAAGAAATATTGGTTTCAAACCCACTGGCTGGCAAGATCTCTTGCTTTGATACCATTGGAATATCCCTGGATAAAATCCTTGACAATTTTTTTTTAATTTTACCACTTCATGTTCACAGGGATTTGTCAAATAGTTTGCTTACATGCTAGTCTAAGTGAGTTTTCACTTGTTTTTGGGGTATATTTTGTTAATATATGACATATCAATGTTTCCTCATAATTTATAACATGTATCAATTGATTTTGCTTCAAAACTTTACATAATATGAATAACCAAAAAAATTATACTCTTTCCTCAATGTTGTTACAAAGTGTTGATACTCAAAAATTCATAAACAACAGATAAAATTAGCAATTTTATTCAATGGATGACCTAAAAATATATATGTTATATTCTTAAATGCTAAGAATCCCTTTACAAAGGAAAATAGTTGCTTAAGCAATAGTACAATAGCCTTTGGAGTAGTATGACACATTTTCCAAATGGTACGGCTAGCTAGACCAGTAAGCTCCACAACAAATAAATAATGTCTTCAATTAACTTTCACACACATCACCCAAAATCATTCACAATCTTCTAGAAACTAGCATTCTTTAAAATGTAATAAATTATCTTGCCTGCAAGACTTCATAGTTTATTTAATCGATGAATCCAAATATGAAACCTAAGTGTCTCCACCATTAACCAACTAGAGTAGATGGTTTAAATACCAAAATTGATTCCTTATGGGGTTTCCATCCTAAGTTTTATGCTCCACAAGAAGTTCTCCAAATCTTAGGAAATGAGAAAACAACCAAGCATGAAGAAATGAGATTGAAAACATTCTTTTATAAAAACCCAAGAAAATTTATTGAATGACTTTTCAAATTCCCACCTTTTAATATTTCATTAAGCTTAATAATAAAGTGACCCTTTTAATATTTCTTTTACTTTTCACTTTTGTCACTTTAATAAATTAATTAAAATAAGTTATATGTAAAATGTTACTTTATGGGACAACTTAAAATAATTAATTTAATTTATTCTTGTATTGCCAGACTTTAGCCTACAGGAATACAATAGGCTAAGTGTCGCCTTCATCTACTCCTCGGAAGGGGACATTACACACTCCAGAAAAGTTATTAAAGAGATTGATAGCAAGTTGAATCTCTTCTGTTGGTTTCTCCAAGCTAAATAACTTCCTCATCTTTATATATTTTTTCCCTGACTAATCAATTTTACCTTCAAAAGGAGAGAAAAACATCAAATTGGAAAACTATGTAATAACAAATAAACACTTCAAAATTAATAACACAACCTCTACTAACAATCAATGAGATAAAGGCATTGCACCAATGTCTATCCCAAGATTAAAAAACCATTAAATTCTAAACTTCTCAAATGGTTGATGATGATGGTGTGTTCAACAAGGATACCATCGATCTACTATTAGTTTAAAACTCTTGATTTTTTTCAAGGAGTCACATTACTTCATATCATGAAGAATGATGAATTGTAAACATATAACAACCAAAGCAAAGAAATGTTAAGACAAGTGCAGTAAGTTCAAAAGTGATATCCAATGGTAAGTTTATGTTTTCTAATCCATTAAACCATGTTTTTTCTCAAGTATTAAGATTGGTGGATGCTACAAATGCATGTAATAATTCATAAATTGAAAAACATATAAGGTAATAAAAACCCTTACACAAAACATAGCCACCTCCATTGCTGATGTTCTAATATATATAGTTATTCTAGGATAAGAAATTACATGTTCTTGCATACAAATGTTGGTTAAAAGATAGTGTGAAGGTATCTTAGTTATCTCATAGTAGAATAGCTTGATAAGTCACTGACAGGATTTAGTGATTTTTTTGTTCTTAAAAAGATAACAAGGCTCCAAGTAAAACTACACCTAAATGTTTGATGTTTTTAACTTTCAAAAACTTATAGGTAAAAGAGTGGACAAAATATTGGTAATTATTAGATAAGGCATCTAAAATGTATTGATGAATTGTTCTTTTCACTTTGAAGGTGCCCCTTTCTTATCATCTTAATCTATTGCTAGGGGATATTTGATTAGTGATTATTTTTTTATTAGATAAATAAAAAGAGATATCTCCAGTCCTGCAAAACAATATTGAAAAACCATTTACTTCAAGGATCAAGATGAATCCTAGGAAAATGTTAACCATGACATCTCCATTAAAACAACAGTTGAATGGAGGGACATAAGAAAATGAAATAACCCAAATTTCAGAATATCTCTTTTTATTCAAATAGACCAGTCTATCACTACACCCATATTCCACCATATAGTAGGATTACAAAAATATTGCTATCTAATCAAAGCATATCATTTACTATTCTGGTTTCCACCCTATAAAGGCATAGTATTTAATAAATATACTCCTATAGGCATTAAAATGTAGGGTTAAACTTGATCAAACTCTACTACACAAACTACAACCAAAAGTGGAGACAAGCATGCACCATGCAAGTTACATCTTTCAAATTGCATCACTCATGCACAAAACTACATGTTATAACTACCTTTCTTGAAAATAATAGACATTATATATTTTGTTTTCTTAATACATGCTCAAATGAGACAACTTCCATCGCATAGAGGATGGCCCATGAGCCAAAATGTAGTTGTTAACCTGCCTGGTCTTGCCCATCTAAATCCATTACAATTTTGCATTGAAGCACCCTTAGTATCAAAATGAAAATATGATAATATAGACAAGAAATATTTCATACAAGACACCCAATAGTCTCTTAGAGTGCAACCTCCAATCTCAAACTATCACATAGAATTGGCCACTTCTTCCCCATTGGAGTCAGGGACAAGAGTTGGCCCATTGATTGGCCCTCTCATTGGTTCCTCCTCTTCTAATTTCATCTACTTTAATACCTCAACTAGCACAAGTTCACTATAATTATGATCAAGTAATTTATTCCTATCAATATTTAGCCTTTCATAGGTTACATCCAACTTTTTATCTTGAACAATTTTCTCCTTTACCTCAACATTTTGTAGCTTTCACATATTTTCTAGTGTCATCATTACACTAATTCAAATTGTTTCATATCTTTATGAATCACACTTGTTTATTACACTAAAAGTATAGTCTAAACATCAATTAAGTGAGCAATCTTCATGGTTTTCAATTAGGAAGCATACTTCCTAGCATCTTTAATGGTTTTTAGGACACAATCAATTGAAGATACTTCAACCAATATTATAGATAGTTGTGCCCTAAAAAAATTAGTGAAGGCCCAATTCAATAATTTATCATCCTTAAAGCCTTTAAAAATGGCCCTTTTCCCAATACTCAAATATTGATCCATATTTATCCTTATACCCTTGTCCACCCAAAAACCATCATCCATAAGTTGTTTAAGCTTTAAGTCATCAACCAAGCCTGTATAAGACTGTGCATCATCTAAGGAGTAATAGTTAATCATATTTTGATTCTACCCTCTAATTATGTTTTCATAAGATTTATTTCCTCTCACTAACTTGGGGGATTTATGAGTCCCTAACTCTTCAACCACAGTTGTGGAGTCTTTCCATTTAAATCCCATTGGGAATCCATCAAAAAGGGAGCAAAAAAAAACTAAAAAATGATGATTACACCTTTCCTGCTCCACAACACCAAAAGAAAATAATGTTGAAAAGGGGACATGGGATATATAAAACATCTCCCACTTGGGAAGATGAGGGAGGTGTCAAGGGGCAGCCACAAGGGTATGTGAGGGGCAAAAGAACATGATGATTAGGAGGGGGGAGCCTAAGGGAAGCTTGAACTTTCCAATTAATAATCCTAATTAAGAGTCAATGGAGGGAATAACAAATGATATAACATGGGGGGAGGGGCCCTCCCCCAAATTATCAAGTTTATTAGTGAGCTTATTTTTGAACCCTCTTATGTGCTTAATCTTGATTACTTTGACTTTGACTTCAAGCATTCAAGCACAATATTCCTTAGCTACCAATGGGAGAAAATGTCCTTTAGAACTGCATTGACAATTAGAGTTAAATTACCTTTAGATAATATCCATTTACAATCTTTCTCCTTTGAAATCTTGAGATCTCTCCAATGTGCCTTGGCTTCTACTTAGTTATTAGTTTAAGTGACCAATCCTTCATAATAAGATAACATAAATTCTCATAGATTATTTTTGAAAATTCCACCAGCTCTATACAAACTTGGATTTCTTTTGTTGCTAGAGAAAAGTTTAGTTTTTGAGCACATTGTGGTAGGGGGCACCATTTTTTCCAACTCCACTCCATAGGAATTTCTATATTTTCTTGATTATTAAGGATACTTTATAGGGCATTGGAAGGACTAAAATCAAATACAATGATATTGATAGCAGGGTGGCTTTGTTCAATTGGATTCTTCTAGCTAAATATGGTCATTTTTCTTTCTAGATTGTCAACTTCATAATCTTTCTATCTATTAAATATTTCCACAAGAGGGGAGAATTCCCAACTTCAAACAAAGGCATAACCAGATAAGTAAAAGATAGCTTACCAAGATTGATGTCTATAATCTTATAGATTGTTGTTTTTAGGCTATTGTTAGCATTGAAAAAGATCTTAGTTTTAATTTTATTGACTTTTTGTCCTAAGGCTCTTTAATAATTTCTCAAAACCTTTATTTCAGAGATTCCTAGAACTGAGCTTCTCTAGCTAGATAGGTGTCATCAAAAAATTGTAAATGGCAAAGTCATTGAATGCTTTCTGCCATTACAACCATTTCAAACTCCTGTTAGCTTTAAAGATGATAGAGACTTGCCTAATGATTTATCAACAATAATGAATAAATATGGGTAAATAGGGTCACCTCATCTCAATCTCTGGGAGTCATTAAAGAAGCTAGTTAGCTCACAATTTATCAAGACACAATATTTTTGGGGTAGACACGCAACTACTAACCCACTACCTCCAATCCATGAAAAACCTATTTTTCCAATATACCATCCAAAAAGGCCAAATTTAAATTTTCATAAGCTTTATTCATATCTATCTTAAGCATCATGGCTTCATCTTTTTGAGACTTAGCCGAGATGATTAATTCCTTGACCATAATTCTCCCACCTAGAATTTGTCTACCCATCACAAAACTAGGTTATTTTGAAATAGGCTTCAGAAGGACCTCCTTTAACCTGTTATCCATGACATTCGATATTATCTTATAGACCATCTTACATAAGGTGATTGATCCATAAGAATCAAATTAGGTGTCATTATTTTTTTTACAGGGGGGATTAATACAATAAAAATGTTATTTAGTTCCTTCATAATAGACTTGTTATCACCAGATTCCTAAACTGCCCCATTACATCTTAGCCTACAATATCCCAAAACTCTTAGTAAAAATCAATGGAGAAACCATCTAGGCTATAAGAAATTTGTCCCTCTGAAATGTTTGAGTGTCTTGCTAACCTCCTTTAATGCTTGCATTGTTAATGTCATATATCTTATTCATTTAATATCCTTGGAATTACTCTGAGAATCCCCTATTTTTTTTGTCTCTCTGCCCAAAATTTCCTCATAAGAGATTTTGGAAGTAGTCGATAGCTTCAACTCTTATTTTATTCATTTCTTTGATTTCTTCTTCTTTTGGGATGATGATCTTAGTAATCTTATTATAGTTTACTTTGGTAATAGTTTATTTGTAGAAGAAACTCATGTCCCTATCTCCCTCTTTTAACCATTGTATCCTTGTTTTCTACTTTTGGTGAAAATTCTAATAGATAAATATTTTGTTCATCTCATTGAGTTTTTCTTCTCTCTAAGCTCAATTGAGATGCCTTGGATATGAATAAGAGTCTGAAACTATTTTTATTATTTTTGGACTTCCTCTTTCTTTATATATATATATATATATATATATATATATATATATATATATATATATATATATATATATATATAAACACCAATTAAATTATAGATAAATCAAAGTATGCATATTCTAGTATGTTAGGCCTGAAATTTATTAGTCCAAGCCCATAAAGTATACAAAAAAGGATACATATTAGCATTCATTAACACAAATTAGATTCTAAAATCTTTGTCAAGTCCCCTTACAACTTTGTCAGCCACCAAAAAGGAGGAAACCATAATAATTAAGGTTTTGGTTATCAAGAGCCCAATTGGCCAACCCATTTGTTGCTTTATTACTTTCTCTAGGGACGTGGATGGATTAGACCTCTTGGAACTTGTCCTAAAATTTGTGTATTTCCCCCAAATCTCCTTATATTTCCAAGACTTCCTTTGAACTCCCTTAGGATTAATTAATAAACTAATAATTACCTTGTAGTTAGATTCAATTTGAAGTTTTTGCCACCCAATTTTCAAAGCCTCTTGCATCCCTTTATAAACTGCTTTAACTTTTACTAAGTTATTGGTTATATATCCCACCTTTTCAACAAAGAAGAATGTTGTAGACCTATCAGAAGGTCTACCAATACCTCTTATACTATCTTGACCTAGGTTTCCCCTTGAAGCACCTATAGTATTCATATTACCATACCCAATTGGAGGGGTTATCCATCTAAACTTTATTTTTAGACCAATAAGCAGTCATTGTTGAAGTCTAGGGTTGCAAAAAAGTTGTTTCCACAAATGCTTCCATTTTGGCATAAGATTTTAAGGTAAATAGATCTTATACTTGACATTAATTTTAATCTTCTCCCAAACATAAGTAATATCCTTGCCCTTCTACTAGAAAATTATGTTGTTTTGTTCCTTCCAAATGTTCCAAAGTAGAAGGGTGATGCTAGACCATAGAGCCAAAAGAAGGTTTTGACCCTTAGGAAGGTGGCTATGCCATTCTCTAATTAGCTACTCAAAAAACTAAATTCTAATCGAGGGAATGTTAAAAAATTGGGATAAAAGTTACCATAAGTAAACCACTAGTGGGCATTGGAAAAATAGATGAGTTATGGTTTTCTCATTCTCCATACACAAATTACATCAATAGGGGCCATAAAACCCATGTCTCATTAGTCTATGTCCTATTAATACTCTCCTCCTTACAACCAACCACATAAAGAAGCTTACCTTGGGCCATAAAGCAAGCTCCCATATGTGGCTAAAGATATCCTTAAGAGGATGAGAATTACCCCTAATTATAGAAGCATAACCTAAAGAAACCATGTAGGTACCTCTAGATATTTTCCCCCAAGATAATGAATCAGGTAATGGGAAGTTATAAGAGGATGAGCCAAAAGAATATTATTAATTTATGATTGTTGCTCCTCCCCAATTTGAATTGGCCATTCCTAAGTAGGAATCCAACATTTTCCAATCTCCTAGGGATGATAATGGACTTACAATAGTTATCAACCTTAATCCATCCCATTTCATGCAACGCCTCTATGGTTGTTTTTAACTCTAGGTATTGAGGGATGATTGGTGGATTCCCACCCCATGAATTAGTCTAGAAGTTATCACTTTGACCATTATTGATAATCCAAAACAAATTTTTTTTAATAAGTTTTCTCCCCACTTTTAGAATTTTAAGAATGGGTGACCCTTTTTGGGGAAGAGATAACCAAATGATTCTCTCAAGGGGATTTTTTTTGCGTGTTTGGCTCTAATATTAGCATCCCACAAATTAGCCAGACCCATTAGTAATATCTAGTAGAGTTTAGATACTAAAGCCTTATTGTGTTTTGAAGATGAATTAAATCTTAAACCACCTTCCTGCTTAGGTTGGCATAGAGTCTCCCACTTAACTAGAGACCCCTTTCTTTTAGCATTATTTTAGTTTTCTCACATCTTCCACCACTTGAAGGAGCTCCACTTTGATAATGTCCCAAAATGTTTGGTATAATTCAATTGAGAAACCATCCGGTCTTGGATTTTTTCCTTTATTCATACTAAACACCACTTTTTACAGTTCACTTTAAAAGATGGGAGTGGTAATCTTCTTATTATCATGATCTGATACAAGTCAAGGAAGAATATCTAATATTGTTTTTTGGGAAAACTCATCCAAAGGTTGAGATGTAAATAACTAATGGAAATACTAATTTATAATTAGTTATATATCTTCCAATGAATAATAGTTATGCCCATCTTCCTTGATGAGAAATTTTATGTGGTTATGAACACATTTGGCCAGCAAGGATTTATGAAAGAAAGCAGACTTTTTATCACCTTCTTTTAACCATTGGATTCTAGATTTTTGTCACCACAGAACCTCTTCTTTGGTCTCCCATTCATTGAGAGTAGCTTTCAAATGGAACTCCTTTTCAATAATATCAACAATACATCTATAGGTTTAAAGGTTACAATTGATCACTTCCATATATTCTAGGATCTATTTTTTTCCTCCTTTATGTCTCCAAACTCATTCCAGTTCTAAGTTTTCAATTTGATTTCTTTACATTGATATTACCAAAGCTCTTCTTAATTCATTCCTTCAATTTTTTCCTTTGTGAGTTTTATTTTTTTAGGCTAACTTGAACATCTTTGACTCTGTAAATTTTGTTTTCCACCAATCCTTGATTTTTTTTCTCAAGGATTCTTCTATTAACTACACTAGTTCAATTCTTAAGAGGTATCTTCTTATTCTAACTATATCAACTATGGACTGCTGAATTGGCCAATGATCAAAATAAGCAAATTGGAGGATTATTGATTTTATTAAAATATCATTATAAATCAAATTATTAATTAATTATCTCAACCAAAAACTCGCTCCCAAAACTTCTATTTGACCAAGTGTACAACCCATCTTTTGCTTTCATAACAAATAAACCATAGTCATTACCATATTGTCCAAACTTGTGCAAATTATAGGAACAGTGAATGACTTTTATATTTTTATATAAGATAAACTATAACATTGGAGTCCCAAAAAATACACTTGTCATTTGCATAGTTATTCCTAAAACATTTTAGAGACATCCAACATGATTGTCGACCCTAGTGGGTAGTTGGGCAATAGACATTTGTCATCATGAAACTTTTATAGCTTTTAAGATCATCAAAATGAATAGACTATCAATGAGAGATTATATGTAGTTGAAATCAAGAGCATGTCAATGGGTTTGAGCTATTACCATGCCTACAGATGCACCATTAGAGTTTACTACTACAAAATTGGAAATTCTCCATGATTTTGTCATAATTTAACTCAAAGTTGTCTTATTTATCTTGTTTCTCAAAGAAGAACAATGTCTAGTTTCTTGTTCATGATTAGTTGTTTCAATAACTAATATTTGTGAGGTAAACTAAGACCCATCCTATTCCAAGATATGATAATCATGAGAATACCCTTTGCCCACTATTTTGGGTAATGGGTTTATCCCCTTCTAAACCACTAGTTAGTTTCTTTTGTCCTTTATTGTTACCTACATTCAATTCCTCTTTATTATTAGTCATCAATTCCAAGCCATAATCAAAATGTTGGTAATTATCTCTAATATTTTTGGGAATTATATTTTTAAATCTTCCCACTTGCCAAGCATATTAATGATTTATTTTTTACTGCCATTAACGATATTCATCTAGGATTCTAAATTTCTAGAATTTGACTAGGGTGGCTTTCTAGGTTTTCTTTTCCATAAGTTAGAAGTTTTAGTCACATATTACCAGTGTTTAATGGGGACTTGTCCCCCAAAAAAAAAACAATTTCCATGTTTCTAGGATAAGGACATCCTTGGGATGTGGGGACATCCCCTTACTGCACCTCCATCACCACCATGAATTGTCACCATCCTTAGGGTGTTTCCCTCTATGAGGGGATGTATCTAGGGTTTCCTTCAAAAATGGGATGTTTGGGTGATGATGGGGCATCCATGGGATGTCTAAAGGATGCCCAAACATCCCTTGACTCCCTAGGATATGTGTAGGTGTCCCCCATACTGGTGGACACTAAAAATACATTTTTTAAAATTTAAAAACATTTTTGATTTGTGATCCCTATACCCTAACCCAAATTGATAATGAATCCCACCCCCACCCTCAAGTCCTCCCAAAAGCTTATAAAAATCAATATCCCTCTCATTCCAAGTCACAATAAAACTTCATTGAGTGAAGTAGATAGCTGGAAGTAAGAGTGAGAGAGCATTACGAGATGGAAAGTGAGACAAAGAAGAAGATATGGAAGCCAAGAAGACTCAAGACTCTTCAATTCCATCATTTGATCCATAAGGTAGGCCCTATCACTATGCATTTGATTCTTTGAATTTTTGATTTTTTTGTATCATTTATATTGTTTGTGATTTTTATGTACTGTTCTTTGATTCATGATTCATTTCTAAATTGAAAATTCTTATAATTATTAATTAATTTATGATTCATTAAAATTCTTAAATTTTTAAATCTTCATTAAAATCAAATGTTTGAATTTCAAATCTTCATTCAAATCTAAAGTAAGAAAAATAAAAGTGAAATCCTTATTTGATAAAGGTTAAGAACATGGATTCGCATTTGTGTATCCTTTGCTTCTATGCTTTATGTGACCTAAAGTAAGAAAAAAAAATCCTTGTGTCTTAATCCCTTGCATTATGCATGGTTTGAATTTCAATTTTTAAATCATGAACTTACAAAATGAAAAAAAATTATCATTTCTTGCAGTGTCATTGTGAGTTATGATAGCATGAGTGAGGATAAGGGTCAACCTGGTCAAAGATGAAAGTGAAAATAATTTTGATTATGCACTTGATGATCTTAGTTTAAAATCAAGGAGGGGTGGTTGTAAAATCAAACTAGTTATGTTGGGAGTCCAGATTATAGTTCTCCTTCACAAACCCTACAATAATATGATAAGGGTCCCTTTGATATGGAAAAACCTTTAAAATAATTTGCAAGAAAGGTACCAACAAAGCTTGGGACATCTTGGGGCACTAGGAAATGGAAGTGTAATATATGTGACCTTGAATGGTTTGAAAACATGACTAGAAAAAATTCTCACCTCCTTATCTGAAGAAAAGCTATAGATGTATGTGAAAGGGTGGGAAAAAACCTAAAATTTAGGGCTAAAATATGCAAATTATGGGGTGATAATGAAGAAGATGCACCTACATATATTACTTTGCCACCAAATGGGAGGGGTCATCAAAGACATAGTTATATTAATTTTGAGAGGCCAATGAATTCATCTAGTTCAAGGGTAGCAGGGCCCAAGGGGAAACACAAGGTGAGTATTGATTCTTCAGATCCACTAGTAGAATTATTCAATGTGCAAGTAAATGATGAGGTAGATGATGCTATTAGTAAATTCTTCTTTTCCAATGGCATTCCATTCCATGTGGCTCACTCTCCTTATTATAAGGAGAATATAGTAAAAATAATAAGAGCATGACAATAATATGTGCCACCAAGGGAGACTAAATTGAGGACAATAATCTTGGATAATAACTATACCAAGGTTAATATTTTAATGGAGAAAATGAAGAATACCTAGGTCATAAGTGGATACAACATCATCATGGATGGGTGGATAGACATCATGCATCATCCACTCATTACTATCATGGTTACAAGTATAGTTATCCCTTATTTCCTTAGGGCTATTGACTATTTAGGGTATAACAAAGATGTTGATTTTCAATTCTAGATCCTAAAAGTTGTTATAGAGGAGGTTAGGCCATAGAATTTGGTGCAAGTAGTGACATATGCAACCCATGTTTGAAAATTTATAGGGAATTTTATTGAGGAAAAATATAGACATATTTAGTGGACTCCTTATTGTGTGCATTCCATGAATAATGCACTCAAGGACATGGGAAAAATTAGTTGGATCAAAGCAGTTGTTAGTGATGCTAGAGATGTGCAAATGTTTATCTACAACTACCACATTTCAAATACACTCTTCAGGACCTTCTCAAAGAATGAATTCTTGAAATGTATAGAGAATAGGTATGCATCATAATTTATTCTCTTGGAGAGGATGCTTGAGTTGCAATAGGCATTGAAAATAATGGTTATGACAGCATAATGGAATTGGTGGCTTGAGCTAAAGATAGATCAAGGGAAGAGGGTGAAAGAGGTGATGAAGAGTGATGTTTTTTATGCTGATTCCAAATATACTACCACATTTCAAATACACTCTTCAGGACCTTCTCAAAGAATGAATTCTTGAAATGTATAGAGAATAGGTATGCATCATAATTTATTCTCTTGGAGAGGATGCTTGAGTTGCAATAGGCATTGAAAATAATGGTTATGACAGCATAATGGAATTGGTGGCTTGAGCTGAAGATAGATCAAGGGAAGAGGGTGAAAGAGGTGATGAAGAGTGATGTTTTTTATGCTGATTCCAAATATATTATCTCCATCATTACTTCAATATTTATAGTGATTAAATATGGGGATGTTGATTCACCTATCTTTGGAGAGGTGTATGAGTGCATTAATATTATGCTTAATCAAATAAAGGTTGGTGTATGAGAGAAGGATCCACATTAAAATTATACACAGAACATATTCAACCAATCATTCATAACATATGGGACAATCTCAACAATCCCTTGCACATATATGCCTATGCATTGAAACTGAAGTGGTATGTACAAATGCCTAGTAGATTACACCTATACAAGATATTAAAGTAAAGGCAAGGTTCATAAAGACCATTCTAAAAATGTAAAATTCTATAGAGGCCATCATAATTCATACTGAGTGGACATAGTTTTACACTCTTATGGGATATTCATATGAGGATGAAATAGATAGGTAGATAATGGCATAGGAGGAACCAATTTTGTGGTGGAATTTGCATGGGATTGCTTCTTTGACTACCAACCTAGCCATTCATTTACTGTCTCAAATTTATAATTCTTCTATTATTGAGAGGAACTGGTCTACTTATAGCTCCATTCACTCTTTTAAGAGGAACATGATTACCTCTAAGAGGGTATATAAGCTTGTGTTTGTACATAGTGTCTTACATCTCATTGACCATAACACACTTACATACAAGGAGAGTCCAACAGCTAGATAGGATGTAGATCTAGAGGAGTTGACATAGATTGATGATGATGCTACATAGATAAGGTTGGTTGGTATTGGTTTAGAGGAGCTTGATCATGTGGATTCCAACACTTCTAATGATGAGGAGTTTTGTGAGAACTTTGGTGATGATTATCCACTGACTCATTAGTATTTAGTATTATGTTTTAGAACATTGTTGATACTTGATTGTAATCATGAATCATCATTATGAAATTTTGAAAATTATGAATTTGATATTTTGATTTTGATTTCCAATGTTTAATTTTCATTGGTTCAATGGTTAAAAATTGAAACTTCATTGTTAAAAAGTTAAAACTTAAACATTAAATTGTTGATGTTCAATACAATATACTTATTCCTTTTACATCTTTTTATAACTATTTTTCAAGTACTATATGTATTTTCACCACTCCCCTACCACCCCTCTTTCATTGTCACCCCACCATCCCCAAACATAGGGCCCCCCTCCCCCTGTTAAGAAATGTTATGGAACTATGCAAATTACAATGTTTGAGACTACAATTTTCTCCAAGCCAAATTGACTTAAGAACTCCTTCAATTGTGAAAGCATGAGGTTATCTTAACCAAGAACTACTTCATTCCCATCCTACGGATCATCTATATCTTATGGGAGATCTTATTCTTCCTAAAACTACATCTAGAGCTACATCTAACATAGAGCCAAGGCTTTAAATGCTAAGCAGAAAAATAGTAGGGACTATTTTTGGAACTCTTGTCCCATTCATTTAAAACTCTATCTTCTCCTCTTCTTCTTCATCCACTAGGGTTTCAAAATTATTTTTTGATTCTAGTGGCCTTCTTGGTCACAAAACTTCCTTGAATTTTCTTTAAGTCACCTTTTTGGGGGCTTGAAAATCTTTATCCTCAGGTTTATGGCTATTAGTTCTAATAACATTTGGGAAATGTCTAATAAAATGCCTATGAGAGAGGCATGATATATGCATAAAAAGTATATTTTCATAGTCCATATCATATCTTATCTCCCTTTTTTCATATTTTATTAAAATGGATTAGGGAAAAGGTTTATTTAAATTGTTGCATAATTTGGTTTCTATGGATTTTTCCTGGCATCTATATTTTCCCACCTTGTCTTTAATTTGTTTAAAGATATCCTCCTTCCAAAACTCAGTCAATAGCCCATATAACCTAATCCACACTATGAATTTTGATATAATTTCTTTCATGGGATCAAATCCTTCATCTCATGGAAACATATACAACCCTGCCCTTCCATAAAACATGGGCCTACATGGAAAATTTCATCTCTTTATTTGGATGAATTAAAAATCAACATGAAAATTCATGGGGTAACACTCTTACATTTTTTTTATAATAAATATTCCAATGATATGTCATCCACTTCTCCAAATCTATTGCATTTGGTCCAAAACCTATTAACTTATCCTTCTGATTTCTAGTTCTAGGTTTTCATGTTTTGGAACTATCACAGAAACATCCTCCAAATATGGAACTATCACTTGAAAGGGACTAGGTGGATCCTTCTCTCTAAATCCATTTCCATGGAATAGCTACCCCACCACCTTCTCTTGACTCTACCTATACCGCTTACTTCCATTGCTTCTATCATTGCACTTGCTCTCTATCACTCCAAACATTTTTCATCTCTTTGTACTCTCTTATTTTGGTATGACTTGTGTTATCATATTTATTAATTAATTCATATCAGTGATTATTAGTACTAATTTTAGAAAATCAAATATTTAGAAAAAAATTTAGAGTAAGCAAATAAGGTTCTTGGATTTATGTAAAAAATAATATATAATCTACGATTCGATAATCGCATTTTCTAGAATACATTTCACTAATATATTTGAACTATAAAATTTGGTGCTAAAAATTTAAGATGGAATACTAATATATAGGATATAACATATGATAAGATCATTTATTTCAAATATACATGCTATTAAAGTGAATATGATGTAAATAAAAAGGTGAAAATGTCTAGCCATGGTTTGTAATTTTTTTTTTTGTCATTGGGGAAGTAATCCCTAGTTTTATGACTCAATCTATGAGAACAAATTTTTGATAAGAATTCCTCTCATAATTTAAGCATGTAAATGAAGAAAATCTTATGGAAAAGTTACCAATTATTTGTAAGGCATAAACAAGGCACTATCAATAAATACTAAGAATTTATTCCATATTTTTGATCTTCTTGGTTTATTAGTTATTACCAATTTGCCAACTATTTTAAGCGTCTTTCATAAAGATGCTCTAGTTTAGTTGATTTTTTTGATATAGGACTTGACTTAGGATAAGAAGGTCAATTCAATGATATCTTTATTAATCTATTCCATGTTTTTTAGCTTCTTGGTTTATTACTAGTTTGCTTATTATTTGAAGGGCCATTAATAAAGATGTTCCAATTTAATTTTTTTTTTAGTAGAGGAATTAACTTGGGATAAGAAGTTCAATGCAGTGAGTTATTTAAGCTTTACAAATACAATTTCTCTAAAATTATTATTATTATTGGGAGTGGATAACTTAGGGATAATTTATGGCCCTTCAAACTTTGCAATGACAAGATAGCTTGAGACCTATGAGGCCATTCATAACTTAAATATATTATCAAACCAAAGCTCAACAAATTTGTCCTTTGTCTATAAGGGAACGTTTGTGATACATCAAACTTAGTAAGAATAAAATTTGGTTAAAGGAGTAGACTGAGGGAGGTGATCTTTTATACAAATAGTGCATGCTAAAATATATATACAAATATTTTATAACATGTTGAATTTAGTTTATGGACATATATACACCATATCTAATGTTCTCCATTCATATATTGATATGTAATCCAATATTTTTGAGGTTTCAATTTCAGCTTTCAATTCCTCATCCTAAGGGCTGTTATTCCCTAAATAAAACATTACACATTGGCCTAAGATTGGGCCCAATTATGATAGAACATGTGTTGCCACTTTTGTATTACTTCTTGACCTATCTCTTTCTCTCTCTTTGATTAATTATTTACCTATTTTATCTTCTTAAACTATTTTGGATAGTAGGTGCATTAGACTGGTCAAATGTTCTAACACCAAGGTGCTTAACTCACTTAAGAGACCCTAAGGAACCTGACTCACTAGGGTAGATCTAGTATGCAATATAAGATAATAGCTTCCCCTCTTCACAACCAATCTAAAACTCAATATTGGGATGACATCATAATATTCTTCTTTTCTTCCAGTAGATATTTTACCTTAATTGAAGGAGAGTCTATACAGATCCCATAACTTGGTATTCAATCTATCAGCTTCTTTCAGCTTGAGTCAAACCTTAGATTTTGTGGCCACCATAAAAAAATATATTAGTGATTATTTAGTGGTGGATGGCTCTCTTTCATATTTTGATGACTAGATTTTCCCAGCTTGGAAAGTTACTTCTCTCTGTTAGTTTGTGTTATTATGTGAAGTGATTGTATAAGCATATTTATTAGTTGTATCATGTAACTTACAATTTCAAAACTTCTAAATTAATTGTATTCAAAAACTATTATTACATAAGAGAGAGTATTTACACAATCTATATGGTGTAGATTGAATTCCTTCTGGATAAAACTATTGATTCATAGTTTTATCTAGACACTCTACACCTTATGGACTATGGAAATACTCTCTCTATTATGCATTAAGATTTTTTTAATATAGTTAATCTATAAGTCTTGATATTGTAATTTGTATGATGCAAATAAAAAATATATGCACAAAATCACTACATGTAATAACACAAACTAACAAGGGGAATTCTCATCCTAATGATGGATAATGAAGGGTGATCTGAAACATTGATATCAAAATCACTTATGCAATTTTATCTAGAAGCAAATCACTCTACATTATTAATACATTTAATTCATAAGCCTTGAGCTTATATAATGGAAGCATATTCTATAAATATTCTATCTTGCTAGTTAATTTTAAACTTTTGGGATTTAAAAATTCCCACATGGTGACCCCAAATTCACACAATCAAAAACTTTGCTTTTTGGGTTTGCTTAGTCTAGAGATGCTTTAGGTAGTTACTTCACTATTGTTATTTTTGTTGAATATACCATCCAATCTCATTGGCCTATTTTTAATCATTTATAGACACATAATTTTCATTTCATCTATATATCTATTTACATACAAGTATGTGTCACCTACATACACACATACATAAGATTTGGAATTTGTTAACTCAATTCATATACATTCATCATACATACCCTATTGATAAATGCCTACAGAGTGGATGTATAGATAGATAGGGTTGAAAAACTAATTAATATTGTTAGCTTAATGATGATAAATTACTAGAGATTCCCCATTTAATAACATACATAAGTTCTCTACCAATTGCCCTAAATAATTATTCCTCTTCTCTGTCCCATGGCATGAGCTCCTCCGCATGGAATTAAAAGACATTACACACCATGAATATTTTGTCAATGGAATTGGTATTGCACCATGGACATGTTTACCCCTACTATCATCAACCATATTAGCAGTGGTTATGTGTATCCTCTTACCCAATCTTCCCCTCCTATCTTAGTGCTTTTGTATGTGTGAGAATACAAGCCACCATTCTGTGTCTAAAAAAAAGATGCACATGTTGGTGTCATGGGATTGTTCTTGTAAAATATCCTCTCTTTCAACATATCTACTAACCTACTATAAAAAAATTTAGTAGGTAATTTTCTATAAAACCAACATCAATCAAGGATAACAATCTCTTGATCATTATTTTACTAATTTTATATTTTATCCTAATGACATGAAAGTATTCATCTTTAACCACATCATAAAACATGCATACCTAGTTAACCTAATAATTTAAACCAATAGATAAATCTCATTTCTTAAAAGCAATCTACATAAGTTCTCTAATAACTGTCTTGGATAACATCTCCTCCCCTCTTCCCCAAATTACTAGTGAAGGCTAGTCTGTGGGTGTGTAAAAGATCTTACATGATAAATATTTCACCAATGGGGTTGGTATTTCATAATAAGTGTGCTCACCTCTACTAAAATCAACAAGATTGGTTGTCATTCTATGTGGCCTCTCACTCCACATTGGTCTCCTAACACTGTGGTTCTGTAGGTGTGAATACAAGTTATGGTTATCAATGTCTAAATATAAACTAGGATGCACACACATTGGTGCATTGATATCATCCCCTTAAAAAATATATAGAAGTGCATCCAACCAGCATCTGTAAAATATGGAAGGTTAAGTGTTTGCCCTAACTATTGTATATATACATTACATCAGTATTATCAAAATTGAAGTCATCTATAAGCCCATTTGAACATTATTCGCTCCTCATGTTAATTTATTTGTGTTACATAAATTATTGATTAATTGTATTTGGATTCATATACTTAACTGTTTCACATACTATGTTTAATTTATACTACTCTTACAAATTCCTCTTGTAAATTGCATTCAACCCTCAGTTTATTAACATGTTCTTACTTATTGACCAAATTTGACCTTTAGTCAAATTTGGTCAACACATACATTTATAAAAAAATTATAAGTTTATACATGTATTATGGGGTATCATATTGTCCTATACATCTTTCTTATCCTCCCCTAGTCCTTGTTTAAGCTCATCTCTCTTGAAATGGCCTAGTCAACCAAAGTCAAAGTTGGTCAACCTTGGTCAAACTTAGTCAAAGTTCCAAATTGTGTTGGATATGTCATAATATGGTCTTTTATATGTTTCAAGTTTTATTCAAGTCATAAATTGGTCACTTACTAAGTTTCATATGCAAAAAGGGTCATTTAGCCACATTTTTAGCCCATTAAATGACTTGTACAGACTTTCAAAGAGGAAAACTTGTCACAAAGTTGTATTTCAATGTGATTAAGGTCAAAAAATGTCAATATTGGTTATATTATATTCCAATAAATATTTATGTTCAGAAATGGGGAGTTTTTCCTTGATTTTAGTTCCTTTTGGGCACTTGTATAGACTTTTTGAGTTCATCATCAGCTAAAAACATAGGTAAGATGTCTCTTCAGCTCCCTAAACTCCTTATAATGCATGGTTTTCAAGGTATATGTTCAAAATTTTAGTTTTGTCTTTTTTTCATTTTTTTTGCCTTTGCAAGCCAAGGAGGGTCAGTTTCAAACACTTGGTGTGAGCCATATAGGTGTAGTTGGGAGGAATGCTCTTATTGGGTGAAAGGGCTCTGAGTCTAATCCAAATACATATAAATAAGCTTCATTTTGGTGGCTCCTCCATTATCAACCATTGTTAACACTCCAGGTAGCCTTTTATGCACTTGCTTCTATGAGGGGGTCATTATTTGTACTTGTCTTAGATGTCCTTACTTTGGTCTTATGGTTTTGTTTATTTCAAATGTTCCTAAAGGTTATATAATGCCTTTCCATAGGTTTTTCATGATTATATTGGATTTATAAGTCATCAAATGCCTAGGAAAGCCTTTTCTAGGCTTGTTCTTGCTCTGGACCATGTTTGCTACCTTTGCTCAGAAATATGCACCTACAAATGTCCTGAATGAAGGATTTCCACATTGATTAAAGTGTGCTTCATGTTGTTTCAAAAATTTGAGGTATGAGGATCAATATTTGGAATCATGGAGAAGAAGATAGAAGCCTTTGATGAGCAAAGCAATAAATGTTGTCCAAATACCATATCCATCTGCCTATACCTTGAGAACCACCAACTATAGGTGATACCATAGAAATTAAAAGAAATAAATGTGAAGGTGTTAGAATAGTTGATCAATTCCATTGAGGTTCCTTATTGACAAGAAGTTCCAAATAGATCTCTTGATGGTGTTATCTTGGCAGGAAAATAATGAAAGGAAGGTTAAACTGATGTATTCAAAGTTATAATCCCTAAAAGAAGAAAATAGATGCTTGCATAGTTTGGAGGATAATAAATAGGACACTTTTAAAGACTTGTTGATCCTCCCAATTAATTGGTTTTGTATCCTCTAGTATCATTTATCACCTTGCCAATTTGGAAGATTGGATGCCATATGGAAGATGGCATTTTTCAAGGCCCAAAAGTGCATTTAAAACACTGAATTTGCTCAGTGTTGTCTAAAGGATTTGGAGATGTGAGTGAGATTTTACCACTCAATATGGATCATAGACCTTAGCATGACATTGGAGTGGTTTCAAGTAGAGGAAGCATATATTTATTAAATGTAATGATCATCAAACAAGGTTTTACGTGTTTTCATGACCTCCTATGTTAGGATTGTGGAGCTGAAAGCTTCACTGATGCAAACAGGAGAGGAGGTTGCAGGAGAGTTGCTGAGTGTCAGAGACACCGGCGTCGGTCAGGCCAACCGACGTCGGCAGGATAGGGCAGGAAGGCAACTGACGTCGGTCAGAGATCGGCCAGCGTCGGTGACCCCCAGGCAGACAGGGACCGGCGTCGGTCGCCTGTGTGGTTCGACTGTGAGCTATTTACGGGCAGTTAGCTAACGAACCAAGTGTTTGCATGAAGAGATCTATTTTTAGACTGAGAGCTGCGGATCTAATTATTGTAATTAGATGTCTAATTATTGTTTGATGAGATCTATATAATAGACTCATGGTTGTATTGGAAAAGTGTGCTAGGGAGTAAGAGAGCATAATTATAAGCTCCTTCTGTGTGTGAGGTAGAGCAATGGTGCGTTCCTCCTAGTGCCTCAGTACCAGGTGTGTTGGTGCTGGATTCGAGAGCCATCTGGGTTCTTCAGGAGTGTAGGATCTTGGTCACAGTTGCATGGCCTATATAGGAGATCTACATGGTAAGTAAGATCGTTGATCTGCAGGTGTATGTGTGTGCAAGGTCGAGGTTCACAGGTGAGCAGAACCGTTGTTTGATTTGCAGGTGTGCAAGGTCATATAGACAGCAACACAATAGGGAGCAGTATCAGGCAAGATCTACTTGGAGTACAGGTGTGTACTCGGATAGAGCAAGAGAGGAAGGCAAGGAAGTTCCTTCCATAAGTATGGTTTGTTGAATTGCAGGTTGTTGCAGATTCATGGGAGATCTACTTGAAGTACTTTGAGTACTTGTGGAGCACGTGGAGTGCTTGTGGAGTGCGTGGAACACTTGTGGTGTGCGTGGAGCACGGGAGGTGAACACCAACTCTGTACTTGAGTTGGGTGTTGGAACCTGTGAGAGGGAGAGCTTTGGGGAGAAGAATTACTGTTCACTTGAGGTGTGGGAAACCTCTGTAAGGTGGTGGAGAAGAAGTGGCATCTTCTTTATTGTATTCTTTTCTGTATAAAGTGTTAATACAAGTTGTGTATTGTCTCTCATATGCTGTGTTATTCTGAATTCTAGTTACTTGGTGAATCTGGTTATTTCCGCATATTAAGTTGCTTGAAGTTTGGTAATCAATTGTATGCTTCCAGTGTTTTGCATCCTGACATCCTAAGCCTATTCTCTATCTGTATACAGGCCTAGGAAGAGACACCTACAATAAGGGTTTCAAATAGTGAGGTACAAGGTTGAGTTTTTTACCTTATTTTGAGCTTTAAAGGTATAGGAGGATATATTAAAATGATAAGTGGCTCTTAATATTTCAAAAGGGATGTTAAAGAGTTCATAAAACATCATAAACAAGGTCCCAAAAGACTGAAAATTCCACCTCCAACAGGATACTAAAAGCAAAATGTCTTAGTCCAGCTAAACAAGAAAAATGAGTTTTGAGGTATTAATGGGGTTTTGAATGGAATTTATAAGAATGAGCTAAGTCCAACACATTTTTTTTAACCAAAGGAAGGTTTCAAGGAACTTTTGACATCATGACCAAGTGCATATAGAGCTATCTTCATCTACATGCAGAGGTAAATGATTATTTTAGTCACAAAGTGATATGAAAAGGGGCCTAAGTGAAGTTATAGTGGTCTTTCAAGTTGAACTCATGACTCTATGAGATTTATTCAATGATACATAGGTAATTAATTATCCCTATATTATGTTCTAAGGTCAAAGCAAGATCACAGACACCTAAAAGTGTGACAATCTAAAGAAACATAGTCTTAATGGAGCATAGGATTAGGAACTCAAGTCATCAAGAAGTATCTGAGGAATAAAGACCTCAATCAAAACTAAAAATCCTCCTCTATGATGATGATAATATGTCTAATATCCTATAATTTTAAAAATGAGAAAAATATGGTCATCCTTGTTTTCTTACACACAGTACATGGTTGAGAGTATGTCTTGAAAATGAAGTAAGTTAAAGGGTCAAATAACCTCAATAGAGGTTGAAATTTGGTAAGAAGAATCATGGTGACATATATAAACCCATCCTACACTTGGTTTTTCTAGGGAAAGAGAATAATAGACCTTTGTTTTGTCTCAAAAGTGATATACTTTCTCCATGTCTAAACCCTACCAGTGTTGGGAAATGTGATGGAATACTAAATAAAAATACAAGTTGATCATTCAAGATGATTCATATAGTTGTAACACACCTTATGAAATAGGGGAATATAATTAGGAAGGTTGGACTAAAATTAGTTTGGTCTAAACAAGAGGACTTGTATGTAAGGTAGCTAGGCAACATGCAAGTTTAGCTCCAAATAGAAGGTCACCTCAATTTCTAACCTTTGAAAAGAAATCCAATGCTTTGTTTCATGTATTTATAGGTATATTATATATTTAAAAGCCATGAAATTTAGGGGATTAATCATAGAAAGGTATTTTGAACCTAAGGTTATAGGTAGACCCCTTGAATAAGGTTTAGGCCTAGTTCTAAAGGGTGACCATTCTTGTTTCTAGATCTTGGTGAGCTTTTCCAATGATAGAGGCATGAATTTATGATGTTCATAGAGGTTTATGAACCATTGTATTATAGGAAAACTCTCCAAGAAGCCATTTTTTGGCTTAAAATACCAAAACCCTCACAGAATGTGCTAGAAAGGAGCTCTGTCCATTTCAAGTGCTTGAAAATTTCATGGTGCTTTACATGGGACATA
Organism: Torreya grandis; assembly: GCA_037957365.1. Lineage (NCBI taxonomy): Eukaryota > Viridiplantae > Streptophyta > Pinopsida > Cupressales > Taxaceae > Torreya > Torreya grandis. The sequence goes on along the minus strand of JARHVA010003505.1, from coordinate 872,065 downwards.
TAGGTGATTATAAAAGCTATGGAGGGTCCCTAAGAATCCCTCAATGTAATTTTAAAAGGATTCGAATGTCTATTCTTTATGAACAAATGTTAAGAGTCTAGACCACTCCAAAACCCTTGAAAAGCCTCCTTAAAGACCCAATTAGGAAGATTAAGAAATTGAAGCATGAAGATGAGATAGAAATAACATGAAACTTTGGAAACTTGTATTAAACTCTCTCAAGCACCCTCAAATTCCAATTTTTTGTATGACCATGTATAGATGGGGTTAGAACAAGGATCTTTTTTACCTTTTTGTGTGTTTTGTAGGCATGGAGAATTTTCAAGATGCCAAACCACTTCTGGGAGAAATTTTAGGAATTATTATAATTCCTCATGTCCATTTGATCAACTATCTCATCTCCTAAGCCTATTTTACACTTCCTTCATTTCAGCCAGTCTAGTAAGTTGATAGTGAACACTTAGGGAAAAACGGTGAAACTCAATTAAGAAAGCCTTTTAAGGCTTGTTTCTTAAAACTAATGATTTAGACACCTTGTAAACATGTCACCCTCTTTATGCATGGATCAGATGGTATATTTGGGAATGTTTTGGGTGCCAAGTGTGAGAGGTGCTTGGAGAGAGGCCATTTTGGGACTATCATGGATGATTGTGCATGTATAGAAGATCATGAGTGGTTTAGGATCTCCCTAATTCATGTGAGGACCTTTTATTAACCCCTCCCACTTAGACACATCATTAAACCTAATTGGTTTTAGTGATAAGGTAGTTTTGGAAGGTAAATCATGAGGGGTAGTTTTATGTGCAAGGAAAGGAGTTTCCAGACCACTTTGCAAGGCTTGGATGATTGGAGATGACACTTGTAGCTCTTAAAATTACATGGATCACACCAAATCTCTCTCACATTCATTTTTAACTACTTTTCTCAAGTTGACACACATATAAGTGACTCCTAAACTTCCTTTTCTCTCTCACACACATAATTGTTATAAATTCTAACCTTTTCTGCATTGTATTGCATCTCTCCACCTTGGTATGGTGAAACCCTACCAAATTTTTACCTTGAATCAATGAAGATAGTTTTTTTTTACCTCATTTAATATTTCACTAAGTATACATAATGGTTTTTGGTCTTGTGCAAGTGTAGTTTTGTTACCTTCACATGTTACTCTTCTTAGTACCTAGTGTTTTATAATCTCTCTTTTACAGGTTAGCAAGAAGTGCCTAATGGGATTATAGGTGTAGTGAGTAGCCTTTTTAATAGTGTTTCTTAGAATGCCTATTAACTAAGTCTTCCTAGCCTAATCTATCTCCAAGACCCCATGTTAAAATAATTATGTGAGAGAGAAGGTTTTCATTGGATGAAGTGTATGTGCATACTTCTTATTGGTATTAAGTGCATATCAAAGGGTGTGAGTAGAACATATGCATGGTGTATCACCCCCATAGAATAGTTTACTTTCATGCAATTCCTATCTATTTTCACATAAACAAGTATTAGATTAGGTGACAAGTGCATCAAGACATATCTAGGGAGCTAGCCCTTTCAATCTTAGAGGTCTGCTTCCACAATAGGTGCCCCACACACCTATAAGTAGTATAATGTTTCCCAAATATAGAAGAGGCTTGAACACCCTCTTCTAGGGTATGATATTTGGAGACAATAGTTCAGGCATGCTTGGTGAGACCATTGCATTCAAGTGAAGGAATTATTGGTGTTATCCTTCAACTCATTAGCCTATAAAGGTAATCAAAGCACCAATAGCAACTCTGAATGATTTCAACTAGTGTAAGCAGCCCTAGTGTTTCAAAGCATCAATTCTAGTATGTCCTCTTCATCTTCTAATTAGCATGTACCTCCCTATCAAGATGATCCTACTTTTAGTGTTCATGGCTTCTCCATATGCAGCCCTCATGAGACTAAACTACATGAAGGTTCATATCAACCATTCTACCCTCCTCTAACATCAACTCACTCCTATTACCAACCTATTTTTCCTAATGATCAATTTGAGCAAGATGACAATAAGTTAAACCTCAATTTGTAGGGTTTGAAAACTGAATTGAGGGAGTTGAAAGAACTTTTGAAATAGCAACAAGCAATGCAACATCAATCTCATGCTCCTCAACAATTCAAAGAGGTTATTCCTTCTCCTTTCATTACCACCATGATCATTTTTAATGTCTTGATTCATAATTGTGTTTTTTTTAACTATTACAAGTCATTCTTTTATTCCTAATGAAATAGCTGATGAGTTGAACTTGTAGAATGAGTTTGATTCTATAGTTGAATTGCAATTAGAAGGAAGAGATGTAAATAATTTTGGCATTATGAGAAACATATATGTGTCTTTTGATTTTCTTGTTTATCCTAATGTTGCAATCCCATAAGATATAATAGTTGCAGATGTTCAACCATACTTTACTCTATTATTAGCTAATGACTTCATGGCTAAGATTGGGGGAAGAGTGTCCAATGATATGTCTTAATTTATCTTCAGGGTTAAACCTAGTTAGAAAGGCCAAATTGAGTCAAAGCCATGTAACAAGTTTCATTTTCAGATCTTCTCTCTAAGGAAACCAAACATTGATAATTATCATTCTTATACTCCTAAGTCTCCTCCCAAGCTTACTAAGCCTACTCAAGAGCTTTCCACAGATTCATATTGTAATCCATATTGGACCAGGAACCCAAACTATATCATGCTTAACCTTGAGAGAAAGGAAGGTCCTATTCCTAGGTAGATTATGAAGAAGGAGAATTATGTTGGGAGAAATTCAAAAGGTCTTATAGGTTATTCCAATTCTCCATCTACCCTTGATTCTATAGATTTTCATAAATTTCAAGAGATACCAAACATTAGCAAGGTACTTAAAGAATTGTCATTTAGTACTTCGTCTCTATTGCTTTCATAATTTGAGAATCAATTGATTGTTCCTAAGACTCTTCAAGAGTTGGAGGATGATGATGCCATATATGAGCTCTTTGAACATGTTGAAGATGATACCTTAATCAGTTATGATGAAGATATTTTCATTGGCACACCTCTTCACCCTAGTAGATCATTTTTTTATCTTGAGGAAGGAGTTGATGACATGGGGCAGCAAATAGATGTTTTGGGAGAAGAAGACACTTTAGCTGTAAGACAAGATGAAGTAGACCTTGAGTGGATTGATTAATTACCATGATGCATTGAATATAATGATGATAAACTTGAAACACAATATTAATAAGAGGTACTCATTAGCCAACATGATGTTCCATAAGAAATTGGTAAGAATGTTGATCAACTTCAAGTCCTTTTTATTAATCATGAAGAGTTGGCATTTTGGGATGACCTTGAGAAAATTTATTTGAGATTGAATGATGCATCTTCACTTCATGAAGATCTTGAGAAATTTTTTGAAGAAGAAGTTTTAGATGAACCTATTGAAATTCATAAAGCACCTCAATAAGAAGATAAGATCATATGGGAGTCCTATTTGCACATGTTCAAAGAGTCTGAAGAGTAGGGTAAGCATGGATCATCTCAAGAAAATCAAATGCATAAGATAGATGAAGAATACAAGGTACCAAGAGAGGTAGTAAGTTTTGAATAACCTTTCTCATGTATTCAACTGCTAGGACCATCAAATTTTGATGCAGACCTTACTTTTCAAAATGAGTATAGTCTTGATGATGGAAATCCACTTGTAGTAGAAATTGAGGTTGAGTGTGAGGGTCAAAATGAGCTCAAAATAAATGAAAAATCATTTGAACCGAGGGTTATGGTTACCATTCAAACCAATAAAGAGGAGTATAATTCCAATGAACACATGTTCTTAGCTATAAAACTAGATGAAACCAATGCAAGAACCATGGGAAGTGAACAAGGCATTGAACAAACAAAAACAAGTCTTAAGTTGCAACTTACACATCCTTCTAGTTTACTTCAAGAAGATGGTATAAAAAACTTTCCTTTTGATCTAGGAGGATCATTTATTTATATTTATTTTTTACATATTAGAGTTTGTTTGTTTCAGTTTGTCTTGTATTTCCTAAGTGGTTCATAGCACAAGTGTGTTTCCTTCCCTTTGTTTGGTGTGTGCCTTTATTTTGAGTGTTTGCTTATCCTTTTTGTGTGTTGTTCCTTCATTTGTGTGTTTTGAGGTAAACCATTTGTTTGTTAGTCAATTCAAGGTCTAGTCCTATTGTTCCTAAATTCATTTTGACTCCCTTTCCCAATGGATAGGATAAGGCTATGGGTCCTTAACATAGGCAAGCATGTTACCCCTAAAAGTTACCAAAAGGGTTGACTAAATTTAACCTTTGGTAAAATTTGGTCAACCCCTACATTTATAAACTTTTTATAAGTTTATAAATGTCTTATGGGGTCTCATATTTTCCTATACATCCTTCTTATGCTCTCCCTAGCCCTTGTCTAAGTTCATATCTCTTAAAATAGCCTAGTCAACCAAAGTTAAAGCTGGTCAACCTTTGTCAAACTTATTGTTCCCAAAATTTGTCACTCATTTTTGGGACAACATATGAACTATTTTATTTCTGCAGGCCAAAATTCTCTCTTCCCTTCTCAAAAATTGTTCTGAGCATTCAAATTCTTCATTATTCAAGCTTTTTTAGTTAAGGGACTAGCAGGTTCAATAGGATCAATGACTTCAACAGGCAATCTCTCTCAAAGAAACAAGTTCCCAACACTTAGGCAATTCCAAGGTAGGGTCAACGTGGAGGTTTAACCAAAAGGTCCATTGATAAGATTCAAAGAAAGGATTGAACCATTGAACCATTGAACCATGCTTCCAAAACATTCAAAGGTTTAACAGGTTCAAAGGTTCAAAGACATCAGCAAGCTTAAAGAGTCAAGTGCTTCGGCAAAAGTTCAAAGTTCAACTGCTTTGACAAGTTCAATGGCTTCAAAAGACTTAGAAGAAAAGAAGGCTTCAAAGAGTAAAGAATGAACCATTGAATCATTGAACCTTGAACCAAAATGGTTCAATGGGTTCAAAGGTTCAACGAGTTCAATAAAGATCAAAAGACTTAAACGAAAGAAGGCTTCAAACAAAAGATTGAACCATTGAACCATTGAACCAAAGTTGGTTCAATCAGTCGGTTTAATCAAATGGTTCAAAGGAGTCTCCCAAAGCCTAAAGGGCAAGTGCCCTTGTGGAGGGAAGTGAACCAAAGGGCAAGTGCCCTTGCGGAGGGCAGTGAACAAAAGGGAACAAAGAGATATCCTTTGGGAAGATTTTATGCAGCAATATTTTACAAGGGAAATCCTTCAGACAAAATGTCGTAAGGAATGATCAAAGGCCCGCTGAAAAGTGGCTAAGGCAAAGGAAAGGTTCCCTTTAAAAACAATGTCCAAAGCAATTCCTTCAAACATTTTACTTGAAGGATGTGAAGAAGAAGGCCACCCAAAGGACCCCAAAGGGTAGGTACCCTTGCGAGGGGCTCTCAGCAACTAGGAAATGGACCTTTCTCAAGGCCCAAAGGGACACCTTCCCTTTGGGGGGTCCCAAAGACATAAAGCTAAAGGAATGGTCAAAGGCCCATAGGCTGATTTCTATGGACTCTGTAGGCTTGTTTCTATGGACTCCATGGGCTGATTTCTATAGACTTCATAGGTTGATTTCTATGGACTCCATAGACATGTTTATATAGACTCTATAGGCTTGGTTCTATGGACTCTAAAGGATTTGAATAAGAAGGCCACTCGAAGGACCTTGAAGGACATGTACCCTTGCGAGGGGCTCTCGATGACTAAGAAATGGACCTTCCTCAAGGCCCGAAGGGACACCTTCCCTTCGGGGGGGTTCCAAAGATATAAAGCTGAAGGAATTTCAAATCTTTGACAAACTTAGAGAAAATAAAGGCTTCTAAGAAAGAGGATGAACCGTTGAACCTTGAACCAAAATGGTTCAATAGGTTCAAAAGTTCAAAGAAAGCTCTGAGCAAGGAAAGTGAAGGAACCAAAGAAGCGATGGAACCAAGGAGTCGAGAAGGCCACCTGCACCATTGAACTAGTGAACCAATGACGTCCCTGTAGATGTCAAATTTAGGGTAATAAAATATCCATTGATTTTCAAATGTAGCACACAACTTGAAAATAAATTCAACAACCAGTTGAAGAGAGAGCTGAAAGAGCTAGTAGAAAGGGAAAAGATAGCCTGAGAGATCAAATTACAATAGGAAAGAGGGAAAGACTAGAAATATCTACGTAGGAGTTATTTGCAGTAGGTGGAAGAGTCCACCAAGTAGACATCTGAACTCACAAGCATTAAAAGACATGGCCTATTTTTCTCCCTTAGAATAAAAGTGAGGGGACAACTATGTACATATTTGGAGAAAGACTAGACAACCCATGCTGAGGAGAAGATATTTGAGATGAATTGACACACCACAGTTAAGGCAGATGCCCTATTCTAGCATGGCCTCTTTGACTAAACTAAAAGTGCATTCAAGGCATTGAATGCAACATGGGCCATTCCATGAAATAAGGTGCCAAGTCTTCCTTGGCTGCTATATATTGTAATCTCTTATTTTATGAAAGGGAGATTATTTTGGTTATAGAAGCAAAACTCTGCCAAAATTGAGAGGTGATTACTGAGACTTTGAGCTCAATTTTTTAATCATATTTCTTTGTTTGAATGAGAAAGCAAGTTACTTTTAGACTTTGTACTGTAATAGCTTGTGTCATTTAAGAGATTACTCTTATGCCTATTTCCTGAATGTGTTGTCCATTTTAATGAAATAAATAGAATTAGTGGAAGTAATCAACAAGGTGTCTTGAAGCCAACTATGGGAAGACTTTGTGCTGCCATAATTGCCTTTAGTGTGTTTGTCTATTTTCTGTTTCTGTGTAAAGGACCTTGGGATGACTTTGTGCCCTCATTGTCCTTCGTATTTCCCTCTTGGGCAATTGAGGTGGAGACTTTGTGTTATACCTCATTTTGCTAGTTATTGTGCCCTTGTTACATTTAGTTACTTGTTACTTATCATAAAGAACTATTGTTTGTTGCAGAAGTGCCTTCAGTGTTTTCACCTAGATTTCTCCTTTGTTTGTGAACATCATCTTTGAAAGAAGAGAGATGGATGGTGTTGTCCTTTTGCATATATATATATAGTATATAGATCTTCATGTTTATAGGGAACCTCCCCTTGATGAGAGGAGAGATTTTTTCCCTTTTTATGTGGTAAACCTACACATCTGGTCGACCAATCTCCCTATGTTGTGGTTGAAGTAACCTATTTTGCCCATTACTTAGCTAGTGACAAAATATTCAGCCAACAAAACTCAGTCAAAATTCCAAATTATGTTGGATATGTCATAATATGGTCTTTGATATGTTTCAAGGTGTCTTCAAGTCATAAATTTATCACTTGCTAAGTTTTATATGCAAAAAGGGTCATTTGGCCACATTTTTAGCCCATTAAATGACTTGCATAGACTTTTAAAGAGAAAAACTTGTCGCCAAGTTGTATTTCAACGTGGGGAAGGTCAGATAATGTTAGGAAAGGTCATATGATAGTATAATAAATAGTTATGTGTGGAAATGGGAAGTTTTTCCTTGATTTTAGGCCCTTTTAGGCACTTATACGAACTTCTTGAGTTCTCCATCAGCTAAAAACATGGGTAAGATGTCTCTTCAGCTCCATAAACTCCTTAGAATACATATTTTGTAAGGGATATTTCAAAAAGTTTAGTTTTGGCTTCTATGTCATTATTTTTTCCTTTACAAGCCAATGAGGGTCAATTTCAAACACTTGGTGCCAGCCATATAGGTGGAGTTGGGAAGAATGCTCTTATTAGGTGAAAGGGCTCTAAGTATACTCCAAATCCATATCAATAAGTTTCATTTTGGTGGCTCATCCATTATGAACCATTGCTAACACTCTAGATAGACTTTTATGCACTTACATCCATTATGGAGTCACTATTTACACTTGTCTCAGATTTCCTTGCTTTGGTCTGATGATTTTGTTTTTTTCAAGTGTTCCTCAATGCTATATAATGCCTCTCCATAGGTTTTTCATGATTATATTGGATTTATAAGTCATCAAATGCCTAGTAAAGCCTTTTCTAGGCTTGTTCTTGCTCTAGACCATGTTTGATGCCTTTGCTAAAAATATGCACTTAAAAGTGCCCTAAATGAAGGATTTCCACATTGAGCAAAGTGTGCTTCATGTTATTTCAAACATTTGAGGTATGAAGATCAATATTTGGAATCATGGAAAGGAAGCTAGAAGCCTTTGATGAGCAAAGCAATAAATGTTATCCAAATACCTTAACTATCTGCTTGTACCCCAAGAACCACCACCTACAGGTGATACCACAAAAGTTAAAAGTAATAAATGTGAAGGTGTTAGAATAGTTGATCAAGTCCATTAAGGTTACTTATTGACAAGAAGGTCCAAATATATCTCTTGATGGTGTTAGCTTGGTATGAAAAGGTGAAAATAATGAAAGGAAGGTTAGACTGATGTATTCAGATTTATAATCCCTAAAAGAAGAAAATAGATGCTTGCATAGTTTTGAGGATAAAAAGTAGGACACTTCTAAATACTTGTTGATCCTCCCAATTGATTAGTTTTGTAGCCTCTATTATGGTTTATCACCTTTCCAAGTCGGAGGAGTAGATGCCATAGGTAAGATGGAGTTTTTAAGGCCCAAAACTGCATTTAAAGCATTGAATTTACTCAATGTTATCTATAGGATTTGGAGATGTGAGTGAGATTTTATCACTCAATATGGATCATAGACATTAGCATCACATTGGAGTGGTTTCAAGTAGATGAAGTAGATATTTATAACATGTAAGGATCATCAAACAAGTTTTTAAGTGTTTTCATGACCTCCTAAGCCTATTCCCTATCTGTACATAGGCTTGGGAAGAGACACCTACAATAAGGGTTTCAAACAATGAGGTACAAGGTTAAGTTTTTTACCTTATTTTGAGATTTTAAGGTATAGGAGGATAGAATCAAATTATAATTAGATATTAATATTTCAAAAGGGATGTTAAATATTTCATAAAACATCATAAACAAGGTCCCAAAAGACTAAAAACACCCACCTACAATAGGGTACTAAGAGTAAAATGTCTCAATCCAGCCAAGTAGGAAAAACAAGTTTTGAGGTATTAATGGGGTTTTGAATGGCATTTAAAATCATGATCTAATCCCAGCATATGTTTTTTAACTAAAGGGATGTTTCAAGGAACTTTTGACATCATGACCAAGTGCATATAGAGCTATCTTCACCTACAAGTAGATGTAAATGACTATTTCAGTCACAAAGTGAGATGAAAAGGGGCCTAAGTGAAGTTATAGTGGTTTTTCAAGTTTAAACCATGACTATATACCATGTATTCAATGATATATAGGTTATTAATGATCCCTATATTGTGTTCTAATGTCAAAGCAAGATCATAGACACCTACAGGTGTGACAATCCAAGGAAACACAGTCTTAATGGAGCATAGGCTTAGAAACTCAAGTTATTGAGAAGTATGTGAGGAATAAAGACATAAATCATAACTAAAACACATCCTCCATGATGATTAAAATATGTCTAGTCTCCTAAAATTCTATAAAAGAGCAAAATACGGTCATCCTTGTTTTCCTACACATAGTCCATGGTTGAGAGTCTGTCTTGAAAATGAAGCAAGTTAGAGGGTCAAATCACCTTACCATAGGTTGAAATTATATATGTAAAATCATGGTGACATATATAAATCCCTAAAACACTTTATTTTTCTAGGAAAAGAGGACAATAGGCCTCTATTTTATCTCAAAAGTGATATACTTTCTCCATGTATAAACCCTGCCAATGTTGGGAAATGTGATGAAATAGTGAACTAGAAGTAAATTTGATCATTAAATATGATTTATATATCTATAAAACACCTATTTAAATATTTTAAAATAATTATTAAGGTTTTAATACAATCAGGTTGGTCTAAACAAGAGGACCTACAGGCAGGGTAGCTAGGCAACATGCAAGTCTAGCTCCAAATGGAAGGTCACCTCAATTTATAACCTTTTCCAAGAACTAAAATGATCTATTTCATGTTTTTATATGTAAATTGGATATTTACAAGCCATTTAATATAGTATATTAATTATATTAAGTTATTTTTAACCTAAGGTTGCAAGTAGACCCCTTGAACAAGGTCTGGGCCTAGTTCTAAAGTGTGATCATTCTTGTTTCTAGATCTTGGTGAGCTTTTCCAATGATGGAGGAATGTAATTAGGATGGTAATAGAGGTTTATGAACCATTTTTTTATAGGAAAACTCTTCAAGAATCCTTTTTTTGGCTTAAAATACCAAAACCCTCACAAAATGTGCTAGAAAGGAGCTCGAATGTCCATTTCAAGTGCTTGAAACTTTCATGGTGATTTTCATGGGACCTAGAGGTGATTAGAAGAGTTAGGGAGGGTCCCTAATAATCCCTCAATGGCATTTTTAAAGTATTATAATGTCTTTTATTTATGAACAAATGTTAAGAGTCTAGACCACTCCAAAACCCTTGAAAACCCTCTTTAAGGACCCGATTGGGAAGATGAAGAAATTGAAGCATGAAGATGAGATGAAAATGACATGAAACTTTGGGAACTTGTAGTATACTCTCTAAAGTACCCTTAAATGATAATTTATTGTATGGACCTATATGAATGGGGTCATAACATGGATCTTTTTGACCTTTTTGTGTGTTTTATAGGCATGGAGAATTTTAAAGAGGTCAAACAACTTCTAGGAGAAATTTTAGGACTTATTATAAGTCCTCATGTACATTTGATCAACTATCTCATATCCTAAGCCTATTATCTACTTCCTTCATTTCAGCTAGTCTAGTAGGCAAATAGTGAACACTTAAGGAAAAATGGTGAAACTCAATTATGAAAGCCTTTTAAGGATTTTTATTGAAAATAATGATTTAGACACCTTAGACACATGTCATCCCTCATTATGCATGGATTATATGGTATGCTTGGAGAGATAAAATTTTGGGACTGTCATGGATGATTGTGCATGAATAGATGATCATGAGTGGTTTATGATATCCCTAATGCATGTGAGGACCTATTAGTAACCCCTACCACTTATACCCATCATCAAACCTAATATTTTTTAGTGATAAGGTAGTTTTGGAAGGTAAATCATGAGGGACAATTTTTGGTGCAAGGAAAGGAATTTCTAGACCATTTTGCAAGGCTTAGATGATTAGAGATGACACTTGTATCTGCTAACATTGCATGGATCACCCCATATCTCTCTCACATGTGTTATTAACTAATTTTCTCAAGTTGACACATGTATAAGTGACTTTTGAACTTCCTTTTCTCTCTCACACACATAATTATTATAAATATGGCCTTTTTGGCATTGTATTGCATCTCTCCACCTTGGTATGGAGAATCTATACCAAATTTTTACCTTAAATCAATGAATATAGTTTTTTATCTCATTCAATATTTCACTAAATGTACATAATGTTTGTTGATCTTGTGCAAGTGTAGTTTTATTACCTTCACATGTTACTCTTCCTAGTATCTAGTGTTTTGTAATCTCTCTTTTGTAGGTCAGCAATAAGTGCCTAATGGGATTGCAGGTGTAGTGAATATCCTATTAAATAGTGTGTCTTAGAATTACTATTGACTAATTCCTCCTATCCTAAGCTATCTCTAAGACCCCATGTTGAAACATTGATGTGAGAGATAAGGTTGTCATTGGATGAAGTGTATGTGCATACTTCTTCTTGGTTTTAAGTGCATATCAAAGGGTGTGAGTAGAGCATATGCATGGTGTATCACCCTCCTAGAATAGTTTACTTTCATTAAACTCCTATCTCTTTTCACACAAGTAAGTATTATATTAGGTGACAAGTACATCAAGACATATCTAGGGAGCTAGCCCTTTCAATCCTAGAGATCTACTTCCACCATAGGTGTCCCACACACCTAGAAGTAGTCCAATGTTGCCAAAATATAGAAAAATATTGAACACCCTCTTCTAGGGTGGAATATTTAGAGACAACATTACCATTCCAAAAGGTCCTTTATTGTTATAGCTATCATAAAACTTATAAAATGGATAGTTTACTTTTAAATCACCATCAATCAAGGATGACTATATCAAAATCATTAACAATGACTAGTTATATAAAATAAAAGGAAAAATAAACTATCTTATTCATTTGACATTTCATCCTAATTGCATAAAATCTTCCTTCTTAATCACTTTAGATTATAAAACACTCATCCTTGATTAGGTTGTCCATCTGAATCAACTTTTGAGTTAGTAAATACTAGTGATTTAATGAAATCCTAAAAGAGCTCTATTATTGTTGCTACTTCCATAGAGTGTGTATGCCCAACCTTATTATCTTGTTCACCCTCCATACATTCACATAAAATTGATATCTCAAAAAAATATAAACACCCAAATCTAATAATCTGAATAACTGCTTATTTGTAGAAGGCTTCAAAAAATCACTTAGAGCACAATCACCCAAAAACCTTATAATATGTTCAAAAATGGGAATAAATATGTTTTCTCAACATGGGATATTATTTATTATGGATTTTATCCTACTGGAAAGGTGCCACCATTATTCTATTTTAGAGCCTTTTGACCTTGCCAGAATTCCAAAAGAAGTATGGGACTTTTGAAGTTTTGATGGCCTGTAAGGAGTAAAAACAGGCTTGAAAAGGGGCTTAAATTAGTGAATTCTAGGCATGGATTTTCATGTTGAAATTCAACCATGTACATAAACTTTGCCTGTAATTTTTAATTTTTTTAATAGTTAATACAAAAAGATGAAAATACCCACCACGTCAATCCATTTTAATGAGAGAACAAATAATGGGAGCTCTTTTATACTATCTACCAAGTGACCTTTAATTAATTAATTAATTTAAAAAATAGTTAAGATTCTCTCATATAAATGGGTATTTAATTTTGTCAAAAATCAAAATGGAATTATTCCATTAGTCCAAACTAGGGATAAAAAAATTTCACTCATGTAAAAGATATTTCTAAACATTTTTGAATATTATCAATTTTGTGTCCCTTGATGTGGGTAGACTATTATGGGTAGAAGGATCCTCGTTGGGATTTGAATTATGTTGGCTTAATCATTGGTGGGATTTAAACTTATGTCATCATGATCACTGATGGGATTTAAACCTATATTACTCTAATACAAATGCATCTATTTTAATAGATATAACACAACTTATAACTAACCTATGCAATCTTAAAATTTGAAATAATCACATTCAACAAAAGGAAAAATCTACGTGAAAGGAATTTAGAACATGCTAGAAAATTCCCAATTTTAAATCCCTTTTGTATTGAAAACATATATTTTGCATCCAAGTATGGCTTCCTATTATATTTTCATGTTTTTTATTAGGGCATTCATATTTTTTGCCAACAATATAGGTTGTGTTGCCCCTTCTGATACAAATACAATAACTAAGGCCTACAAGAATGCTGTAAATCCAGAGTTTTACATTCCATTCTTGTCTAAATTTATTGTTACCTTACACATTTACTTGACCCACCTATCTATTATATCCTTGAACTTGTGTACCAAATAATTTATACAAGTTTCTAAATTTGTGACACACTTAAGAAATAACAATACCAGATTTTTAGCTCTTGACGATTGCATGGATATATTCATGAATGTAGTGGTTCAGATAAATGAGTCTAAGTCAAAATTGAAGAAATTATGTCATGTCAATTTAAAGTCAATTATATCTAATGTGAATAAATTATTCATTGACATCATGATTATTCCTAAGGAGTACCATGTTTTTTTGAAATGATTGGGTATATCAGAGTTGATTCCCATTGTTAAGGAAAATGCATATAGTCTTTCAAATTACATTATCTATGTTATGCTCTTATAACTTCACTGAGGTCTCTCGCATGATACCATAATCTTATTGTAATATCTACCAGGTGTGAGCTCCACTAGGGGATGGTAGGGTTGGACACTTTCTTCTTGTTTTGAAAATGAGAAGTAACTAGTAGTTAACCCAAATGTGGTTATAATTTTGGGAGCACCTTAACCAAGTAGTACGTTCATGTTTCTAGCTGACATGTTTACAAGGCCCATGATAGTGTTCAAGTTTCATCGCTCACAACTCGGTTAATATTATTTTGGATGGTGTCAAGGAAAATGACAATAGTTAAGGCAAACAACAATAATTAATCCAAATACTAGTGGTTAAGGGAAAATAAATGTTAACCTCATTTGAATGCAAGTTATGTGTTGACCATAACATTATACATTATACTAATTATTTGTGCACCTGGACCTATTAGATTTATCATTTGTTATTACCCTATTTTTTTCAATAGCTATAGGAGCTTGTGCACCATTACTCAGATCCATAAGCATGTACGACATTCCAAGGATCATCTCAGAGGAGGTGGAAGAGGCATTTACTATACAAGTTGGCTACCTTCAATAAATTACTTTCTCTAGATTTTTGAATCTTATAAGGAGGAAATAAGATTAAAAATTAATTTTCATGTTTTATAAAACATGTTAATTTTAGATGGTTAAAATCATAAATTCATGCCTTTTCTTGGCCTCATAATAATTAAGGAAATAAATAACACTTGAAATTAAGTTGGGCACATAAGTTTCATATCCTCTTGATCCAACCCATAAATTTCCCAAATGTGATTATGACTAATATATTTATTATTTTTACCCATGACATTACACCAAATATTTGCCATCTTCAAAAGTATGTTGATTCTTTATAACCATGTATGCATCTACATGTATAACCACAACTTTCTATCTATGGATTACATAGTTTGGTAGGTGAAGATATCCACACTCGGATGTCCTAATTTTTATTTAAGCATGTGGCTAAAATATATACATGTATATGTAATGTTGAAGCATGGAGGAAGTGCAAAAACCATTTGACAAAATGCCTCAAATAAATGCAATCATTTGGAATTTTCTTTCAATTTTATAAAATTCATTTCTTACTAGGTCTCCCCATTTTGGGTTAACCACTTTAATTATTATCCATTCCATCAATTTTATAATTCCAAAATTCCAATCTTTTGGATTACATACCTTAGTCTAGGTAGTGTTAAGAGATCTTGTTTGATTCCAAAGCTCACATTTTAGCAAAGAAAATGGTATCAACATTAGGATTGATATTATTTAAGATGTGTGATAAGATTATAAGGAACAAAATTTTGTTATCCTTAATGTGTGACAAGATCATCACATCCATATTTTAATGCTATTTTGAGTTGAAGATACATCATACAATTCTAAAATTTCATCATTCCTACATTGATATGTAGAACAAAAGTTTACTATCCTTAATGTGTGACAAAATCATGACATCTATATTTTAATGTTACTTTGAGCTGAAGATACATCATGTAATTCTGAAATTTCATCATTCCTACATAGATATGTAAGACCTAGTTTAATGATTTAAGGGAATAGACCTTACAGAGTTAAGGAACATAATATTCACCTATGCTATGTTTTTGTTTATTATGTTATAGTATCAAATAAGGGAACATGTTGAACACAAATAGCACATCAAAACATGCAAAAAGATAAAATGAGAAAACAAAATACCCAAAAACACTCCAAACATGGCTATAACAATTTGTATATTGCTATATGGCTAGGACAAACTTTATTTGAAGTGTGCATAGTATTATGGATATCATAACAATGCACATGTTTGCTAATTATTTTTTATTTTTTATATGTTTATCATTGCCCCTTATTAGTCAATGTTAAATGTTTATCAATGTTGCTTATTTATCAATGCTAATTATTTATCAATGTTACTTATTTATCAATGCTAATTATTTATCAATGATAATTGTGTATCAATGCCCCTTATTTACACATGCTTATGTTTGACAATTGTTTTCTATTTTTGCATAGGATTATGGACAACACATATCTCTTGCGTATATTTTTTTTCATGATACAAGTAATGTGTGTTTAAAATATATGTATATTATTTATGGTCAAATGAAAGAAGTGAAAACCTTTAATTTTATTACAATTATTGATGGTAATAAATTAAATGGTTCATATTATGTAGCTATTTTTCATGGTCTTATGACTCTTTTTTATCATAATGAAGAGAATGTGATTGTTGAAAGCAATTATAAAATAATGTGTGATCAAATGTCTAGTAAGATTTGTGTAAGAGATGGGAAGGTGATCACACTTAATATAGAGGCAGTGTCACTTGTGTAGAAGTTTGTCAATGTGAAGGTCAAATATGTACAATATGTTGGGGCTGTGAAAGCAATGGTGAGGTGAGGTAAACCAAGTAGTGGTGGTGCTTCATTTAGTGTTACTAGCATGGTTTTGCCACTTATGTAGTCACAACACAATGTTAATGAGTTTTTTTTGCCACTTACCAAGTCAGAGTTGAATACAAATGAGGAACAACATACACCATCATTGGTACTAAGACCACGACATGTTGCCAATGATGTCATATCATAGAATATGAGATTTCCAACTTGTAACTCTATTATAGATTTTAGGGGGACTCGGGAGGGCATACATGTTTATGGAAATTATTTTTCTTTATTTGTGGTATTGCCATCATATGTGTTGTGTATAATAATATTAGGCTATTTCATGGGGAGTAGGAAGGAGAAAAATAATGAATGTCAAGTCTTAATTAATATTGTAAATGAATGAAAGTTTCATTACACTCTTCCAAAAAAATTGAATGAAACTACTTGACTTGCTTCATTTAAATACACAAAAATGACTAATTAAAAAATTAGATAAAAATGGCTAGTTAAAAAATTAAGATGATTAAAAATTACATAACAAACTATGATGTATGTCACAAGCAAACAAGTTACCACTAATTCTAAAAACCAATTTAAAGGAATCATTTTTCAACTTAGTGGGTCTTATGTTTGAATGGACAGCTTCCCAAGAGAATCAAGTATACTCTACTTCTTTGTTTGAGTTTTGGAAGGGCCTCTAAAAATTTAGCTTTATTACTCTAGGGAGGATATCCATTTTGGGAATTATTTTCAAGTAATATTTATGTTTGACATTGCCTTCGGATATTATGATTAAAATTTTTACATCCATTTTTTCATCATACTTAAATGTTACAAGTGATATTATTATATCTTATTAAATGTGGTTAAGATAATAATGGATGAAAATATCAATTGATGATAATGATTGCATCATCTTCAAGTATTTCCATTGGTAAGCAATTCCTTCACATAAAGTTATTAATGATGGGCCTTGTATCAAGGATCTAATCACTTAGCACATAAATATTGGAAGTATAACTTAGCATGTTCTTTAAAATCCATAATTTGAGCTTCATTATCTTATTGTTGAACCCATTAAGAGTGTTAATCAACTATATTTTGATTTAATATTTTTTATAAATTTTATATTACCATCCACAATAAATTGTCAACATTATAAAAAGATAATTTAACTTTGCAAGCAAATCATCCATGTTAAATATGACATGTGCCAATATCTGCAAGGAAGTTATTAAATGGTATTTATGCATTTATAAGTTATTATATTGTATGGTTTGAGGACAACATATCAATGCATATGTTTTCTAAGTGTTATCTATTTTTTCATACATTTGCATATGTTTATCATTTTTCCTTGTTTTTCATTGTTAATTATTTATCAATGTTGCATGTTTATGAATGCTAATTGTTTATCAATGCCCCTTGTTTATGGATAAATTAATAAGTCTAATTTTTTTGGCTTGGTCACTTCATAGATGACATCCAAGTGGAAGATATTGTTATCTCTTATAGTGCAAAATCCATGCCCTTGGGAGTTATCTTCCAATGAATTCGAGTGGAGCAAGATGAAGTAAAATCTTGGTAATGGTAAATATATTGTTTCCTAGATACAAAGAGATCATATAGAAGACTTCTTAAGTGGTGAATGTAAGAGATCAGGTTATCCCACTACCTTCTGTATCAATGATTGTACATTCCATCTTGTGCCATCTAACTTGTAAAAAGTTAGGATTAATAGATCTCTCAAATGCATACTATGAGTATGGTGTCTTGTAATAATTTTTTTAAATATGAATTGGATTTTTTTTTAATTCTAATTTATGTATGTTTTATATAGATATTGGTGTACATATAGCCCTAAGGATTATATCACTGAAAATGACACACGTTATGACATTTCAATTATCAAGAAGGTTGGTATTGGAAGTTGACCTGGCCATAAGCATTTGTGTCATGGATGTCAATGTCATTTTTCTTTTTATGTGTTGGTGAAGTTGCAATAACATACTTTGATTGTGTATAAAAACATGGGTCATATTAACTGACGTGGCATCATTTTCCATGGGAAAGATATTTATGACTTTTATTTTCTAATTTTGTTATGTTTAATTTGTCATTATGAGTCTAGGGAAGTGTTTCAATGAGAGGTATACCTCTAAAATTGTAAAATGAGGAGAGTGTGGCTAAAAAAATTGATTGTAAAGGTGATTGATGTTGAAACATGGTAGACAATGTTTAGAAGCCTAAGTGAAATAATGCAAATGTTTCCTACTAAGGAGGTAGTGGTTTGTGATGTGAACCTATTCATGAAATAATATATGACTTAAGAATCATTCATAAACTATTGGAAAGATCAATGGTTCCACTATATTATCATGTGGGAAAGATGTTTGCATACAATGGCCATGTAGGTCAAGAGATAAATGTTGTCATAGAAATATATCTCTCTTATATGAAGCACATGTTTCTAAATGAAATAAGATTTTTTTCCTATCAAAGAATGGATTGGTTGGTAAAGAAGTTGGTGTATGTTGTATTTATGAATTATTATTAGATCCAAATGTGTAAGGACAATGGGTTTTATAGGAACTTAAAGCTTGAGCAATTAGAGAATAAGTCATGGATGAAATCACAAAGCATCCTTGATGGTGACATAATGTTCAGTGAGATTGACCTTGATGTGGCATGGGTGAGAATCCAAATCAAAGAAGAAACATTTTAAAATGTTATAATGGTGAGTCAATATTTTACAATGTGTGAATCCATGTGGTAAACCCAAGGCCATGTGTGCAAGCACATGTTGAAAGTAGGTAATATGATAAAGAAATTTGGAAATAAATTTTCTTCAATAAGCAACCATTTTAATCAACTACTAATGTTGAAGCCCATGTAAGTATTATTTGTGTATTGATTTTTGTATGTCCTTATTTTGTTAAATTTGTAAATAATTTCATGAATTTTCATACAATTATTGACAAGAATTCATTTATGTCTTATTTAAAATAATGTTAATAACAATTTTGTTGTCTTTGCTCAAGATAATATTTCTAATGTTCTTGTAAATTAAAATGTTGTTAGTGATGTGGATGACCCCAATTATCCCCAAATTATTAGGATTTATAGATTGATATATAAAACACTTCTCACTCTTCTAGTTTATAGGAGAATTCTTAAATTTCCTTGAGAATATTGTCAAACATGGTTGTAACATGTTTAGAGTAAGGTCAATTTTTAATAATGATGAGGTGAATCATCATAATGCATAACTTTTCCAATGTGTAGAAGATGGTTACAAGATAATTATATAATGTTTAAGATATTTTGTGCAGAATATATCAATTTTCAAGTGTGTAATTGACGAATGAACAAGCCCAATTCTATTTTAAATGTAAAGTGTGATCAAAGTGTGTTACTTTTCAAGATGATATGGCTAGAGAAGATGCAAAAGATGCATACCAAAATAGTTTCTATGAAGAATGATCTATAGACCTTGAAATGAAGTTGATTAGGTGTCCTTTTTGTAATGAGATGTTATATGTCTAAAAATATTGAATATTTGTAAAGCTCAATGTTGGACATGTGGAAAAAAATAAAAACTAGTGGAAATATAAAAGCATGTAAATATTCAAACTAATGGAAATATAAAAGCATTTAAATATTCACAATTTATTTCATCATTTGGTTATTTTTATGAAAGTAATTTTGCCTCAGATCTTCAGACAAATAATGTTTTAACATATTAAACCATGTTTTGTTAAAAATGTTTATTTATCTTCTCTAAGTCTTTATATTTGATTAATGGGAAGTAACATTAATAAAATAATTTTAGTTAATCAGTTCAATTTAGGAAATTTTGAAATTTTTAAAAATAGAATGAAGTGTGTGTGTGTGTGCACACGCGCGTGCGCACGCACGCACGTGTGTGTGTGTGTGTGTGTGTGTGTGTGTGTGTGTGTGTGTGTGTGTGTGTGTGTGTGTGTGTGTGTGTGTGTGTGTGTGTGTGTGTGTGTGTGTGTGTGAGAGAGAGAGAGAGAGAGAGAGAGAGAGAGAGAGAGAGATTCCATAGTTAAGGAAGACACTATATGAATATATATATTTTTTTAAAGTCAACAATTATGGTGGAATGAACCACAATAAAGGAACACACTAATTATGGTCATTGTTATCATCATTAAAGTTAGGAAGCATGGATGCAATGGGAGTTGTTGTTGGGAAAGTCATGTAATGGACTACAAAGTTTATTAACACTTTGATATCTTGCTCATAAATTTTATTTTGTCTTACATTTAAATAATGCTATGCTTCCAAAGCAATAGCCCTAGCACTTTCAATAGCTTCATATAATCTCAGTGATGAATTTTGACTCTCGAGACACCTCTAAGCATGAATTTTTTCTTTCCTTACACATTCAATACAAATCTTTATCTCCTTCTGCTCATTTTTCAGAGATGATATGTTTGTATTCATTCCTTCATTTTGTCCTCCCTATCTTTTCTAACCTTTTTTCATTGCTACCATATATCCAACCTACTCTTCAAATGCCTTAGTTCACATTCTTGAAGGTCCTCATCCACCTTTATAATCATTCATTCATTCAATACTTTCAAAATGGTCCACAAAATTTATTGGGGGAATGGGATTGGGAATCTTGAAAGCTATAGAAAATAAGAATCATGGATGTTTAGTAAGTATATGTCACTAACAAAAAAAACATACATCTAGTCCTATGAAGGGATTTCACCTAAATTCTAATTGTTGGAATCATAATCTGCACTCAAAATGTCAATTTATTTCCTCTTGAAAAATTCATTTTTTCCTTTATTTTTTAATTTGTTTATCTCCATCACTAAACAAACACAAAAATTATAATATGACGAGATGCAGATTTATTGGTTCCTTTCCTTTTACATTTAATTATGTCTATTACTAAACAAACACAAACATTGTAATACGATAAGATGCTCATTAATTGGTTATTTTCCTTTAATAATATGCAGAGAAATAATTTATGTAGCAACAAGGACAATAATAAACCATTATACAAAATGTCAATGATATTATATAGACAATCAATATGCAGGACATCATATAGATTGTAAGAAAGGGTAATATATATAAAATATATACATACTCCTTTTTTGAAGATAATCAAAGAAGATATATAAATGGGGAGTAAAATATGACTCATGTTTTAAGACAAACAAGAAATTTTGAATACCAACAATGAATATATATATATATATATATATATATATATATATATATATATCCTTTACATTCTTGATAATTATACACACATATCAAGTATTGACATTCTTTTAAAAAAGGAGTATATATATATATATACACTCCTTTTTTAAATATACTCCTTTTTAAAAAGAATTTCAATACTTGATATGTGTATATAATTATCAAGAATGTAAAGGCTATGAGTTTTCCCATACCTCCAATAAAGTTGATAAACATCTTCGCAGCTTTGATGGTGTGCATGTATAAACTTACATTGTAACTATATACCAAGAGGAAATGCTAAAATAAGGAAATACAAATGTTGTATTATGGAGGGAGCAGAGGGGTCTCTGTCATAATCATTTTTTTATTATTACTTCACTTAATAATAATCATTTTTCATGGGGACATGCACACTCAATGTTTGAAGCTCATGTAACATAACATAACATATTAGGGTTCATGAAGCCCCATTACATTTCATTATGATTCATACAAATGTGTCACTTTTAGATATTACATAACATGTGGTGTTAAACATGTTATAAGAATGGGGTAAATTCATATTTGATTAAAAAAATTAAGTTATGTTGATAAAATTCATCATTCCTAATATCTCATTGTTTATACCCCTTCACCCTAAGTTATTGAAAGGTGAGGCTCAAGCTCTCTAACATAGTTTTTTGTATTCAATAATCCCTTTTCATGGGGACATGCACACTCAATGTTTGAAGCTCATGTAACATAACATGACACATTAGGGTTCATGAAGCCCCATTACGTTTCATTATGAATCATGAAAATGTGTCACTTTTAGATAATAAATACCACAGGGTGTCAAACATGTTATAGGCATGGGGTAAATTCATATTTGATTAAAAAATTAAGTTATGTCAATATAATTCATCATTCCTAGTATCTCATTGTTCATACCCCTTCATCCTGAGTTAATGAAAGGTGAGGCTCAAGGTCTCTAATATAGTTTTTTCTTTACAAGCTCCTTTGTATATGATAACCTTTATGAAATTATTTTAGGGAGGCCAAAATGGGGTAAAATTTACTTGTCTCACATACTAAAGTGACATTAAATCATTCGGACAAGGGCATGGATCCATTTTAGTTTATATATATATATATATATATATATATATATATATATATATATATATATATATATATATATATATATAACAAGAGGGAATTGGTGATAAGGTTAATTAAAATATAACCCAATATTTAACACATTTATTACTAAACAATATTATGTGAGTTTTGATTTGATTTCAAAATTAAAAAATCTAGCATAGAACACTATTATCACCGATTCACCACTATCTACACCATATGCAATATAAAAAAGGTTGCAAAATTGTGAAGCATACACCCCATTCATTATGCTTCTCCCTCCTCCCATTGTTAGCTTTGATTGGGTAGAAACAACATAAAAAATTATGAGTAATAATGTATAATATTGATACCATTGATTTAAATGGTAGCTAATTGGTTAAACAAATGGTTTCATCTTCCATAAGATAGAGTTGACACAAATGGCAATAATTAGAAGGTAGACAAGTAAACATAATTATGTAAAACAAAAAGAGAAAATGGTGGTTATGATAAAATTTGATTGCTATTAAAGCTTTCATTTAGTGTAGGTAGGGCATTGCATTAAAATTAGAGATTGTAGAGCTTTGGAAATGTGTTTTTTTAATAAAATGGGCAATTTGGGAAGCAAATTTACTTCAATTTGGGAAGTAAATTTCCTTTTTCTTTCTATGTCAGCATGGAGTAATCAGTAAAGCATTATTTTATTACAATTATCCACATGATTTTTGTGGTTCTAATTTTAACATCAATTTTGATAGTTCAATAAATAAATCTATCCATTACAAGTGTGGAACATGTGATTGCCAATAGAGTAGCATTAGGCTATCATAATGGGTCTTTTATAGGTAATTACCTAATAAAATAGTTTAGAATAGCCAAAAATGATCTTAAATCATATTCAAATATAAAAGGATTTAAAGAGGCTCTCTCAAAGGGTCCAAATAAAGGAGGGGTTTTTGTTATATTCAATGAGATTTCAATATTCACTTGTTCTTATCTAAGCAATGTGGATATACAAGGGTTAGACCAATCTATATAACTAGTAGACTGGGGTTTAAAATTGTCACTTAGTCTGCCATTAATTAATATATTTTTAATCAATTTATGGTTTTTTAATCTATTAATGAGAAACACATAGATTTGATGTAATATTAGACCTCAATATTGATAAAATAGAACACAATTTTAACTCAAATTTATTTTTGATTATTATTTGATATAACTCCATAATTTTTTCTAAAAATCCTATTTTGAATAAGCTAAGAGAATGTTGTAAAAATATATGGATTCTGGGATTACAACTACAAATTGCATTTGCAAAAAAGTCTCCAAGGAATTTTAAACAAACCCTTTTTATGGACAAAACTCATCTTCCAAGTTTCTAATAGAGGGACTGAGGGGATGAATATTGCTTTGTAATACTAGTAATGTTAAATTGGTTTGGATATTAAATATGAATCTCTATTATAGCTTTACATACATTATATGGGTTACTTACTATGTTGATTTTAATAAAATCAAGTTCATCCTATATACAACTATGTAAATAAAATGCACTTCTAAAATTTTAATTTGTGTAATGTGAGGGACATCAAGTTGTATGGATATATGTAGAAAATCCCTTGTATCTCCATGCCTCCCCCATTAATAGTTCTATTTTTTTCAACACAACCTCAATGCCTTGTAATTTTGGAGTAATCCTTATTTTATAGATGCATCTTCACTCCCTAAAACTAGTCTTAGAAATCAAAATCTATACAACTCCAAATATGTATTTATATTATCTAGGGTGACATTTTTAAAAAATGGGTGTGTCTTTGATTCCAAAATAGAAGTGGATCTTTCCATAGAATTGGCTAAGGTATTTTTTATTAAGATTTCAAATAAGCCTTCTTGAAACTTAATCTCCACACAAACATTACAAAGTAATCTATTATAGTTCTGACATTTGGAATAGTTTTTGGCAAGCACCTTGCCTCCAATAAATAGGATTGTCACTGAGATAACTCATTTAGTTCAAATTTTAGCAAAACATAGGTAATTTTTTCTTCATATTTAATTTTATTTAGGACTGCTTGTTTAGAATTTTTACTACTAGTCTTGTAATTCATTGTGTTTGCCATATAACCTACATTAGCAAAAGAAATTGTTGAATAATTATTACGTAGAAAATCACAAAAAAATAAAACTTAAGAGAATAACAACTTTATTCCACATGTTAGTGTTTGATACAATTTCTCAAAATAGGGAGGAACTATCACATTATCCCCCTTTCCATTCATATTTCTATTTATAAGATAAAAACCCCAATGATTAATAATTAAAAAATAACCATCAACTTCAACCATTCATAAGTAAAGACACATTAATATACTACATAAAGCCACCAAGATAATAACAACATTTCAAAGTTGGCTATGTAATATAAGTACACAATTGATTTGTAACAAAAGTACACATTTGATCCAATGAGTGTATGAAACATTTTTGATGTCATTGAGGATCCCAACATTACATTATTGAATATAATGTCATAAAATTTGGCATGTGTTGATAATATGGAATTATGTATCAAATTTGGGGACATGAACATCAACATCCTCAAGCATATCTGTAACATAGAACATCCTCACCCATGTCTGCAACATGAACATTGCCACACCTGCAACATAAATTATTAGCATGCAACATCAAACATTTTTTATTCTCTTTCATTCCTTATTTTGTGCCAAACCATCTTTATCTTGATATTAAAAAAATCTTAACACAATTACTTTCACAAATAAAAAATAAAACCACAATAATTTGATTCAATAGAAACTATTATTGAAAGTCGAGGAGAAACAAATATACTCACCTTTAACTCTCATCTTCTCCCCTTCAAAATCTTGTTTGCAACCAAAGCATTTTATTTTTCTTGTTAAGTTTCATAACTCATGTGTAAGAACATGATGTGAATGTATTCATGAACAAAAACATATATTGGAAAACACATAATTTATCCCTTACTTTCACAAATTTTTTGCCTTAGAATCTCCCTCCTATTTTTATCTTTATTTTCTTTAGAATTGTAAATCTTGAGTTCTTATTATATAACTTCTAACCCTTTAGGGTTCAAACTATTGGAGTCATAAACATGTATTTTTTTAAAAGAAACTTTCCTACATTTACACATCTCATATAGTTATTGATCCAATTTTAATCCACAGACCTCTATTTTATTGTCTTGATTAGATGCCTTGCTACTTGATGATCTATAATGGGAGGTAAAAGGTGCATTTCAACATGGTATGAATTGAATAATGGTTTTGACCATAGTTTTTTCCCACCTTCATATAATGTAAGACATTGTGGTGTAATAAAATAAAATTGGTCCATGTATCCAAACTCTTGAATAGTCTTATAACCATGCTCCTCATACTCCAAGATATTCTACACACATCAAAAGGTTTAAATTAAACAAGCATCTATTCATAGAAAACATCATGATAAAATATTAAACAAGCATCTCTGAAAATAACTGCATTTAACATTTTAAAACATAGTTAAAAACAACCTCATTTAAAAGCCTTATTTTGTTTTTTTATTAATCTTCCCTATCCCTATACAAACTATATTATGTGAAAAAAATAGAAAGATACTCACACTTGCAATGCCACACAAATTTCATCACCAATGCCACCTGAATTCATATGAAAGACATCTGAATTAAAATTTTAAAAATATGGGAGAATTACCTTTGTAGAATGTGGAGATTATAACATGTCACTGTGGAAATTTTCTGGCAGTCAAGTTTCCACATCATCCTCATGCTCACATGAAACATGTGAGTCTATTTTTTTATCAAAGATGGTAATGGGTTCCTATGCAATTAAAATCTCAAAATCAATATCACAATCCCATTTCATATCACTTTAAAACTCACAATTTCCCACATTTTACCTTCTCCTTTCGACTATGCCTATGTGCATGCAGAAAGGTTTTAGAGGTCATTTGTTCCAATATTTTTCTCTTACTACGAAGGAAGATATTAGGTGCCTATGTGGGTAAAAACCAAATGAAAATATCACAATCATGTTTCATATGAATCAAAAATAAATTCATAAATCCCAACACATTATCTTCTCCTTCTGACTATGCCCATGTCCATGTGAAGAGTTTTTAGAGGTCATTTGTTTCATTATTTTGATCTGCCTATGAGGGAGTGTAATGGTTTCATATGCAGGTAAAAAAATAATAATAATATCATTATCATGTTTCATACAACTTAAAATAACACTCATAAATCCCAACATATTACCTTCTCCTTCTAACTATGCCCATGTGTACGTGAAGAGGTTGCTGACAAATCTTTTGGTAACTCAAAATATATAAATTCCTCATCCTCCAATGAAATATATGTTCACCCTCCTCACTACCTTTATTTCCCTAACAAAGAAGACAAAACTTGGAAATATCAAATAAGTGTGTCATAAAATATATATGTGAATTGAAAATGGATGGACATTAAATAATTACCCTTGTATCATGGGAATCATTTGCAAGATTATAATATGGATCCTCCTCATCCTCTAATGAAACATGCAATTTTTTTTTCCTCAGAGATAATAATAGGTTTATTTAGAGGCAAAATAAAAAAGTGACAATCACAAATAAGTTTCATACCAATTTCATAAACTCACAAACCCTGCATATTAGCTTCTCCTATATTACCCTCTCCATGGGAGGATTATGTCCATGTGCATGAAAAGAGGTTTCAAAGCATGGTTGTATTTGTTTAACTCCTATGTTCTTCTTATGAATGGGAGTAGTGTATCCCTCCTCACTAGAATTATTACACACAAAAGTAATGCAATAGTTATAATTTGAAATTATAATTGAAGAAAAGAATATTAGCATTTGAATATAATAAATTAATAAAAACTTACCACCTTCCCCATTTATTCATTTTTTCATATAACTATCTTCCTCATTTGTCTATTTTTAGGTGATGTTGTCAGACAAAATTAGGGAAAGGTGTGGCATAGTTCTCATGCTCCACATTCTCATTAAAATGTTAAAAAACAAATGACCTAGTTAAAATTTGAATCATTATTAATCAAAAAAATATAATTGATAAATACCAATGATTCATGTTATTAACATTTTCAAATGGGGGATACTAAGGTCTAGGTTCAACAACATTAACATCTTGCATTGATTGTGAACAACCAAGGGTTGTTTGTATCCATGTTCAAATCATAAATACTAAATGGTTAGTGTTAGAGTCTATAATTCTCATGCTTGTTAGGTTATATCTAGGTTGTTTTATATTTTCTTAGCTTTATTATATGTGAGGATTTATCCCACATTTCTTAGTTAGGCTAGTTTTTAGTTTTGCATTATCTACTTAAGTAAGGTATCTTCATTGTATTAAACATGCTTTTTATGAATATCATTTGTTTGTAATATTTTTGTGATATTCTTGTTGTTAATGCTTCATATTATTGGTGGAATGATATTGTTCTTATTATTTTCATGGTATCATATCCACCCTCCAATATCCATTGCTCAGTTTTAAGTGTCTCTCATTATAGTAAATCCACCATTTTTCACTGAATAAGCCTTTTTTTTTCATAGCCTTTTGAGCCACTCTCTGTGATCAGCTATTTTATGGTATATTTTCAAGTTTTCTAACTTGTGCCATTGAATTCAAAATGCCTCAAAACCCTAGGAATGCCTATCTAATCATCCAAAATGGACATTTCTAGGAAAAATATTTTTTGGGGTTTTTTAGCTTCTCAAAGACAAATTCATACACATATGTATAGCAAATTTCTTTACATATTTTTAATAATTTTTTGGGGTTTTTTTTGTGTTCTATGATATCTTTAGTGAGTCTTCAAAAAAATTTACCCCCAACACTCCTACGATAGATCTAGTGAGTCACATGTTTTTGAAGGTTTTTTAACAATTTTTTTGTTTTGTTGGTTGTGGTTTATTTTTTTAGGTCCCTGGATGTGAGAAACACATCTTGGCACTTTGCAGACATGAATATTGACACAAATAATATAGAAAAATCTGGGCTTAAGATGTTTTGATACCTTTGGCTACATTTCCAAGCATGTTCATTTGTCCACGACCTCTCCTGATCACTCAGAGATCTTCATAGTGCATGCATGTTATCATTATAAATATTAGTAGGACATACAAAGTATAATTTTCACATGTTTTGGGTAATATAAATATGAAACAAGTGTAATACATACCATATTTTATATAAATTATGGTCTCATGTAGGATAACAAAACACATGGAAGTCGAATGATTTATTTGATCCTAGAAATGATGTTAAGCATAGGATACATTGAGAAGGGGGTGAGTCTGTATATCATATATCTTATAAAACCTTCCCTTAACCAAAATCTACTTAATCAAACATTCAATATATGTAATAAAACTCAAACAATAAACAGTACACAAGATAGAAAGAGACACCAGATATAGCATGGAAACCCAATGTGGGAAAAACCACAGAGAATAATCTCAAGTATATGAATGAGCACCAACCCAAATAATATTCACAAGCACCAACTTGCAGGAGCACCAACCCCTTTGTTGAGCACTAACATAGCAACTATTCATGAGCACCAACCCACAGGAGCACCAACCCATTTTCCGAGCACCAACCCACAGGAGCACCAACCCCTTTGTGTATACTACACACCTATCTCTCAATGTTGTTATCTCAATAAATGATAGTTTAATACATCTCTTTCCTCTCTCTCACCTTTGCTCTTCTAAGCTAGATATAACAAATACAAATCATATTCTTCTCTCTCAAATGCTTTTCTAAGCTAGATATTACAATATAAAATCAACCTCTATCTCTCTTATTACAAATGACTTCTCAAGCCTTTATTTATAGCTTTCCAAATGACCTTTGGCCTTCCCCCTTTGTGATCCTTCAATCCTCATGGAAAATCGTGCCAAACTTGTATGACCCTTCATATCCTTGCCTTTGAAAAGTCATGTGGTGACCATTCATGAGCAAAAATGTCCTTCCCTCTTTTGTCCTTATCTTGGTGACTTTTCGTATTCCTCAAAGTGTCCCTTGATGATAAATTGCACCCTTCCTCTTTTGTCTTCACTTGGTGACTCTTGGAATTCCCCAAGATGACTCTTCATGGGAAAATGCATCCCATCCTTCTTTTGTCTTTACCCCATGGCTCTTTGACTTCTCCATGGGCCCTTTTTTTGTCTCATATGCAACCAAAAATATATTCATTAATATTAAATAAATATTAACTATATTAGTCAAGATATATTTATTACAAACAATATTAAATGCAATGGGGCCTTTTATTGCCAATAATGCTAGACCTTTGACGTCAATGTCAATATTTCCAACAAATGAAAGGTCACAAAGATGAAGATTCATAGTCTCTCCATAATGTTATATATACTTTTTTATTCTAATATAAAAGTGTAGACAATAATAGAAATCAATCAATAAAAGTTTTTTTTCGTCACTTTATTTTAAAGTGTATTCTATAGGTGTATAAGCTTACTTAAATTGATCACATCTTCCTTGAGAATGAATGTATTCTTGTGTAAAGTTTATTTATGAAGTTTTTAATTGATAATTGGTAATAAACATAAACATTAATGGTGAATGAGAAGAAAGCTTGGTGTATGACTAGGCACTGGGCTTAGCAATAAATCATAAAATTTGGAGTCTCATTATAACATTCATAGAATAAAAAACTAACATGTCTAAATGAGTGATTCTAGGGACCACTGCTAATAATGGTTCCATTACAAGTACCTTTAATATATTAAAATGTTTACCTGGTCAAAGGGACCTTGAAAATTGGTTAGATACAAGGATACATAAGTTCACAGAGGAATAATCCATAAGACTAGGAGTTTTTGTAGAGGACATTATTTACAAGCACATCCATGGATAAGTTTATGAAATATTTTGGTGCGACTTACCTAAGTTGCTAGCAACATGGATGTCTAGACTTAAATATTACTAATTTAGACTACAAGAATTAAAATGTGTGTGGCACACCTTTTTTTTTGAAAGATTGTGCAATCTAGATATTGAATGGATTTATGAAATATATAGGGATCAAAGGGAAATTTTTAAATTATATCCACATGCTATTGAAGATGTTACTTGTGTAAAATTCCATGGTGAAAATTCTATCTGATATGGAGTAGTCTCTCAAGTCACTATTGATATGTAGAATATAGGGAGTTGAGTGAATAAAATTTGAACCAAGGAACTTGAACCTAAACCTAGAGAATGGATAATGTAGAGAAGAAAAATGAAAAAGTAATTTTGGGGATTTAAAGAGATCCACAATAATAAAAAATATGGAATAAGAAAAAATATATAGAAGATGAAGGGCCATAAGTAGATGCAAGTAAGAGTATACATGAAGCTATGAATAAAATGAGAGAAACTAGATATACGAAAAGAGAATATAAAGCCAAAGGTTAGAGAGCACTAGAAGAGAAAATATGAAACATAAAAACTGTATAAAATGTAGACAATAACCAAGAATTATAAAATGACTTGAAAAAGAAGAAGGAAGAGAACAAAGACATTGTGAAGAGGTTATAGTAAGGTAGTAAGAACAACGTAATAATACATTTAAGGAGAAACTATTGAGGCAAAAATTACATGTAGATGAATAAGGTAAGTATTTAAAATAAGTATTAATGAAATGTAGGGTCAAGTTAGGTTCAAGACTAGGTATGGTATAAACTCTAGATATATTTCATTCACTCCAAGTGTTTATCTTAATAACTAAGAATAGTAGTTTGAAAGCATTCAGAGAATTACTTGTAACTAAGAAGTGATTTGAAGAAGCTAAAAAAATTAGGTAAGCCTAAGAAGGAAGTTTAATGTGTATTAAAACTATTGAATCTAATATTCTCAATCTTCCAAGTACTTTCACTATAATTTGCATACATAAGTTAAATCATCATAAAGTAAACAAGTCATATCTAGCACAATTACAAGAAACATATCATTTAATGTAGGAGATTTTATTAGTTTTATGCCATATGATGGGTCAACAAATCCTGAACAATATTGACTAACCTTCAAAATGAAGTGGCATATCAAAGGTGCGACAAATGAAATAAAAAAGAAATGTGAACTTATAGGAGCTTTGACTATTTGAGCTATAAAATTTATCTTTAAAATAATCATGCAACTATGAATATCCAACAAGTTAAGGATGAATTGGTAAGATAATTCAAAATATATAAGTGTGTGAGACAAATAATTCAATATTTTAAGGATATTAGTCAAAAACTGGGAGAATCAACATGGAATTATAATCACTAGTTCTAGGATGTGATGAACAGGGTGAATTTTCAATTCTAGGACTCAAATAATGCTACTTGGTTTATAAAAGGCCTATTAAAAAAGATTTTAGTTTTCCATAGTAAAAAATATGTTTACCATAAAATCTAAAGTAATATTTTTTGTAATTAAAGTTGAACAAATATAAGACTATGAAGAATACCCTCCAACCATTATAAAAATAAATGCTAAGTTAGATGTAGTATTGTGCATGATAGATGAACTTCAAAAAGGGAAGAAACCAAGATTTTATGTATGGTGCATCAAATGTGGATAGGAAGGGCATCACTAAAATTAATGTCTAAAGATAAAAATACTTTTTTTTTAGATATATCACACTATAAGACATGAAATTACAAAGTGTCATTTATTACAATAGTATGTGCAATAGTCACGTAGTGTATTTTTAAATTTATGTAAATCCCATAATCATGATGAAAATAATTCTAGGGATCGATAATAATTAAAATAGAATTTCACACAAAATGTATTTTCATTCCCTATGCAATAATCACTAGTATTAAAACCAAATGTGCCAGCATAAGATGTTGAAATTGTAATATAAGGGGGATGGTTTCCCTTAATAGCTCAACCTATTATGGTGTATATGCCTCAATCTATATAAATATGGAATATTCCTTCTCCTCAATGTTAATTAGGGTGGACACCTACCTCTCTATAGAACCAATAGGGATGGACTCTTGTTTCACCACAGCAACATTCTAATTGGGTACCTCCTTCATTGTAAAATAAATATGGAGGATATTCTAATCAACAACAAGAATGGGGGTATTCATAAAGACAAGGAAGTTATTAAGGTGGTATATATAACTAAAGGTAAGGGAATATATATCCAAGGCAACCAATTACTTATTACATGTTTGGAAAAATGAATCACATCACATAAAATTGTCCCTTCAATCCTTAATGAGAAACTTTATGCACATATTTTAGGATCGTAGGATAACATAATAATGAGGATTTCCCTATTATTGAGAAGTTGAGGAAGGAAAAAATAGTGAAAAATGTGAACATGGTACAATCCTATCATAAGAATCATGTTATTATCTAAATTACTACTATAAATCAACATAAATAAAAAGGTCTTCTACCTCTAGGGGTTCCTAAAGAAATCTAAATTAAAAATTGCAAGAGAACAAATATATAGAGTATGTGAAAAAGAATGTTTTGATGAATGGATAAACCTAGATATTACAATCATTATGGAATTAGAATGCCTCTAAAGGATATCTTATGACGATAGATCCTTATAGGTATAGACAAATTATCTAGAATGTGTGCTAGGATGAAATAGTTATGACTTTGATATATTTGATAAAATTGGTTAGTAATTTGAAAAATGAATAAATTTCACAAAATATTACAAATCTAATGCATAATTTATTAGATTTCACACAAAGAGGATAACAAATAACCAAGCAAATTGTGTGGTGTATCAAGACCAAGAAAACATGGGATGTGGATGAAATAATGGAAATTGAAATCAAAATATATAAATTATTTAATGTTAATTTTGGAATACCATGAACATGATTCCTAGATCAACTTGGGAAGCCATTAGATGATTGGAAGATGTAGAGATAAAGGTGGTTGACTTAAGTCTACATGGATATTTTGAAGTGATTGACATGAAGATAGACGAGATGAAATATCATGTGCTAATTGGAAAAAATGGGCTTATGATGTTTGTATGATCATAAACATAGTTTAAAACCAATTAGAAACACACCATGGGATGCTATCATTATCATACATGTGAATAAAGCTAAGCATAAGCCATATATGATACCAAAAAAATCATTTTTTCCATATGCATATAACGATGATAGTTGGTTTAAAGTTAATATAGATCCAAAGCCATAATATCTATGAAGTAGAGAGTCTACCTACTTTTTCCAACATGGACGATAGATACCAGAGATTTTTATTAAAAAAATCCTGGGTCTAACTAGTCTAGACACTTAGCACATGGCCATAGTTTTAAATCAAATAATGCAAGTCTCCTTATATACGGTCTCCAAAAAGGTCAAAGATTTATTAACTCTATTATATAAATTTTGGTGTTAGAGATTATATTGAACCTACAAAATAAGGAAATATGCCATGGGAATCAACTTATTCAATAAGTGGGTATTCAAATGCTCATATGGTAATTTAGGTGTGGGGAGTAAGACCCATGTGAATTGTGATTATAATAGAAAGATAATTACCATAATATGTTGATATAAATTATCTAGCACATTTCATTCATAGGATGTAACATCATGTTCGGAATAAAGACATACAAATCAGTGCACTAAATTATGCATTGAAACGGGTCGTTACAAGTTGGTGGGTTGTTCATAGTTCTAAAAATATTGATTAGGTTATAGTGTTTAAAATGTTGTAAACAAGATTTAAAATTGGAACTTATATTGTATAAAAGTGTCCATTCTTTTAGGAGGGCTAATGTTCTAAAATACATTGCATAAATGCATCAAACTATGGACATTATAAGAAATTGATCCATGGTATTAGGTGCATGTGTTTTGATATATCTTAGCTACCCTAAAAAAGGATTGGTACATACATCAGGGATGCATATGAGAGACTAAAAATTGGCAATGAAGTCAACAATAATTCATTCAAACATTTGTGTTTGAAGATGAAAATCCAATGGTGCATAGGGCCCTACAAAAATTTAAAAGTTTCTTATGTCATGGGTGAGATGAAGATATACTTACCCAAAAAAAAAAATAGAAATGGTATGATGATACAAGCATAAGTATTCCCATTGTTATAAAATATTAATTTTCTGAGAAAGAGTAATTTCTTTTAAAACATTGTAATATAATCTAGAATAGTGCATAGGACTCTAATCATAGTATTAGTGAAGAAGATTAGGATTTGAATGATTTTTCAAACCCAAAAGAGACACAAACATACCTAAGACAAACAATGCATAACAAACATAAGAGGAAAAACTAAAAATCTAAATATATTAGATCAATACTTTCAAAGAAGCATAATGGATTCCATTCATAAGGAGCAAATTAAAATATATAAGAACCAATGCAGAAGAAAATTGAGAATAGTGTTATACCAAAATTAACAACCATTGGTGATTATCATAAATAATAACACCTTTTAAAAGGGTCTAATTATATCAATATTATGAAGATATGTTTCCCACTAAATTTTCATAGGTTAAAGGATTAGACCCTTCCTTAGGTGAGATGCATATTGAGCTAAAGGAGTGCACACACCCAATCAACAAGTAACCTTATAGGCTGAACCCAATATGAAAATGAGTGTAAAAGTAGAAATATATTATATGGAAGATGTTGGAATTATATATTTGGTTGAGAAATTAGGTTAGTCCCATGGTGTAATAGCCTAAAAATTTAGGGTAAATATGAACCTATGAGGATTATGAATCCTTGAATGATGTTTGTGTTAATGATCCATTTCAAATTCATATTATGAATGTAGTACTGGAATTTATTGTTGGGTATGAAATATACTCCTTTATATA
This sequence comes from Torreya grandis, assembly GCA_037957365.1. NCBI lineage: Eukaryota > Viridiplantae > Streptophyta > Pinopsida > Cupressales > Taxaceae > Torreya > Torreya grandis. The sequence goes on along the minus strand of JARHVA010003505.1, from coordinate 836,503 downwards.
TGGGTTAAGTGGATACCATTAGGTTCTTATTATATTCAAGAATTTTTGAAAAAATAACATTCACAATAAAATGGGGATCATATGCTTATAAGGCAATGTTTTTGGCCTCAAGAACACACCTACAATTTTCTCTAGAGTAGTTGTTAATGTATTCAAATACTTCATTCTTGAATTTCTATAATTCTATTTAGATGATTAGGTAGTCTTATATTTTTTCAAGGAACATTTATCTAAGTTAAAATTAATTTTTTAGATATGTCAAACTCTGTGAATAACATTAAAACTAAATAAATGGCTATTATTCACACCATTTGGCATATTAGTGGGACATGTTTGTAGTGATGTAAATATAGTAGACCAAGTGAAATTCTTAGTCATTATTGGACTCAAACTACCTATTAGCCTAGTAGAGTTGTGATCATTTTTAGGTTACACTGGATATTATCATAATTCATTTTGAGGTAACCAACCATTTAAACACCTTTAGAAAAGTTATTTTGTAACGATAATAAAATTTAATGAACCCCTGATTGTTAGACAACCTTCAAAAGTTTGAAGTAGAAGTTGGTCACAACACCCATTTTAGTCCTCCCAAACTCGAACAAACCATTTCATGTTCATATTGATGTTTCATGAACATTAGTGGGAGGCATGTTAGCACAACTAGGATATGGAGTCATAGATCATCCGATTCACTTTGCAAATCACAAGCTATTTGCCACTAAAAAAAACTATACTATCATAGAGTGATAATCTCTAGTGACGGTTTATGCACTCTAGAAGTTCAAACATTACTTGTTGGCTACCCATTAAAAATTTTAACTAATTACCAAGCTTCATGATTCTTGGTTAATAAAATAGTGTTGGGAGGAAGGATTTATAGGTTGACAATGCTTTTCCAAGAGTTCTAGCTCAAAATCAATGTGAAAATTGGTAGGGAAAATTTTGGACCCAACCACACGAGTCATATCCAAACAGAGGGGAACTAGAACAGTTGTAGGATGAATCTCTAAATACACATATTTTCAGAGTGATTAATATAAAAAATAGATGAAGGATATCATAAACTTTATGGAACATGGTATGTTCCCTAAAGATTATGTAAAATGGGACAAGAAGCAACTAATCATGCAAGTTTTTACATTTAACATCATTAATGGATTTATTTAAAATCTAGAAAAGGATGAAGTTATGCATAAAGTGGATTTGGAACATGAAAGATGACATGTTTTGGAATAATCACATCAAGGAGTAGTTTGACAAAATTTCATAAGATAATTGACTATGATAAAAAATACTATAAAGTGGACTTTGGTGGCCAACCTTATTTTAGAATGAACATAGGGTTACCAAACACTATGATATTTATCAGAGGATATGAAAACCAAACCAGAGAGAAAAAATGCCATTGAATTCAATTATAATTGTGCAACCATTTTAACAGTAGGGTATTGAATTTGTGTGGCCTATCAATTATACATCTAAGTGATCCAATAATAAATATATTATTATTGAAATAATTTAATTCACCAAATGGGTTGAAGAAACTATGACTCTAAGTTGTAGTGTAAAGTATGTTGTGAATTTTTAGTATGAAAAAATCATAACAAGGTTTGTATGTCCTCAAGAGATAATAAGTGATAGGGGTACACACTTTATGAATAATACTATCAAAATATTAACAAAGGATTTTATGATTTCTCATCATAAAATTACAACATACCATCCTCAAGTAAATGGCCAAGAAGACGCATTTAACATGGTTATTGAGAAGATAGTGACCAAGATTTGTAATGTCTAGAGAGATGAATAAGAAAATTGCATACCAATGATATTATGGGCACACATAACAAATTATAAATATGTGACTAGGTACACCCAATTATAATTGGTGTATATAATTAAAGTTGTGATGCTCATGTAGTACATAATTCCAAGCCTATGAATTGTAATGATAATGCAGTTAAGAGATAAGGAGTCACTACAAGAACAATTGATAAAATTGACTTGAATTGAAGATAAAATATAGTTGGTGAATTAGACTCAATAAATTTATAATAAAAGTTAGAAGGCATGGCATGATCACAATCTATGATCTAAGTTTTAACTAGAACAAATAGTCCTTCCATACAAAAATAAATTCAAAACACATCTAGGAAAGTTGCACATCAGATGGAAAGGTCCTTAAATTTCATCAAGTGTCATAACAAGGAATTATAATACTCAGGGATCTCTAAGGAACTACCCTTCTAGGAAGGATAAATGGATGTAGACTCAAACCATATTGTTGATGATCTTGAAGCATCACACATTAACCATAATAAGTTTTGTATCTAAAAAAGTAGAGTAATATTTCTAATTTATTGTTGTAGACACATAAAATTAATCATTAAGTGTTTGACAATGTATAATATTGAAATACTTATCTCGCTTGGATGATTCACCATTATGCTAACTCATAATCTCTATTAGATCATACATTACTCTATAAACTATCTTGAAAACATTAAAAAAATCATTAAAACATAACTAATTTGCTTACAAAAAATTATTAGACCTTTTTCAATAGTCTCCATCCTTATGGGATAGGACTATACTAGGTTATATAGGGTTGCATTATGACTTTGTCCACTAGTCCAGACTTGTCCTCCATACGCCAATGGTAAATTTTCAAATTTGAGACATTATACTTAAGCCCTCCCATGAATTTATCAAGTTTGGTTAGTGAAAATATTCAAAATAATACCATATATAAGCACACCAAGGCTTCTTGAAATACATATAACAATCACTTGAAAAATTTACGTCATACTGAGCAAAGAGCTCTATTTATTCCAATTTTAATTTTGCCCCATTCTAATAGTCATATTCCAAGTTAAAAATTTTTTAGGTCAAAAGAGTCAAATATTAGTAATTTCAATCAATATTTTAGTTACATTCATACATTTTCATAATCATGGATCACACACTCACCCTAGGAGGGAAAAATTCATTGGCCTAAGGCCCATTTGGGATATGTATGCAACACTTAAATTACACAAAGTTTGATAAGGATAGCTTAGTTATTCCTGTAAACATATTACCACTTTAGGATCTTGATTTTTATTATATTTATTGTGAAAGATATAGGTTTTGTGTTTTTTAGGTTTCTCATTCCAAAAAATTAGGACATGAGATTAATTAGTAAACCTTCATAGATAGTCGCATAAACTTAGATCAAAAAATAAAGTGGACAGTCAACTAGGGTGAAATAATAGTCTACAAAAAAGGCCTCCTTGTGGGCCTATCCTCCTTCTATAGACTTGTCCCATTGTAATTTGAATTCATTTTTTTTACACCACATAATTTATAGGTCTTTTCAGTTAGTTTTCAATCATAGCCAACCAACACAATCAACATAATATATTTTTTAGGGAGGTTTGCATGTTTGTACACCTATTTACTATTTTTAGCTAATTTCTAATCATGCATATTTTATATTTCACTTCCATATCAATATATTTATTTTATATTAATTTTAATAGTTTAGATCTATTAGTTTGATTCATTCAATTAAAAATAGATTAAACATTTTGGTGAACCCACTATTATTATAACATTACTTATTGTTTACTTGATTTTTGTCCTAGGATTTCATACACATTTCTATAAATTCCTAACATCAAAATTAAAAAAAATTGACCTTGGATATAAATCCAAAACATAATGATCAAATCCTCTTCGACATTGGAGTAATCTGACATTGAAGAGATTATCTTGTCACCTTGGATAAATCTTATATAAATACTCTTTCTTTCAACCTCAGGTTGATTTTTTTAAATATATATATACAAATATTTCACTCTTAGTTTCTATTTTTATTGTGCTTGATTTTATAAATTACTTTTTGGTAATTTTAAAACTACTTAGTGACTATCGTGAAGGGATATATGGTGATCTATTTTACAAACATAATGGTGTGAGGGGTTTACTCCAATACTCATATCCATTGTACAACACTGAACATAAGTTTAGTTTTTATGTACCTCATAGTATATTAGAAATAATTAGGATCCTTTGTTTATACCATATTAATACTAGTTTATCTTTTTTATTTGTTGTGCACCTACGAGGAATGTATTTCCCAAGGAAGTTACTCTCAATGTACCCTTATAAATGGGTTATTGTGCTACAAGCATAGTTTTTCCTCTACACTTAGTGCTTCAAAACATTGGACCAATACTAATCAATGAATGAGTAAGTATATTTTAGAGCCCACACAATCATTTAAACCCTTACCTAGATCACCCTTATACCTTGACTTTTTCTTGTATTATATTCATGGTACTTAGCTCTTTTGTACATGCTACGTTACTTGATATCATTAAGTTTTTTATTCATTGCATTTATTGTATTCAAATTCATTATATATATATCATGGATATTAAATTTTCATTTTTCTCTATTAATGATGTATCTTTTACTTATGCTAATGCATGGAAAATTCACAATAAGCAAAAAATTACAAAAAAAGCACACATGGGTGATTATAATTTTGATGACATAGCGGTAAATATATATTTGATTTTGATGAAACTTGGGAACATGAGTCCATAAAAATTAATTCACCTCTAAAATATTCTTCAAATTTACCTTCTTTCTTCACTAATAATCTAGAGCAACAACAACAATTCAAATCTCAACTAAAGCAAAATTCAAAGGTAAAGGTATCAAAACAAGATCAAAGTTTTTTTTTTAAATGATTTATTAATAAAGGCATTTCAGAGAAATAATTAATATTTAAATTCACTCATTTAAAAATAGTGTATATTTTTCCTACATATAATAGCTCTTCCCCATTTTTAACCAATGAGGATGAACTTCCTTCCTCTTCCCTTAACACATCACAAGCTACAATTGAAATCCATGACATTCCTTTTCACACATCCTGTGATGTTGCTCCTACTCCATCCTCATGCTTATCTTCACATGATGATACTCTTGTGCCATAATGTCATAACATTAGCATAGAGTTATGACACAATGATAATTTGTTTCTTGCTATTAATAATTATTTCAATGTTATTTATCAACAAGAAGCAAGTAATTCATTTATAATCAATGAATCTCCAAAGGAATAGCCTAGCCCTCCATCTATGTCACCTCCTCTTGATGATGTTTCTATTTAATATAATATATCTAGGGTTTGTGCTTGTGAATGCCTTTAAGATAAAATCATTACTATGAAAAATTCAATACAAGAGTTTCAAAAGTAAATCAATATTGTAATTCAAAGCTTTTATGACTTGAAAATAATAGCAAATGTTCAAAGAATCCAAAGCATGTTAGTGTCAATCATGTATCTTCACCTATCTATCATGTGCCTTATAATCAACATACATATAAAATCAATACTTCCAAACTATAGAAACACTAATAAGAGTTAAAGTGAGCTTCTAAGAGAAATGATTCAAAAAAAATTGACTACATTACCTTTTATGCCTCATCTAAAAAGATCAAAATGCTATTGTGCATATCATAAATTACATAGGCACCATATAGATAATTGTTTGGCTTTTAAGAAAAAAATACAACATATCATTGATAGTAGTGAGCCTATAATAGATAAATAAATCAATCAACCCACTTATCTTGAATCTCCTAAAAAATAAGTTCACAAAGACAAAGATAAAATATGATACAAAAGGACAATTCGGAATTAAAAATATTCAAAAAGCAAAATTAGAGTAAAAAAGTTTGTAAAAAAATTAAAAAAATCAAGACTCCAAACATAAATAAATAAAACAATTTTATAGAGAAGGCATGTCCAAAGAAAAATATTCCTAGAGTATAATGATACAAATATGGTTGCTAAAGAATCAAACATTATATCTACTTGATGCATAGAGAAAAAAAATAAAGTCAAAGCACAATTACTTCTCTTCTTCATGCTATAAATAATAACAAATTATTCTTATTTACTTCAACATGAGATGTAATATCCTAAAAATGTACATATTCAAAAACTAACTCCAATCTATGGTGCAATGAATTTATCATACACCTATACAAAAGATAATTAAAATGACATTTCACAATTTCAAGTTCAACCTATGAAGTTAATGCTTTCCTATGATAATGACTACATTGGTGATTATAATCCTAACAATATAGAATATTGGTATGATACCAATGATATTGGGCCCATACATTGGCATCTCCTTAATGAAATCCTTGGCTTATAGTTTTATATTTCCTTTTGTGCATTCTTCTTTCCTTTTATTTCAATTCTACTTTTATCCATTTTTCATGTATTTTTATAGTTGACCTTGGATTTATTTTCACTTTGGGAAATTCCCTCTTGATATTCCAATCAATTCAAATAATCCAAAACAACTATTTTACAAACACTTTCAATGCTCATTATCACTCACTATTTCATACTTATCATAATATAGATTTCATTGCACTTACATGAATAAATTTATCTTTTACCCATTATTATCGATCTTAATCATTTGAGATACATTGTTATGATTCATTTACACATACATTGGGGGCACATGGCTTTCCTTCTTTCTTATTATACTATGTTTTAGGACCTTGTGGTAGATTATTTGAATCCCTTCCTTTTACACTTTTTCAAAGCCTTGATTCTTAGCACATCTTCAAATCTTTCTTTCAAATATTTTAAAAATTCAAAAAATATATATATAGAAAAAATCAAAATATTTATAATATGGAAAAAATTCAAAAACATGTAAATATTTCAATTTTTTTTAAATATCAAAATATTTTAAAAAATTAAAAAATAAGCACCTAAAAAAACATTTTCAAGTGTTACTATCTTACTTATTTTCTATGTTAGTTAGGTAGCATATTTCAATTTTTAATACACCCTACTTTTCACAAGGTATTTGAATCTGATACAAGACTTACTTTCACATGGTTTCAATGTTGGGATTCATTTATTACCCAACAACCTTGCAAATTTGGGGCCATCTCTTCGTTCTTCATGATCAATTTAATATGTTGTATTTATGCACAAATTTTCTACAATGTTGAACTATATGTCATAAAAAAAATTGCTAATCACTCATGCTTGATCTAGATTCATTTCATTTATTCTATTTTTCTTTATTAATTTATTGCGTGATAAAGTAGAACTTGCTTACTTATTTTTATGGCCCTTGGATTTATATGAAAAAAGTATTTCTTGTATGCCATCATTATTCCATTTTTCATGTGATTATATGGTATTCATGTGTCCTTTATTTTAGGCCTTTAGGATTTATGTATGAAATTATATACAAACTATGTGACATTGTATGATATTACTTGTATCTTAATTGATTATTATGATGGTACCATGCTTCATGTCATGCATTACTCCTACTCTCTACTCTTACTTCAGTACCATGATACATATCATGCACATGTTGATTATGTGTTTCAATGATGTATTAATCTAATACATATTCTTATATAACTCAATGTTATATTCAATACTATGATGAAATTCAATTTAAATTTTCAAATGGCTACTACACTATTATATATGTCATCTAATTTACAATTCTATTTTGAGATAAGTGACTTTTAGGATACATCTTGAATCTCAAAATGGGGCCACCACAATGTGCTTGTATTGAGAATTCAATCCTCTTTTAAAAAAATCATATTTATGTCACTATATAGTTTCAAAAAATACAACATGATTCAAAAAAAATAGATTAGGGGGACATGTGACATGTATGTGCACTCATTCCTACAGTTATTTGAATCAAATTCACATACATTTGACACATGTGCATGTACATGTGCAATCATTCCTATAATAATTTCAATACATATTCACATATAATTGACACATGCATGGGCATGTACAAATAAATTAAAATTAAAATTTATAGATTTTTAAAAAGTTATAAGTTTAAATGGTATTTAATATAATTATAGTATATGGAGCATGGTACTCATTCATGTTTAAGTTACTACATGGAAATTTCAAATTTATCAAGTTCAATAGTTTAAAGTCTGAAAGTTTCAAAGCCTCAAAGTTTTAAATAGAATATAGATCCATCTATAACAATGTGATTCATCTTCATATTGCAAGTGGGCCACATTAAAGTCTACTAACACTCAATGTCTATGATTACAATTATTATATGTAGCGAGCCAAATTTGGTGGTTCTACCCCTTCAATTATTTTATAGATTACTCTACATAGTCAAATGAGAACTAAATAATTCAATCTTTCCATCTCAAGAGCATTCAAAGGTTTTAAAATTGAGACATTATCACTCTCAATTCACCACAAGTTCAACATTTCTCCAAATGCCTCAACAAAGGGGAAAGTAAATATCCACTTTCAAGTTATAGGGAAATTAGATTGCATACTCTTTCAAGTGTATACTCTCCTTGCTTTATTTTAAATTTAAAATTTCAAGTTTAATATTTTTAACTTTAAAAAATAGACAATAACTACTTTCAGTGGCATTATTATAGGTTTCACATTAAAGCATCTTGCATGATCAAGATTTCTATCAAAATATAAAGTGTGTATACACTCTTAGGTGTAAAACTATTGTAATCTAATAATTTCACTTCATTACATCATTATAATAAAGTTGGGGAAAATGTAAACACATAAAATTAATCATTAATTTCTTAATTATGTTTAATATTGACATCCTTACCTCGTTTGGCTTATTCACCATTCCACTAACTTATAATTTCTATAGGTACATAAACTACTCTAAAAACTATCTTAAAAATAGTCAAAACATAATGTATACATACCTAACCTATTTGCAGTCACTTGTTAGACCTTTTTTAGTATTATTCATCCTTTTGTGATAGGACCATGTTAGGTCGGATAGGACCACACTGCATCCTTTTCCACTAGCATAAACTTGTCCCCCACTCTGTAATGGTAACTTTTTAAAGTCAATATGTTGTATTTAACCCATCTCATCCATTTAGTATGGTTAATTAGTATAAATATTCAAAATAATCGTCTATATAAGAAAATAAAAGCTTCTATAAATACACCTAGAAATCACTTGAAAATTCTATAGCACAATGAGAAAAAGAACACTACTTAGTCCAATTTCAATTTTGATGTATTATAACAGTCATAGGCTAAGTATAAATATATTTTATTGTAGGTTAAGGGCATCCATTGTCAATTTCACAATCATGGATCACACACTCATGCTATGAGGGAAAACTACATTGGCCTGAGGCCCATTTAGACTATGTAGGCAACACTCATATTACATAATGTTTTCTAAGGATAACTCATCTATTCCCCTAACCCTAACTCTCTATTTTGGTATTTGATCTCTTTTGTGTTTATTTTTTTGGAGCTAGGTTTATTGTTTTTCATGTCTTCCACATGGTAAATTAGGACAGAAGATTAATCACTAAACCTTTGAATAAATCACATAAATATAGATTGAAAAATCAAGCATGTAGTCAACCATAACATAGACACAATCATTAGACAAAGCTATAATATGACTATGTCCTCCTTCTATAGACTTTTCCTAACATAATTTAAATTCATATTATTGGACATGACATAGTTTTTAGGTATTTTCAGCCAATTTTTAGTCACAATCAACCTACACAATTAACATAATATTTGTTTTAGGGAGGTTTTCAAATTTGTAGGTCTATCCATTATTTTTAGCTAATTTATAATTCTATAAATTCTATATTTATCTTTTAGATTTATATATTTCATGTATATCAATTTCAATAGTTTAGATCTATTAGTTTGAATCATTCAATTCAAAATAGATTAAACAATGATTTATTTATTTGTGTAAGTTTTGTATTAATAAGCGTAAGTTAAAGAATATAGTGTGAGCTCTATTGCAAAAAATATAATGATGCAATATAATCAAGTTTTGATAAAGTCAGTTCAAGTGAAGCTATATTGGGGAAATAACAAAGATTTGTGCTAGGATTGTAAAATTTCATAGTTTTGGCATGTGATGTCAGCACACAAAGAAAAAGTATTAAATGGTGGGTAAATGCCAATGGTATGATATATCTAATGACAAAACATAAGGAATTTTGTGCCATTCCTAAAAAGGATAGATTTTCTACAAAGTATTTAATTTTCAAAAGAGGAAAGATTGATAAAATGAAATGATGACATGTAACATCGTATAAGTAAGAAAAATAAACATTGCATATAACCTTAAAATAGCCAAGGGTAAAATAAAAATGGTTGTTTGAATTTAAGGCAAGTGTGTGAAGGTGCAAAAGGTAGATCGGTAGATGAATGCAAGCATAATAAAGATTTGGAGTTAGATTTATATATAAGGTAGGATAATGATTCAAGTCATACTTTGAAAACTCAAGTGAACAATGAAGCTATTGCAACCAAAAAATGCATATTCATAAGATTTTTTTCAAAATAAACCATAACACAATTCACAAAACAAAAAATCCATGTTCATTAAATTATTGTGCCATTGTTAGAGTCTCATTAAGAAGAGATGGGCATTGGATTCACCCTATGATAGGCTAAATGGAGTGACACCAAACCATTCAACTTCATCTATGCAATAGACAAAGAGTGGTTTTTTTAGTGATAAGCACCTACTTCATAACAAAGATTGATTGATACTCCTGATAAACTATGAGGGTTTGATGTCGAGTGGTTGGTTCAATTACCCATTTTCATCCAACATAAATAATTAATGATAAATTTTCTCTATAGATAAAATGAGGGAGACATCCATTTTTTATAAAGAAGTAACAACTCATATTAATGCCAACACAATTGTGTAGGTTACTAGATTTTCAACAAAGATGAATCCTTTATAGGTATATAAAACAAACAACTCCCCATTAAATCAGAAATTTAGGAGCACTATGCTTAAATAACCTGAGGGGTGCCCATAAACCAAGTTACATATGCACAAATTCATGTTCTTATGGAATGCATAATGCGCAGTTATTAGTAAAAAAAAATTGTGCAAGGTAGTAAATAAAGGGCATAATTGATATCTTCCACAAAATGATAAGGTTGGGGGAAGACTTCAATTGGCCTAAGTTCCTTATATCAGAACTCACAAAAAATATTGAGAATCTTCTCAAAGGAATGACTCAATATTTTTAGTCCTAATTTTTTGTACTCCTACTCTGATTCACATAATGGACATCCCTAGAAGAAAAAATCACACCAAATATTTATTATTGGCTAGCCAATACCTTATTGAATATGATTTGGCCATGAGATGGATAACACATGTTATTGGTGGGAAATTTTTCATAATAGTGAGTGAAAATTTAGAGCATGATCATAATTTAACTGCATGTACCAAAGGGTGTTCTTAAGTATCTCAAGCCAATCACCACCATCTCCAAGATGTATAATAGAGTCCAAATTTAGATTGATGAATTTTTAAAACCAACCATACTTCCTTTTATATTTTACATTGACATTCACATAGAACAAGAATAAGTGAAAAGTATAAAAACTTGGTTTTTAGGAGTGTCCAACCACTCTGATCCATGCCACATTAAGTAGAGCAACCATAACCTCAATTACAAGTAAAAATACAATCACAAGCATAATAGAAACAAGAGAACAAGCACAAGCAACCTCATAGGAGAAACCAATGGCCTATCATTATAAGAAGCCCCATCCAAGCAGAAGGAACCAACTACTCAACCTTTACTTCATACTAAACAAACTCATAAAATAATCCCATGGCTCAATGACACATAGATGTCAAAAATTATAACAAAAAAATTATTTTCATCCATTACAGGTTACACTTGAAGAGGTGTATGTGGTGATGTTTAAAGATATTAAGGATAATATTTATGAAGAGGAATAAGAGGAGTTATTCTTCTAAAATATGGTTCACACTTGTCAGGTGTAAAATGAAATCTCATCCATATTATTAGTATAAATTACCCTACCTCCAGATTCTATTGTAATGGACATAGTTGGGCAACAAGAGGAGTCCAAGCATAAAGTGTAGGCTCTATTCTAAGAAGGGGTGTTAGGGTCCATATTTTTGGAATAATAATCCCCCATTGTCTAAGCACCAAGGGTATAAAAACAATTGGTAGAGAAGACTTAGGGAAAACAATAAATCTCAAGGGATTTATATTGGTAGAAAGTAATACATAATAAGATAACCCTCTGAAGATGTAGTGTATAAAACTCACACACTTGGAGATACTCGATGACACCCAACCATTTTAGAGTGGATGGAAACATTCACAAGTGTATAAGGAGCAACATGGGAAGGACAAGCAGAGGCAAAAGGAGTTGAGACTCATACAATGAAGCACCAAAATAAAATTTGATACCTCCCTCTGCATATTCAAAGTTTTTCATGTTAAATCACAAAGTAACACCATCATATTCTACACCAATCTCACATTCAATCTCACTACATTCACCCACATATATGCAATAAAATTCTAATTCTAACATTGTTGAGTCCCTAGATCAAGGTGTTCAACAAACACAAACACCACTAGATCAACCCCCCAATCAAGAACATCCATATCAAACTAAGGTGTAGGTTCAAGTAAGAATAACTAGCACATGATACTATCAAGGCTAGAATGAAATAAGAGAAAACAATAGAGGAGATGACTCAAATGGACAAGGAAGCCTTACTTTAGAAAATAAATCAGGAAGTAGAAAAAATATGAAAGATAAAGAGGAATGAAATAAGGTTGAGGCTAAAAGAGTGGCCAAAGAGGTTGAGAAAAAATAAAAAGAGGCCTACGTAAGTAGGAGGATATATACAAGTAGGTTATGAAAGAACAAGAAATAAATTTGTAGATGAAGAAGCTATGCAATCCAAATAGGAGTAGGAGAAAAATATCAAGGATGAGGCTTTGAAGGCCACTCAATTAGACACATTCTAAGCCCAAAAATTGGTAGGTTGAGAAAGTCTAGTGGATCAATAACAAGGAGCTAAAATAACATAGGTTGCAATAGCTGAAACATAAGTGAAACCATTTAGAGCATCTAAAGTTTCAAGTTTTACACAAGGAGAGGCCTAGGAGGAATCCTCACAATAAAAAAATGGGAGCTAAAAAATTCATGGTGGAAGGACATCCAAATACTAATACTGTGATAAACTACATTCACTCTTCTAAATACATAAATAAGGAGCCAACCAATGATATATGTGGATTTTGAAACCCGTTATCCTACCTAATTTATTCCAAGAAGTTTCTCTCAATTCTTATCAAAAAAAATTTGTGAATTATATTGAATGTGCTACTACATTCCAAACATCCATGATGTAGAAAGTAGCCAAGATCAAGTAAAAACACTCAATTGCATGAAGAGAATGTTGAGCTACAAGAACAATTTTCCAAAGCTTAAAAGTTGATTGGTGACACCTTTACACTAGTTCAAAATATTTTTGGAGACCAATTCATTATAGAGAGAAAAATTTAACTACTCTCCTCATGAGGTTAACTTAGGATTGGGCTACAATAAAATCCATGCAGGACATCAAAATTCAAGTCTAATAATAGTGCAGTAAAATGAAAGCTATATTTTAGTTTTTTGAGTATAAGTAGGTTATATATACCATTGTGCTCTAGGTTACATGTATTTATAGGAATATGCTTAACTGAAAAGACCAACTTCAAGATTCATGGAAGAACATTACACCAGATCTTAGACAAGTAGATAAATCTAATACAATTATGAAGAACCAAGTGTCAAATGCCAAGATGCAAAATGCCTTGAAATAATTTCTCACATTGAGAGATAATGTCATATCCATAATACACACTTTGGAGCTCAAAATGTTGCACATCATGTTTGCAAGTATGTAAATGTAAAGATATGTTGAAAATGTATAGTAGATTATGTAAGACATCTAATATAAGGTTATGCAACATAAAATAATCACTACAATTGCATCTAATGATTATATCCAAACCATCATGAAAACCCTAATATTATTCACACACTATTAATATTCTTAGGGATGTCTTGGTGGACTATATATTTTGTCAGCAAGATTTGAATTTTTTTTGACAATTTCATATAGAAAATCATTGACAAACAATATTACATTCCACTTGATTAATGCATTCATATTCTTTGTGTGAATAAGTATTCTCAGGTAATGTAAGATCCTCCTAAATAATCACCTACTATAACATCCACTTCTACATCCTACAACTACCCATTTATCTCATGTGGACCCTTTTACAACTTTGTAGACCATGCCTCCATCATAATAAGCTATTGTAGCCTTGTAGTTTTGATTAAATTTTGAAGGTGATAATTTTTAGGAAAGAATCATTGATATGAGGGCCAAAAATGTTGAAAACCTATAAGGTTAGGATGATTTTTTATGTCATATATTAAAAAACTCACAAAGTATAATAGGTCGGTATGTTGCTTAGTTGAAATCCTAAAAGAGTGGCTAAGTAGTGTGTAAGAAGTGAAAACTAGAAAATGACACTTTGAGTGAAATTGTGACCATTATTTCTTATTTGACTCATCATCTCAGCTCAAGGTAACTCAACCTTACTCCAAGAAATGATACTCCACTAACATCTTTGTCTCACGACGAGACAAATTTTAGGTCCCAAAAGTGTTAGTAGGAGATACAAAGTATAAGTTGCACATATGTTGTGTAATAAGCAATAAGTATAAGACGTACCAAATTTTGTATAAAATATGGTCTCATGTAGGATATAAAAGTACATGTAATTTGAATGGCTTCTTTTATCTTTAAAATGAAAGGTCATGAAGATGAAGATTCATAGTCTCTTCATAACATTATATATACTTTTCTCTTGTAATAGGAAAGTGTAGACTATAACATAGATTAATCAATAGTTTCAACAGTCTATTTTCAAATATATTCTATACGTGTATAACCTTACTTAAACTGATATCATATTCCTTGTGAATAAATGTATTCTTTTCTAATGTTTAGTTTTGAATTATGTAATTGTAAATTATTCATAAATGCATACACATTAATGGCAAATGAGAAGAAAGCTTAGCATATGATTAGGCACTATATTTAGTATTAAATCATAAAATTCAGATTATCATTGTAACATTCATATGCTACAATAATTATCATGTTTTGATGTGTGATTCAAGGGACCATTACTAAAAACAACTCCAATAATGATCTGAGCAACAATTTAGGTGACAATTCGGGTGACAGTTCCACCCCAATTGATGACAAAACTTTCGGGAGCCATAACTTTTGCACCATAGCCCCAATTGACTCGTCGTTTAAACTGTTGGAAAGCTTAGAATGAAAAGAACATCATGATATGGCATCAACCTTCACTCAATGAATTTTTACCCCTAAAAATCCAATGGAAGTGCCAAAATTTTCAATTTTAGTAGTGCAGTCTAAAAATAGTAAGTTTCTAAAAATAGTAATTCCTCAAATTTTGTATTGTTTTAAATCTTGGAAGTCAAACCACTTGATATCCCTCAAGATTGGTGATCTTCCACATCCTTCCCATGCTTTCAAAATGTGTATAAATGAAGAGGTAACCCAAAATGTGAAGACAGACATCTCTTCCCAGAGATAAGCATATATTTGTATTGCGATCTTGAGTAATACTACATCTCTTCTCAGAGAATTCATTGTTACTATGATTTTTCTATGCTATTAAAATATTTATCAAAAAAAACTTATGAGTTTTGGATCAGTGGTATCAGAGCAGTTTGTCTTGAGAGTGTATGATCCTGAGGACGAGGTCAGGCTATAAAAAGCTTGGTCGAGAAATAACAGAGCTTCCAAATTTTCCACCTGTTCACTCCAAATGACTTCAAATGGTAGATGACACTGAGACATCTTATCCTTTCAAGTAAATGGTGAATGAAGCCCTCCAATGGAAACAAGCGTAGATGCTACAACAATTTGCCCAAATTCTTCAAACACTTTTGATAGGAAATCTTGCCTCTGCGGCTCCACTTCCTGGCTCCTCATCTAGGGAGTGCCCTTTTAGTGCCCCAACACCCTTCAAGGTTCAAGTAAATTTTGATATTCCTAAATTTGAAGGCAAAATCAATGCTGATGTAGTAGAAAATTGGTTAGATCAACTATCTTCCTACTTCTCTATAAATAAGTTCACCGATGGACAAAAGATTACTTTTGCTCTTTTAAAATCATCATTGCCTGTGAAAAATTGGTGGGAAGTGTACAAAAAGAGGTTCAGTATAGATGACATTGGCCTTGAGGTAGAACCTACTTGGGATGATTTTGTGGAAGCGGTGAAAGAAGAGTACTATCCCATCAGAGCATATGATGATTTGTACATACAATGGCAACAACTTTGCCAATGAGAGGACCAATTCTCTCAAGATTACACAGACACTTCTCATTTTTTGTCTACCAGATCGGGCATTCAAGAAAGTGAGAAACATAAGACTCTCAAATATCATGGTGGACTACAATGGTATATATGGGGGGAAATGGAACTCTTCAATTTGGAAACCCTCGGTGAGGCATAAAAATTTGTAGTGAAGATTGAATAGAAGCATGGCAGAAAAAATATGAAGAGTCAACCCTCAAAATCAAAAAATGATAAGGAAGGTCAAACACGAGGCCAAAATTGGAAGCAAAAGGAGTTTCAAGATAAGAAACCCAGAAGAGGAAGGCTATAAAATGGTGTGATTACCACAAAACTGGAACTCACTTCAAAGAATAATGTTGAGCTATCAAGTCATTACTTTTTGAGTCACAATACTCGATATCGACTACTCTGCCTCATACACAACCCACAATCAAAGAGGAGAAAGAAGAAATTATAGATGCTGAGCCTGACACCATCATCGCTTCATCACAGACCTGTGAAGAAAGACCAAATGACAAGGAAAGATTGTTTCACTCCAAATTATGGGTAAAAGGTAAGCCTCTGCATTTCATTCTTGATAGTGGGAGTCAAAAGAATTTAATCTCTACTAAAGTTGTGAAAAGTTTAAATATGTCCATGAATCCTCATCCAAATCCCTATAGTATTGGATGGTTAAGCCCAAGGAGAGACCTCCATGTCACCCATCAGTGTCTTCTTTCATATGCTATAAAACCATTCCAAGATGAAGTCTTGTGTGATGTGGTCAATCTAAATGTTTGTGATGTATTCCTTGCTCAGTCATTTATGTATAAGCGACATGGAATCTATGAATCATGAACCCAAAGGATCAACCTCACTCCTAGAATATGGCACTATAGGGTACCAGAGGTACCACCTCTCACATTTGTCTCCCTAATCAGTGCTAAGCAATGCAAGAGATTGGTGGAAAAAACAAAGCAATTTGTTCTCATGGTGGTCAAACCACAGAAATCCAAGAAGGCCAATGTTGCAATCTTGACTACATATCAACATAACAACAAAAGTAGACAGGATGAATCACAAGAGAATATGATGACTTATTCAAGTCACCCACAACAGTTCCACTACATTGCCAGGTAAAACATTCTATTGATTTGATCCCAGGATCACCTTTGCCTAACAATATTGTGTATCACAGATCAATTTTGGAGAATGATGAGATAAAAATATAGATTCAAGAATTGATCCAAAAGGGTCACATCAAGCCAAGCTCTTCACCTTGTCATAGCCCAATTATCTTGGCACCAAAGAAAGATGGAACATGGAGGCTTTGCATTGACTACTGAGCCCTGAATAATATCTCTGTGAAGAATTGCTATCCTCTCCCCAGGATTGATGACCTACTAGACCAGCTCCATGGTGCAAAGTTCTTCACCAAAATTGATCTCAAATCTGGTTATCACCAAATTCCCATCGATCCCACTGATGTCTGGAAGACTGCATTCAAATCTAAGGAGGGGCTCTTTGAATGGTTGGTTATGCCTTTTGGCTTAACTAACACACCTGCAACCTTCATGAGGATGATGGATGACATCTTACGACCCTTCACCAACTCATTTGTGGTTGTCTACTTAGATGACATACTCATTTATAGTAGAACATGGGAAGAACATTTTCAACATGTTCGTAACGTGCTTCAAACTCTTCGAGAGCACAAGTTATATGTAAATATTGACAAATGCACATTCAGGATGACAATAATTTAGTACCTCAGGTATGTTTTGAATGAGGAAGGGGTCCATGTTGATCCAAAAAATATTCAGGTTATTCGAGAATGGCCCACACCAAGGACCCTCACAGAGCTTCATAGCTTTTTGGGTCTTGCAAATTTCTACCGCAAGTTTGTTTTTGGATTTTCACATGTTGCTTGGTCACTAACCCAAGTGACTAAAGGAGGAGCTAAAGCTACATTTTAGTGGGGTGAAATACAATAAAGGGCATTTGAGAATTTGAAGAATAGACTCTGCTCAGCCCCAATTCTTGCCTTGCCAAATTTGCATCAACCTTTTAAATTGATGACAGATGCACTTGAATATGCCATGGGAGCTATCATCATGCAACATGGCCATCCTATTGCATATCACAGTGAAACTTTCACTGATACAGTCAAGAAATATCCAACATATGATAAGAAGATCTATGCCATTGTGCAAGCCTACAAATAATGGAAACACTATATCTTGGGAAAAGAAATTGTCATCCACACTGACCATAGACCATTAGAATTCATCTAGATGCAAAGCAAACTATGAAATGAGAGGCACCAAAAGTGGGCCACATATCTTTAAAAATTCCATTTGATAATAAAACACAAAAAGGGGAGCTCAAATATAGATATAGATTGTCTGAGTTGCCCACCAATTACTGCACTCACAATAGTTCTTTACTTGTGCGGACATGAGACTGCCACTTGGGGTGCTTTGTATGATGCAGATCCTACCTTTATTGATACATATCAAGCACTTCAAAAAGGTAAACATGTTTCTAATTTCTATTTATAAGATAATTTCCTCTATCATATGGGGCACATCTGTATTCTAGTTGTAAAGCAACAAAAGATGACATGGGAAGCACACTTCAGTAGGACAGCTGGACACTTTGGTATTGAAAAAACATTGGCAGTTCTTCTAAAACACTTCTACTAGCCCCATATGCAAAAGGATGTGGAAAGATATCTCAAATCTTGCACCCCATGTGTGATAGACAAGCCAACAAATAAGAAGCAAGGATTGTACATGCCATTGCCAGAACCAACCAGGCCTTGGGAATCCGTCTCAATGGATTTTCTCTCAGGTTTGCCCACTTCAAAACATGGTAAGGATTATATTTTTGTGTTAGTTGATCATTTTTCAAAAATGGCTATCATGATTGGTTGTAAGAAAAATATATCCACTGAGGAAACTACTCAACTATATTTTAGTCATGTATGGCTCCATTTTGGTCTCCCAAAGTCCATTGTCTCAGATCGAGATAGCAAGTTCCTGAACATCTTCTGGTCCACTCTATGGAAGATGATGGATACTAAGCTAATGAAGTCCATAGAGTTCCATCCATAGATTGATGGTCAAATAGAGGTGGTAAACTGCATGATTTTTCACATGATTTAGATGTATCACTCTAAACATCCATGCACATGGGATGAGGGACTTCTTTGCATACAACATGGATACAATCAGGCACTGCACAGCTCGACCAAGCACAGTCCATTCCAAGTATATTTTGGGTTCCAACCCATGGCACCAATGGATATATATATTTCATTTTCCACCATGGAATACACACCTCATGGAAGATCTAAGGCAGCAAAATCAACAAAGTTTATTTAACAAATGCAACACATCCAGCTACAAGTTCATGACATCTTAGAGAAGATGAATCAAAAGTATAAGCAACACCATGACAAACATAAGATTACACACCATTTTGCTATGGGTGATAAGGTTTGGTTGTGGCTTCAGAAGGAATGACTTGCAAGCCCACACAAAAAGATTCAGCCTCTGTGGTATGGTCCCTACACAATCACTAGAAGAGTTGGAGAAAATGCTTTTGAGTTGAACCTACCAGCCTACCTTGGCCTGCATCCAATATTCAATGTAGAGCTCCTCAAACCATTTCACCCACCTCTATTAGACACTTTAGTTGTAGTAGAACAACTAGACATTGATGAGCTTGATCCATAGAGTTTTGCTCCAATGTAAGAAGATCAGATTATAGATACCTGGATGAAGACAACAAGAGGATGCTCTATTCCGCTTTATCGATGGTCAAAAGGGGCCAGCTTAACCATCAAGGTGAGTGGCTCATAGAGAATCAGATAAAGAAACAAATACCACACCTGATGGGGAACATTGATGCAATGGGGACCATTGCTTTTAAAGGAGGGAAGAATGATCCAGGCAACAATTTAGGTGACAATTCGGGTGACAGTTCCACCCCAATTGATGATAGAACTTCTGGGGGCCATAACTTTTGCACCATAGCTCCAATTGACTCATCATTTAAACCATTGGAAAGATAAGAATGAGGATATCATCATGAGATGGCATCGAGCTTTGTTTGATGAAGTTTTACCTCTAAAAACCCAATGGAATTATCCCAAATTTCAATTTTAGTAGTGTAATCTAAAAATAGTAAGTTTCTAGAAATAACAATTCCTCAAATTTTGTATTATTTTTAATCTTAGAAGTGGAACCACTTGATCTCCCTTGAGATTGGTGACCTTCCACATCCACCCCATGCTTTCAAAATGTGTATAAATGAAGAGGTAACCCGAAATGTGAAGACAGACATCTCTTCCCAGAGATAAGCATATATTTGTATTGCAATCTTGAGTAATACTACATCTCTTCTCAGAGAATTCATTGTTACTATGATTTTTCTATGCTATTGAAATATTTATCAACCAAAACTTTTGAGTTTTGGATCAGTGGTATCAGAGTGGTTTGTCTTGAGAGTGTATGATTCTGAGGATGAGGTCAAGCTACAAGAAGCTTGGGTGAGAAACAATAGAGCTTCTAAATTTTCCACCTGTTCACTCCAAATGACTTCATATGGTAGATGACACTAAGACATTTGATCCTCTTAAGGAAATGGTGAATGAAGCCCACCAATAGCAACAAGCACAGATGCTACAACAATTTGCTAAAATTCTTCAAACACTTTCGATGGGAAATCCTAGCTCCATGGCTCCACTTCTTGTCTCCTCATCCAAGGAACGCCCTTTCAGTGCCTCAACACCCTTCAAGGTTCAAGTAAATTTTGATATTCCTACATTTGAAGGCAAAATCAATGTTGATGTAGTAGAAAATTGGTTAGATCAACTATCTTCCTACTTCTCTATAAATAAGTTCACCGATGGAGAAAAGATTACTTTTGCTCTTTTAAAATCATATTTGCTTGTGAAAAATTGGTGTGAAGTGTACAAAAAGAGGTTCAGTATAGATGACATTGGCCTTGAGGTAGAACCTACCTAGGATGATTTTGTGGAAGCGGTGAAAGAAGAGTACTATCCCATCAGAGCATATGATGATCTATACATATAGTGGCAACAACTTTGCCAAGGTAAGGACCAATCTGTTCAAGATTACACAGACACTTTTCATTTTTTGTCTGCAAGATTGGGCATTCAAGAAAGTGAGAAACATAAGACTCTCAAATATCGTGGTGGACTACAATGGTACATACGGGGGAAATGGAACTCTTTAATTTGGAAACCCTTGATGAGGCATACAAATTCATAGTGAAGATTGAATAGAAGCATGGTAGAAAGAATACAAAGAGTCAACCCTCAAAATAGAAAAATGACAAGGAAGGTCAAACAAGAGGCCAAAATTAGAAGCAAAAGGAGTTTCAAGATAAGAAACCCAGAAGGGGAAGGCCATAAAATGGTGTGATTACCACAAAATTGGAACTCACTCCAAAGAAAAATGTCGAGCCATCAAGTCATTACTTTTTGAGTCACAATAATCAACATCTACTACTCTACCTCATATACAACCCTCAGTCGAAGAGGATGAAGAAGAAATTGTAGATGTTGAGCCTGACACCCTCATCACTTATTCATAGACCCGTGAGGGAAGACCTGATGACAAGGAAAGATTATTTAACTCCAAATTATGGGTAAAAGGTAAGCCTCTGCATTTCATTCTTGATAGTGGGAGTCAAAAGAATTTAATCTCTGCTAAAGTTGTGAAAAGTCTAAATATGTCCATGTAGCCTCATCCAAAGACCTATAGTATTAGATGGTTAAGCCCAGGGAGAGACCTCTGTGTCACCCATTAGTATCTTCTTTCATATGCTATAAAACCATTCCAAGATGAAGTCTTGTGTGATGTGGTCAATCTAGATGTTTGTGGTGTACTCCTTGGTCAACCATTCATGTTTGACCAACATGGCATCTATAAATCATGAACTCAAAGGATCACCCTCACTCTTATAACAAGGCACTATAGGGTACTAGAGGTACCACCTCCCACATTTGTCTCCCTGATCAGTGACAAGCAATGCAAGAGATTGGTGGAGAAAACAAAGTAATTTGTTCTCATGGTGGTCAAACCATAAAAATCCAAGAAGGCCGATGTTGCAGTCCTAACTACACAATCAACACAACAACAAAAGCAAATAGGATGAATCACAAGAGAATATGATGACTTATTCAAGTCACCCATAGTAGTTCCACTGCATTGCCAGGTAAAACATTCTATCGATTTTATCCTAGGATCACCTTTGCCTAACAGTCTTATGTATCGCAGATCAGTTTTGGAGAATGATGAGATAAAAAGACAGATTCAAGAATTGATCCAAAAGGGTCACATTAGGCCAAGATCTTCACCTTGTGGTAGCCCAATTATCTTGACACTAAAGAAAGATGGAACATGGAGGCTTTGCATTGACTACTGAGCCCTGAATAAAATCTCTGTGAAGAATCGCTATCCTCTCCCCAAGATTGATGACCTGCTAGACTAGCTCTGTAGTGTGAATTTATTCACCAAAATTGATCTCAAATCTAGTTATCACCAAATTCCCATCGATCCCACTGATGTCTAGAAGACTGCATTCAAATATAAGGAGGGGCTCTTTGAATGGTTGGTTATGCCTTTTGGCTTAAATAACACACCTATAACCTTCATGAAGATGATGGATGACATCCTATGGCCCTTCACCAACTCATTTGTGGTTGCCTACTAAGATGACATACTCATCTATAGCAGAACATGGGAAGAACATTTGTAACATGTTCATAAGGTGCTTCAAACTCTTTGGGAGCACAAGTTGTATGCAAATCTTGAGAAATGCACATTTAGGATGACAACAATTTAGTACCTCGGGTACATTGTAAAAGAGGAAGGGGTCCATGTTGATCCAAAAAAGATTTGGGTTATTCGAGAATGGCCCACACCAAGGACCCTCATGGAGCTTCGCAGCTTTTTGGGTCTTGCAAATTTCTACCACATGTTTGTTCTTGGATTTTCACATGTTGCTTGGTCACTAACCCAAGTGACTAAAGGAGGAGCTAAAGCTACATTTTAGTGGGGTAAAATACAACAAAGGGCATTTGAGAATTTTAAGAATAGACTCTGCTTAGCCCCTGTTCTTGCCTTGCCAAATTTGCATCAACCTTTTGAGTTGATGACAGATGCATCTGAATATGCCATGGGAGCTCTCATCATGCAACATGGCCATCCTATTGCATATCACACTGAAACTTTCACTGATACAGTTAGGAAATATCCAACATATGATAAGGAGATCTATGCCATTGTGTAAGCCTATATATAATGGAAACACTACATCTTGGGAAAAGAAACAGTCATCCACACTGACCACAGATCATTGGAATTCATCCAGACGCAAAGCAAACTATGAAATGAGAGGCACCAAAAGTGGGCCACATATCTTCAACAATTCCACTTAATAATCAAACACAAAAGGGGGAACTCAAATACAATTGTACATTGTCTGAGCTGCCCACCAATTGCTGCACTCACAATAGTTCTTGACCTGTGCGGACATGAGACTGCCACTTGGGGTGATCTGTATGATGTAGATCATACATTTGCTGATACATATCAAGCACTTCAAAAAGGTAAACATGTTTTTAATTTCTATTTTCAAGATAATGTCCTCTATCATATGGGGCACATATGTGTTCCAATTGCAGAGCAATAAAAGATGATATGGGAAGCACACTTCAGTAGGATAGCTAGATAATTTGGTATTGAAAAAACATTGGCAGTTCTTCAAAAACACTTCTACTAGCCCCATATGCGAAAAGATGTGGAAAGATATCTCAAATATTACACCCCATGTGTGATAGCCAAGCCAACAAATAAGAAGCAAGGATTGTACATGCCATTACCAGAACCAACCAAGCCTTGGGAATCCGTCTCAATGGATTTTCTCTCAGGTTTTCCCACTTCAAAACATGGTAAGGATTGTATTTTTGTGGTAGTTGATCATTTTTCAAAAATGGCTATCATGATTGCTTGTAATAAAAATATATCTACTGAGGAAACTACTCAACTATATTTTAGTCATGTATGGCTCCATTTTTGTCTCCCAAAGTCCATTGTCTCAGATCGAGATAGCAAGTTCCTGAGCATCTTCTGGTCCACTCTATGGAAGATGATGGATACTAAGCTAATGAAGTCCACAACCTTCCATCCACAGACTGATGTTCAAATAGAGGTGGTAAACCACTTGAATTTTCAAATGATTTAGATGTATCACTCTAAACATCCACACACATGGGATGAGGGACTTCTTTTCATACAACATGGATATAATCAGGCACTACACAGCTCGACCAAGCACAGTCCATTCCAAGTATGTTTTGGGTTCCAACCCATCGCACCAATGGATATAGCTATTCTATTTTCCACCATGGAATACACACCTCATGGAAGATTTGAGGCAGCAAAAGCAACAAAGTTTATTGAACAAATGCAACACATCTAGTAACAAGTTCATGACATCCTGGAGAAGATGAATCAAAAGTATAAGCAACACCATGACAAACACAGGATTGCACACCATTTTTTTTGGGTGACAAGGATTGATTTTAGCTTTAGAAGGAATGACTTCTAGGCCCACACAGAAAGATTTGGCCTCTACAATATGGTCCCTACACCATCACCAGAAGAGTTGGAGAAAATGCTTTTGAGTTGAACCTACCAAGCCTACCTTGGCCTACATCCAATATTCAATGTGGAGCTCCTCAAACCATATCACCCATCTTTATTAGACACTTTAGTTTTAGTAGAATAGCTAGACATTGATGAGCTTGATTCATAAATTTTTGCTCCAATGGAAGAAGATCAGATTGTGGATACCTGGATGAAGACAACAAGAGGACACTCTATTCCGCTTTATCGAGTGGTCAAAAGGGGCTAGCTTAGCCATCAAGGTGAGTGGCTCATAGAGAATCAAATCAAGAAAAAACTACCACACCTGATGGGGACCATTGTTTTTCAATGAGGGATGAATGATCTGGGCAACAATTTAGGCGACAATTTGGGTGACAGTTCCACCCCAATTGATGACAAAACTTCTAGGAGCCATAACTTTTGTACCGTAGCTCCAATTGACTCACCATTTGAACCGTTGAAAATATAAGAATGAGGAGAATGTCATGAGATGGCATCAAGCTTTGATTAATGAATTTTGACCCTTGAAAACCCAATATAAGTGCCCCAAATTTCAATTTTAGTAGTGTAGTCTAAAAATAGTAAGTTTCTAAAAATAGTAATTCCTCAAATTTTGTATTGTTTTAAATCTTAGAAGTCAAACCACTTGATCTCCCTCGATATTGGTAACCTTCCAAATCCTCCCCATGCTTTCAAAATGTGTATAAATGAAGAGGTAACCTTAAATGTGAAGATAGACATCTCTTCCCAGAGATAAGCATATATTTGTATTGCGATCTTGAGTAATACTACATCTCTTCTCAGAGAATTCATTATTACTATGATTTTTCTATGCTATTGAAATATTTATCAACCAAAACTTCTAAGTTTTGGATCAAATAATATACACCACCATAGATTTGATGGCAATATGTGGGTTATCACTTGATTGCTTGGAATGGAATTGATGGGCTGATATAATGATTCCTCACAAAAATAGTTTATTGTCAATGTAAGTTGAAAATTTATTTCCCATGCATTATCCAAATGATTGAAGTACTTATTTGTTTCTTTAATATTTCCATTGGAGATAATGTATACTTGACCAGTTGTCATATAATTTGTCAACAACGTCGTTAGAAATGCTACATGTGTTTCCCCTCCTTCACTATCAACAAAATCAAAATTAAATATTTTTTCATGATTTTATTTATTATCAAATTCACACATAGTGGTTTTGGTAAGGGATTTTTATTTTATTGATCAATTTTTTTGATTGGACTCAAATCTTTGATAGACACAATAACTTGTTGACGATGAAAAATTTAATGTCAATTTATCTACCTATTTGCCTATCATGAAGGTTAAGGTGGAATTATACTAGTATAATTGTATTAATCTAAGACTAAAATATCAATTTAAGAGGTGATAAAAGGTATTTTAAAAGGTTAAGTATAAAAAGTGATTTCAAAAACAATAATACTTAACTCGAGTCTAGGGAATCATTATAAAGTAAAAATATATATATTAAAATATTACAAGATACCAAAAACATCAAAATGAATCAAACTATAAAACTTAAATGAATGACACAAATTCAAATAATGAGATATTGAACTTTATTTTATATTATCAATCCTATTTGATAGAGTAATGGCTATTAATGAGGCAATCTCTTAGAGGTCTGAATGTTCTGAATAAAAAAACCATGTTTCTCTATGTGATAAAATTTCTTTTTATGATTACTTTATTTATCCATAATATTGATTTTATTTATGATTTGAAAAAAAATGAAAATCAGATAGAACTAAAAATATATAAGAAATAAAAGAAATAAAACCAAACAAACTATAAAAAAATAAAACTAAGATTAAATATTAGGATTTAACAAAATTAGTTATCAACAAGATAAAAGGTTATTAGTTACTAAATTAACATAATGTTAAAGTTAAGAAAATAGAATAAGGAATCTAATTAAAGAGAAGTATAATAAGATCAAACGAAATAAAAAATACTAATGAAAATAAACAATGAATGTGATAAAAGCCAAGAAAATAATTAAGACTACAAAAATAAACAACTAAATTAAACAAAGAAACAAGTTCAAAAAATACAATATATTCTACAAAAGAAACTAAAGTAACACAAGTATCACATTAAGTGAATTTTTTATTTTATTGGGTGAAACTCAGGTTTTATATATATTGAAACCATGATGTTCAACAAGTAAACAAGAGGGATAAAAAGTGAAACACAAATGAAGCATGCCACATGGGCCAACTGATAACAAGAGACTTCTACCAAAACTCTATTGAAACCCCAAAACCAACTAATGATAGAACATGACACAAGGAAAGACAAGAGCATAAATTACCTTGAAGGCTCCTTAAAGCCTCCCTAATTCTCTACCATTTTGAGTTCACTCCTATTTCTACTCTCCTTTAGCTTTATATTATTGGTCCTACCCCTTGTGTGAATGCTCAGGCCTTCCACCATCCATTTATTATATGCATTTGACACCTTTGCCTTAAGGACCATGTTGACATTCGTAGTTTTCTCAATTACCTTTAGTTTTTTCCTTGATCTTTATGCTTAAGTGGGAAGTGACTTTTATAGGGCTGGCCCCTATGGCCTTCTTGACTTTCTTGATAAGAGTGACATATGGCCTTGAAATTTGAGTGCCACCTTATACCATTTTGGGGTTGTTCCAAACTTCATTTATCTTTTTAAATTATACTTTCATTACATTCCATTGATCCACAAGGGTGACCATTTGACATTCCAGGTTGTATAATCTATCCTAAAATGTATGCAACTTTAGCTTGTGGCCCACGAGGGATCTCCCAGTCTTCTGATATCCTCCCTCTTTTTGATTTCAGTATCCCTCAAAACTTTGGTTTATTTCTTTCCTCCTCTTGAGAAGGGGAATTTTGGAGCTTCCTCTTTCCTTTTATAACTTTCACATATTTTGGCTCTTAATGAGGGCTTCTAGGGGTATATGGCATGAAGGTGATGAGGAGATGGGATCACCCACACACTCTTTTGCCAAGTTTTTAGAATATTCCCCCAATCTTTTTTCCCTACTACATTTGATAATTTGGACCTTAATTCCTCTATATGATTTCCCCATATTGGTGAGGAAAAAGATGAGTCCCTAGTGAATGAGATCAATGTTGGGCTTAGATTAAAATTCTAAGACTATATTTTCAAGTGACATAAAAAAATAATATGGAATGTTAATTCTATCACCCTTAAAATTCTTTAAG
Organism: Torreya grandis; assembly: GCA_037957365.1. NCBI lineage: Eukaryota > Viridiplantae > Streptophyta > Pinopsida > Cupressales > Taxaceae > Torreya > Torreya grandis. The sequence continues at coordinate 808,248 of JARHVA010003505.1, read as the reverse complement.
ATAAAAAAGTGGTGGGAAAATATGTGGGTGAACTTACCCTCTAAGGTTAAATACTTCATAACCTACATGTAGACTTTCAACCAATTCCTAGGTAGGATTTCTCTCATTTATTACTTTTTATTGGTTTGGAAGGTGATGTTGGTCTCAAAAAATGTCTACATCAATTCATGCTTCCTTCACTTATATTTGTAAGAATTGGTACCTTTGCACAACATGCCCATGACCTCACCTATCAGCTCCTCTGATATGTCAATCCTTAAGCATCTAAATTTCACCCTCATATAGGTCCATTCAAGGGAAAAATCTTCAGAGAACAATTCATAGTGGACCTAAATTCTTGACATAAACTCAATAATACCAACCTTGCTATCTTACTCTAGACCTTATAGTTATTTTGGACCTCAGTGCAAGATATTGGTTCAATCCTATCTCTATCACCTTCCATTGTTTCATTCCACTTCATGGTTGGATTATGGAATGGTTTGTGAAGACTTGATGTGAGAACCAAAAGGATAAAATATTCACAAATAAAATTTATATTATTTAAATGATGCCTCAAAAGATGATGTTAGCTAGTCTAATACTTGTAATAAGTGTACACATCATAACACTTGATGTAATACAAGTTACAATTAGAGATCAACCATGTTCATGCAAGTGTATCCATCCATTGAGGGATTAATAAATTCTTATGAATCATTATGGATCAAGACAGTGATATGGGGGGGAGGTTATTAAGCCCATGTCAAGTGATAAGGTCTAAGTTTAAGACCCCCATGTTATCTAGGCCATCTATAACAAAGTTTCCTTCGCATTAGATGTGACTATCAAAAAACTCTTCGAAAGAATGAAGAATACCTTTACAATCATTGATGACTTATTTGATGGTGAGATAAGGGTTCACCTTACCTGAAAGACCATTCAATATATTTTATTACATCACTTAACCAATTAAATTAGTCCATCTCAAGCAGTCCAATCATTATCAATAAGGAAATCAACTGTCTCAAATACTTCCAAAATAAATTCATGATTATACTAAATTTATTTTGAGCCTTCTCATTTCCTTACTACTTGAATTCTATTAAAAAAACAAATTAAAGCATGCCCTTTATTTTGAATAGTTTTCCTCGTAAGTAGAAATGAAAAATATAATCCAAAGTTTAAATAATAACTTATTTTATTTTCTTCTTACTTCCTTCCAAGAAAAAATTGATACACAATCTTAAGTTCCAAAAATAGCTTTTATAAATATCTCAACAAATGTAAGACTAGATTACTTGTATTTTACGTTTATAAATCAAGCTCTTAGTTACCCTTATTACTTCAACATCCAAGTCAATAACAAATACAACTACTTCATTCAGCCATGATAAAATATAAATCATCAAATAAATATATAGGCCTAAGCTCAATAACTACAAGTTCCACCATTATCCCTTTTGATGAATTAAACTCCATAAAGCCTAGAAATTAGACATACAATCATTCTCATTACCTCTCATGTATATTAATAAAGGATGAAACCCATTCATTTAACCAAAATAAAATAAAGGCAACAAGTATATGTAGGTCGATCCAAACAAAGGGAAATCACCTTTTTCTTTTTCTTCAATCAGACCCAATTTGCATTAGAGTAAAATAAAATTACCTAAAAATGAGTGATAAGGGAAACCCTAGAGAAGATCATGGGTTAAACCCTTCATCCACAAAATAAATTGCATCTATCATATCTTGAATACCTTCCTCTAAATTAAACACCAACATCCTATTTCCAAGCATGGCCATGGGACAAATAGGCCCATCACCTTTTTTCCTCTTCCTCCATTAATTACATCCAAGTTCCAAATAAAACTAAGTTTTAAGTTTAGTTCCATTTAAAGCCAACTAAAATTTTATCTCATTAATGGATAGAACTATGTGTTTGCATGAATAATTCAAGTTTGAATTCAATCAACAACATATGATTCCATACAACCAATTAAAAATACCTATTTGATAGCATAAATGACTTGCCCACTAAATTCTTTCACCCAAAATAATGCTAATAATCATGCAAGTTGATTTAATGCATGCACGAGTGGGACAAAAAATTTACATGGATTTTCCAAATCCATGTCTTCCATGCCCTACAATGATTTATTGATATATCAACTGAATTATTTTACATTATCAAAACCCTAATTAACTAGTTACTTCCTAACATTATTCAAATATACTCCCAGGTAAATCAATTCACCACGTAACTCAAAACTTAAAAAAAATTAAAATGTACATTTGGTCAAATTCAAGTTTGAATGAAATAATTCCACCACTCTAATATTTATACCATGTTAAATAATCAATATAAATGCTAAAGTGGGGATGTGTTCCCTTTTATCTTAGCCTAGGGTTTTTTCATAATGGCTTGACCACTTTTATAATTAACATTTCAAACATTACCTTTACCTAGTACTTATTCCAATTCCTCTAAGGCATTAAAATGGATTTTCATATAAACCAATGTTATTACCTATGTATTTCCCCCTAGAAGTCCCAATTTTTAATGAATAGGGTTGTATTTCAATATACAAGCAGATTGAACAACACACTAATATCTTTGTATGGTGTTGCATTTCAAATTAGACTGATTTGATCAATAGATGTTGATAGTGTGATATCCTCTTATTATTTTCTCTATTGACTCTATCAATAAATTATTAAATGTCAATCATGTTAAGTATCCTTTCAGGTGTAAAAAAAATTAGATTAAATTATTATCACAATTGATTATACCCTTAAGGGATTACATGTGGTTCCAGATTGAGCTCAAATGCCATTAAATGATCCAATCCTACATGTCCTAAAATCATGAAGACATCAATAACGTATGCATGTTATAAATATCAAGATATAATTAACAATATAATTAAGGTAAAATAAAATACAAGGCATGCCATTTATAGTGGTTTTATAATTTATTATAAAGTGCAACTATTCTAAGAGATAACATAATCAAGTATAATTATTATAGTAATCCATGATTAGAGTTTTCCTTTGTGAAAAATGACAAAATGTAATCAAATGTTCCACAACCAACATAAAGATAGAAACATAAAACTTCTAAAATCTGGGGATATGACTCCTCCCCATATAAAATTACACTACACCAACTCAGTCATCTATTCAAAAAAGTGTTATGAATGATTTCTCAATCTCCCACATAACACTTCTCTCACTCATTTTATCCCATTAGATCAACACATACTATATATTTCTATTTTTTAGCTTAATGCTACTTCAATCTAGAACTCATACTATATCCAGTTTAAGAGTCCCATTGCCTTCCACTTGTAACTTATGCTAGTTAATCACATGCCAAGGATAAACAATGTACCTTTTTAGTACTAAATTTTGGAAAAAATCATGAATTTTAGAAAGATAAGGAGGAAGTGTCAGCCTGTATGCAACTTGATTGAATTTTTTAATCACATCAAAGGGTATAAAAAATATAGGGGATAGTTTGGTTGCCTTTCCAAACTTAATTGATCTTTTGCTAAGAATAACTCTTAAACATACTCTATCTCCAATCTAAATTTGCTTTTAGTTCACTTAAGATCAGCATAGCTATTTTTTTGATTTGAGATCTTTTTTATTTTTTGTATTATAATTTACATTTACATATCATAATCATGCAAAAATTAGGCTTAAAGTTTACTCTATTATCCAAACCATCCCAACCTAGTGGAGTTTTACATTTTTTATTCATACAAGGCCTCAAGCGGTGTCATTTTCAACAAAGAATGGTATAGTTTATTGTAGGTAAATTGGTTTTATACATTACATACATGTGTGTCAATTCTTTAGACACTTGGTTGGCCCATTGAGTCTTCCCATATGTTTGAGCATGATAAATCATTTTAAAATTCAACTTGGTGTAAAAAGTGGTAGTCAACATCTTTTAAAAATGAGATGTAAAAAACTTATATTTATCTAAAATGATTACTTCAAGTATTCCATGAAGTCTTATGATCACATAGATAAATACCATCATAAGAGTGGGTGCATCATCTATTAAATTCTCATGAATAAAGTGATCCACTTTTGTAAACTTATCAACCACACCCAAGATTTTATTATGATAGTTTAGAGAATTGGGATAACTTGATATAAAGTCAATGGACACCACTACCCATTTTATTATTGGTACATAATGTGGATATATTTTTACACTACGGTGGTAGTTTTAAAACTTCATTTGCCAATATTCAAGACATTTTTCCATAAAATCAACAACACCATTTTTCAAACCATGCCAAAAAATAGTACAGTTACAACTCATGAACCATTTTTGTCACCATAGATGGGCACAATATGGTGCATTATGTAATTCATTAAGTAATTTCATTCTCATATTATTTTATGCAAGTACATAAATCTAGCCTTGAAACCTTAAAAGGATAGTTATATCAAAGGTAAGTTTAGGATCTTTACCTTCACTTGTCCTTGTAGCCTATTCTGCTCAAATTTTTAAGTAAAAATATAATTTTGGTTATTGTTCAAGGACCAAATCCTTAAATTCAGACCAACTTGGGATAGTGAAGTCTAATATGCTCTTCTACTAAAGGCATAAACTACTATATTTTCATTATCCTTATTATATTCAATGTCAAAATTGTAATCACTAATGAACTCAAACAACCTCTATTGTTTAGCATTCAAATTATCATGTGTGAATATGTGCTTAAGCCCACAATGATCTAATTTGATCAAAAATTGCTTGCCCAGTAGATTATCTCCACATTTTTAATGCATGTACTAAAGCAACAAACTCTAGATCATGTGAAGGATAGTTAACTTCATAAGTCTTTAATTTTATTGATTTTTAAGCTACCATGTGTCCATTTTAGGATAATACACCACATATTCCTTGTTTAGATGTATCAATCTAGAATAAAAAATTCACCATTTGGATCTAGAATCAATATTTTGGGTAATGTTATACGTAACTATTTAATCCTTTGAAAGGTTGATTCACGCTCAGTATTCTAAACAAAATTATTCCCTTACATTATAGTGAAATTATTAGGTTAGCTAATTTGGATAAGTTCTCAATGAACCTCTTGTAGTACACAACTAATCCCATGAATATTCTAAATTCATGCATGTTATTCAGTGAAGACCACTCATGATGGATTTGAACTTGGAATGGTCAACAAACATGTCATACTTAGAGATCATATGCCTTAAATAATGAATATTATCTTGGAAAAATGATTACTTAGACAACTTTCTAAACAAATTTAGTTTACAAAGTATCTACTAAATTATTTTCAAATTGTGCTCATGTTTTGGTATACTCCTTGAATATACCATGATGTCATAAAGAAATACAAGCACAAATTAGTCTAGGTATTCCTTAAACACATTGTTTATAAGGTTCATGAATGTAACATGTACATTAAATAGATTTAAATACAACACTATAAATTCATAATGCATGTACCTTATTCTAAAAGATGTTAAATGGATTTCTTTGTCTTTGATTCTTAGCTAATGGTACCCATATTATGATTATTCCATGAAAACATTGTTTCACCCTTTATTTGATTAAAAATATCATCAATATGAAGCAACGGGTACTTATTTTTTATGGTAACCTCATTTATCATTCAATATTTGATGGACAAACACAACATTCTATATTTTTTATTTATAAATAACATTGGTGTTCCCCATGGAGACACACTAGGCCTTATGAATCTCTTATTAAGTAGTTCTTGTAGTTAAATTTTTTAGTTCTTTTAGGTCTATAATGTTCATTTAAAAGGGTGTTTTTTTATGTTATGGCATATCCATGAAGTATGTTATTTTCAAAATCAAACCCTCATACTAGTGACATTATAAGAAAGTATCCTAGAAACACATTAGTGAATTCCAAAAGCAAGGGGTGATCATTTAGACTAAGTTATTCCTCCTTGGGGAACTCATTAATTTTAAATGAATACAACATAAATATATTCTTTGTTGACTTTTGAAGTTGCATGACTATCACTAAATGAATATTAATGAGCCTTTACAAATATTGGGTAGAGATGGAGCAGTGGCTACCAATATGGCAATAAAAGTACATGAGAATATAGAATCAAGGAGATTTTTGCAAACAATATTAGTTGTCTTTTAAGAGGATAGTAGAAGGGAATTTAGCCCAAAGAATGATGTGAGTGATGTAGAATATGAATAATTAGGAGTGGAATATGTGGGACCAAAATTTGAGTAGTTGGATGAAGGAAAAAGAAAGCTTGTTAGAGATATCTCTAAGATTTGTAAAGGAACCAAGATAAAGTTCTAATAATTTGAACAACCTTGAACCCTAAGGAGATGATTACTTAGCCTATTAAGATAAATTAATATTTTAAACTCAATGAAATGGATGACCAAATAAATGTGAAAGTGGCTTAAATAAAGTTGAAATGTCATACAACCCTATGGTAGAAGGAGGTACAAATTGAAAGGAATAAAAGGGGTAAGGACAAGATTACCTATTGGGATACATGTTTTAAAAATCAAAGAAATTTTTTTTCTACATATTATCAGTTAGACTTATTCAAAAGGCTAAAATAATTTAGGTAAAAGTACCTAAGTGTTAAGGACTACTCATAAGAGTTATATAAAATAAATTTATAGGGTTGTTAAAATGATATAGACCAAGAAAAAGTGGAAAGATAAATAAGTGTCTTGTGTGTAATCATTCAAGATGAGATCAAAATATTGGGATACATATAGTGGAACAATAATATTGATATACTTTAAGGGAAAAATAATTGTTTTGTATAAGGAAAAAAAGTGCTTCAAGAGGAAAATGTAGGATCAATAGTGGTAGAGGCTAGTCATCCGATGAAGGCAATCGATAATGGATTGAGGAAGGTTCTAGAGCTTCTAAAGTTCCAAATCAACAAGTAAGATAAGGATCCAACTCTAAAAAAAGGGGTAGCTATGAGAGATGAAGAGGGAGATCATTCAATAGAACATGTCATAGATGTGTGTAATTTTGTCATTATGCTTTTGAGTGTCCTCATGCCAAATATGATGGTGAAAGGAGGAATAAAATTATGGTGAAAGTTATATAAGCAAGTGTAGAATCTGTATCATCACCTAAGCATATGGAAAATACTAAACAAATAAATATTTTTTAGTAAGGAGGAAATCCCTAAAGGTTGAGAGGAATGATTAGGAAACATTACAAAGAACACACATTTTCAAAACAAAGTGCATAATGAAAGGTAAGTGTTACAATGTTGTGATTGATATTGGAATTTCATATAATTTAGTGTCCATGAAAATGGTATGTACTATGAATTAGTATGTACACCATAATCTAAACCAAATAGAGTGTCTTGGTAGTTGGAGGGTCATGATATCATTTGGAATTTTTTTTATATGCATATACAGATTGGTAGGTGTTGTGAGAAGGTTTTATGTGATGTCCTTTCAATTGATGCATGTCATATTTTGTTTGGAAGGCCATGGAAATTTTATAGTGATATTTTGTATAATGGAAGAGATAACACCTTGATTGTTAATATTGATCGAAAAATGTATATTTTGAGTCCCTTGAAGGGAAATGAAGATAATAATGAGCATATAAATCATTTTTTCATGTGTTGAAAAACTTATTTTACAAGAATAATATGAAGAATTGTAAAATTTATTATGGATAATAATGCAAAGGGTGTATCTTAGAATAAGGTTGAGCAATAGATTTTGTTTTCAACCTAATAACATAAAAAAAATAATGAGGTTCCATCCAAGAATATGAGGTAAAATTTGAGCTTAGATAGTGATTCATAAAAGGTTAGTGAAGGCTATAATGGGAATGATGAGGTGAGAATTTTTTGAAGGAGGATGATCTATTATTTAACAATTGGATTGAAAAAGTAAAATCGTCTCACATGGTGGAAAGGGAGGTCATAGATTTACTCCTTAAATTGGAAGGGGAGGTTTTGGATGTACCATCTATCCCAATTTGTGAGAACTATGTTCTTAAACCTTTACCAGGGGTGTATGATGTGGGAGCATCCCAACATCTAACAATCTTATTTCACCCAAAAATATATATCAAGGTTTATGTGCATAAAAACCAAATTTTCAATGATAATATGACCTATCAGGACCTTAATAATTAAATAACACTACATAAGCCTCTTTGAATATAAAAAATAAGAAAAAGAGTTCTCTATCTAATGATGAAATTATTGGTTAACACATGTTTGTGTTAACTAGTGGTTATCAAACTACTAGGGTGATTATGTAACCACTATGGTAGTTGCATAGTTAGAGGAAAAACCCATAAATTTTTGGTTGCTTATTTTGAGCATTTTATAAAAAGAAAGGGATTTCAAGAGTTACTATGTGAGGCATAAAAAGCAAGGAAAGGATTTTAAAAATGCAATTTGGAGTTATAGGGAACTTTTGAGGAGAGTAGATGTGCTTGGGTAAGAGCACAAAGGATTATAAATTAGATTTCAATCCGTTTATGGACTATTACATTTGTGTGATTTATTTTCTTGTGTTTTTATCAAAGAAATGAGTATGTGGTGTGTGTAAGCTTAGTATTTCCTCAATAAATGTGTTTATTTTGATTTCCACACTCATGTTATATGTGTGTGGATTAAAGGTTACGAGGATGAAGTTTATCTTCATTGAACCTATATCATTGACTACATGAGGTATTTAGGTGTTGAGTTTACTTCACACACAATCACGTTATTGTTGATTATTTTAAAAGGGTTGTCAAAAATTAGTCTCCCATAGGGGAGCTAGATGTATAAATCGACTTAATACTTAGTGGAGTGGTGTATATGAATTCCATAATTTATTGGGTCCTTTACTTATCCCCTCCAAGTTGGATATTGATTATCCCCCCTAATGAAAAATAAAAGCTTGTCTCTAATTTTTCCAAAGGTGATTTTGCCTTCTTCTAAAGATGAATGAATTTTTAAAGGCCCTAAACTATCTCCACCCCAATTACAAGAGATTTAATTTTTTGACCTTCTTGAGATCCAAGATATGATTTATTCTCTCATATTTTAGATTTATTGAATTAGGACTCCTTTTTTTCTTCTATCTTCTTTCCCCTCTAGTTTTGTATCTTCTCTGCAACCTAGCTCTCTAGATGATTTCTCCTAGACTTCTATAGACTAGGGGTGGATGGAAGTCAAGAAAATAAAGAGCTCAATGATTTTGTGGGTGTTAACCCATTTTGGTGAAGGGTCAAAGGCTCAAAATACAAATGTGTTTTTAATCAATCATTCATATTCAACATTGATTAATAATAAGATTTACATTTTTATAGGAGATGCCCTATAGCCACTCTTTTATAATAGATGAGTTGTTATAACAACTCACTACTTTACACACAACCTATAATCTCTCGATATCTCTATGTGATTTGCATACCAAATCATTTAAAATAATATTTTATTATTATTATTCACCTATTTATACTCACACTAAATATAATTTCATGCTATGTTACATCAACAAATTCTTCCAATCACCCAAAGATGAGATATATGGATATCTCTAGATTTGAGTTGGCTTGATGATGGGATTTGTTCTAAGAAAAATATGGATGCTAGTGATCAACCACCTTTCCTTTGCATTGTTCCCACTCTTCTCATCTTTTAGCATTCTATCTTCCTCCTCTCTCTTCTTCTCTCATCTATTCATATTTATTTTTTCCTTGTTTATTTCTATGGTTAGGGACCTAAGTGAATCCCTCAATTTATCTATCAAAAAAAATACCACCACCTAATCCATGTCACCTCCTTATATTTACCACATATAAAAAAATCTTCATAACTTAAGATATTACTTAAAGGAAATGTATTAGTACCATATATTTAATCATATCATATAAATTATACTTCAACATACAATATATCTTAGCCAATTAATTTTCTATAGTTAGTTAGACTTTAAATCCTTATACTAAATATAAGTTCAAACCTTATCTATATATGATCAAACTTGCACAATTATCTTAAATATGTTTGATACTTTGGAATTGAAGTTCCCTTAACTAATAAATGTAAGTTCAAACCTCATTAGACATGAGCAAACTTTCCCAAATCTCTTAAATTTGTATCATACTTTGGAATTGAAGTTCCCTTAACAAATTTAAACATAAAGGATCATAATTTTCAATTTTGAGATATATAACCATTTACAAGTCTCATTACTACATTTTAAATTAGGCAAAGGTTATATATGATACATAAACTATGTGTATATTCCATGCTAAGCTTCACCAACATGAATCATTTACTTAATAAGGGTCATCCTCAAGTTATATGTCATAGAAAAACCATTAATTTTTTGTGTTAATATGTATTATAACTCTTATGACTATCATCTATGTTAGAATTAGCATACAAGATCTAATGAATCTAATAGAAATTATGAATAAAAGATAAAATAGTAATAAATAATAACTGTATATCTAAGACAGTAACTGAAATGGATAAATAACTTAAATATAATGGATTACTCTTATAATTCAATATTGATCAAATATATAATACACAAATAGCCATTTCTTATATAGATCAAGGTGTGCAAGATAAAGATCAAGGAAATCACACATGTGTAGTTCCACTAATATCTAACTAATGAATAGTGGAGTGAAACTCAACAATAATAAGATAGGTGTCAAACTTGTGTAAATGATCAACACAAGTTTATGAATACTAGTTAAGTGATCTTATCCTATCTTACCTTGCATAGTGGCGTGCAACTCCATGGTAACAAGATAAGTGTCTAAGTTGACTACTAACTAAGCAAGCTTATCCTATCTGGGGTAAATTATTAATAAATGTAATAAACTAATTACAATAATTAATTAGTGAACCAACAATAAATATAATTAAATTCAATAAAATAAATAAATGCATCAACACCCCCATAATTTAAGCTTAGGTAGGGCTATGTAGATAAGAGTCTCGACAATGTGTAACCATATCAGGTACTCTGTATAAATAGATGAGGAAAGGGAAAAACCCAAAAGAAAAAACTCTCCAAAATGAAGGTCTAGGAGACCCCCCATGAATAATATATGTCCCATAAAGAGTTGATATCTTTCACTCTTAAAAGATATCGTAAGTGAAAATACTTGCTCTCAGTGAAAGGTTTGATAAAAATATCGACAATCTACTCCTCTATAGGACAATATTGAATATCAATGATTTTTGCACGAATCAGCTCCCTGATAAAGTGCATATGGATCTCTATGTGTTTGGTTCTTTGATGATGAGCTAGATTCTTCAAGATTTGGATAGTGTTCTGGTTGTCATAGTAGATGATTGATGGCTTCTGAAATGGAACTCCAAGCTCAGTGAGAATATTTTAAAGCTAAATAGCCTCAGTAGTGGTATTAATAGCACCAAAATACTCAGCCTCTATAGATGAAATAGCAATAGCATGTTGCTTCTTATTATACTAATAAATGGGGTCAGATTCAAAGTGAAATCTATAACCAAAAGTGAACTTATGATCATCATAATCGCCAGCCTAATCAGACTCTATATATCCCACCAAGTTTGAACCTGTACCTACTGTATAGTGAATCTTATATCTGATAATGATCTAAATGTCACTCAAACTGTGTTTCATGGCTCTCTAATGAAGCTTATATGGTGTCTACATAAATCATGAAACCATGCCAACTGCATATGAAATTTTAGGCCATGTATGAGTCAATAGATGAGGTTACTTACAAGTTGGTGATACAATGTGGCATCAACCTAGGGAGTGGAACAATGAACCTCAAATTTAACTCCAAATAAGAAGAGAGTTAGTAAAATCCTATAATAAACCATGTGAAACTGAGATAACAAAGTCCATGGCATCTTTGGATTGTGAAAGAGTAATCTTGGAAGAAGATTATGATATCTAAATTCTGAGAAAATAATGCAATAGACCCACGTCAGTCACAGAAAACCTATCATGAAGTATAATCTTAACACTGATAATGATGGATGATGTGCTCCCTATAATAATGAGATCATCAACATAGAGCACCAAGTAAAATATTGAATCCTCCTACCATAGAATGTAGACATTTGGATCTCAGTGACATCTCAAGAACCCAACTGAGAGAAGAAATGTGTCCATCTTAGAATACCAAGACCTGGGGGATTGTTTTATACCATAGAGAGACTTCTATAAGAGGAACACTAATGAATAATCCTAGATGAACCCATGTGGCTACTCTATATATATCTCCTCATAAAGATCCCCATGAAGAAATTGGCTCTTTACATTTATCTGATGTACAGCCCAACCATGAGCTTCACCAATAGCTAGTATCAAGTGAATGAAATTCATCTTAGCAACAAGCACAAAATTTTTTATATAGTCAATGCATTTCACTTGGAAAAAACCTTTGGCCACTAAACATGCTTTATACTTATCAATATTTCCATCCACTACAAATTTAGTATGATATATCCACCTATATCATACTAATTTTCTTCCCTTAAGAAGAGGAACAAGATCCCAAGTGTTGTTCTTAATCAATGAGTCATACTCTTGTTCCATCATTGAATTCCACTCAATTGTCCATGTGGCTTCTTGAAAATATTGTGGATCGAAAGCTATGGCAATGTAGGAATGTGAAAGATCATGTTGTGACCATGTTCTCCTTCTATCTAATGGATCCCTAATAAGAGGGTCTGTATCTTCCAAAGTCTATCTAGCCCACAAAGGAATCAATGGATGAGGAACTAGAGGAAGAGGAGGAGGAACTAGAATCTGACCTACTAAACTTGGCTAGGGAGGTATTACCTCATCATTCCTATGAGTAGATGAAACAGGAGTATCATCATCACTGTTATCTGATTCTTCTAAGGAAGAAGAATGAGAAATGTTAGAAGATAAGTTTTAAGGACTTTCTTTAAACTAAACACTTATTACTATAATAAGCTCATGTGAATCTAGATCAATGAGCTTATATCCCTTAACAACTTCAGGATATCCCATAAATATGCAAGTCTAGATTTATTTTTCTAAAGCATGGTGCTTATCTGAAGGTACATGAACCCATATCAAACTATCAAAGACTCTAAAATGATGCACTTTTGGCTTCTTATTGCACCAAGATTCAAGAGGTGTTATCTATTTTAAACCTTTGTGAGGAACTCTATCCTATATATATGTAGCATAATTAATCACTTCTACCCAGTACTCAGGTACTAATGATTTTGAATGAATCATACAACTTTCCATCTCTTTTAAGAATTTGTTCTTCCTCTCTGCTATACCATTTTGCTAAGGTGTGTATACAACTAAATGTTAAAGATTAATTCCTTTAAGAGCATAGAATTGTTCAAACTTGTTGTTCACATATTCCCTCCCATTATTAGTGTGGAGGATCTTGACATACTTCCCAAATTGTTTCTCTGCTAGATCTTTGAACTCTAGAAATATATCAAATACTTAATACTTGATTTTCAAAAAATAAACCCAAGTATATTTGGAATAGTCATCAATAAATGTGAGAACATAATGGGTTTTATTAAAATATAAAGTAGGTAATGGACCTGATAAATCACTATGAATAAGTTTGAGGACTTGCGTATCTCTACAATCCTTCCCTTTATTAAACTTATCCTTTGTATGTTTTCCTAAGTCACAACCATGACATACACCCCCTAAAAATTGAATCTATGGAAGTCTTGTAACCATCTCCTACTGACTAAGTTACTGTAAATAATGGTAGTTTAGATGACTGAAATGCTCATGTCATAGCTTGTTCACTAAATCAGTGTGTGAGAGAAAATCTATAGAGGAAGACTAAGGCAAAAAATGGGAGAATGAATAAAGCTGAGTTTGATTGTCCTCTTTTCCCACTACAACTAAGGCATTATCCTGTAATTTTCTAATTGATACATAATCGAGTGTGAACTCAACTTTCCTACCAGTATCAAAGTGAGTGATTTGGTAGACAAAGAGAAGGTTAGTTGATAACTCTAGCACATAGAAGACATCCTCCAATACACCACTATCAAAATCAATTGTACCCTTTCCTATGACATCTACCTTAGAATCATCACCTATGAGAATATGAGGCAAGGAACTTGGTTCTAATCCAAAAAATTGTTCTTTATCAAAACCCATATGGTGTGAAGCACCTAAGTCAAGTACCCATGACTTAGGAGAATTTATTAGTGCAACTAGTGTTGTAGCTTTCCCTTTCCCTAAATTTGAAGGAGTGGAAGAATCCTTTGAATAGGATTAATTGATGTTATTCTTCTTGAGAAGACCCTTAAAGACATCAATCTCTTTCTTCTAGAAATCTTCTTCACTGTGAAACCCCTTTTATCAATAAGGGCAAGGAGTGTCAATATTTTTTGGTGAATCCCCTTTCTTATTAGTGGATTTATAATCTCTTTTTGAGGAAAATTTATGTCCTTTATTCTTATCTTTCTTTGACTTATTTTGATTATTCTACTTCTTTTTACTTGAACTTGTATTTGATGTTGATGTTAATGTTAAAACTTGTTTATGTTGAGGTTGACTTGAAACTAGAGCTTAAGATTTGGATGACTTGATTAGATCCATATCTATTAACTTTTTTTATTTAGCCATTAGAATCTCAAAGAATACCTCAAAGGTGGGTATTTGATATGTTGTGCCCAATGTGAACCTATGAGTCTGAAAGCTAGAGACAAAGGATGAATATTGAGGATTTAATTTTTGTAAGGCACTAAAAATAAATTAAATATCTTTTTTATAAATTTTACATTCAGAAAGTTATGCTCTAAGATATATGACTTCAGTGATGTAATCATGTATTGTAGTATAACTTTTAAGATCCAAACTAATGAGTTCATTGTCAATTTAGTAACCATGAACCTCATTTATTTTTTCAAACAATGGTGCTAATTTATCCCAAGCCTCTTTTGGTACTATACATTTGTCAAGATAGAAATTCAAATATAAAGACATGTAAGACCGAATGCATCCAATAACTTTAGTAGTTTCAAAGAGAAAGTGTTGTAACTTTTTTGCATCAATAGGTGGAGTAAGAAGAGTTGTTATGTAAGGTGTATACCCTAGCATTATTAATGCATTCCAAGTTTTATGTTTCCATATGTTATAGTTATATATTTTTAATAGTAGGAACTTAGGATTCCCCATGATGTAATTGGAAATAAACCATCACAAATCATAAATTAAAGTACTGAACACACCACAAAACCTCTTGAATTGCTTAGTTTTATCCCATTTAACAAATATTTATTAGCACTTTATAATTGAGTGTAGTTACAAGGTTGGCTTATAATTTTTCTAGTTTACAAAAATCTCAATTAGGCCCTTTAGGCTAAAAGTACAAACAATTATGCACATTATCACAAAAATTTCTACACCAATGTGTTGTGCTCAAAAAAATATTAACTTTTTAAAAAAAATTGGACCTGAATATGAGGTCGTTTGTGAAAGTTATGAGCCTCTGAAGTTGTAAAAATGAAGATGAGCAAGAGCTACTATTGAAAAACCTAAATTGTATAAATTTTTTGATAAATCTAAAAAAATATGAAAGTACATCAGAAAAAAGCATGAAATTTTAAGCTATTTTAGAAAATAATTCACTCAAAAATACCTCATGGTGTTCAAATGGTGGGCTCCCAAATTTTCCCTTTCAATTCTAACTGTTGATCCATGAGGCTTGCTTAATCTTTTTTTTGCCCTGCACAGTTCGTACGATCGTACTAGAGAGCAAAAAAAATTATCTTCTGGGGAACTATGTCTAGATTGGACAAATTTTATATATAGATCTGTAGGTTTTAATGCCTTCCTAACGTAACCATGAGGTCTGTTTTTCTCAAAAATGCTTTGACTTTAAAGTACCCATCATATTTGAACATGGTGCTTTTGAATCAAACCCTTGCCAATTTTTCCTTATGTGCCCAATCTGGACAAAATTGTAGATGATTTTGACTATCTCGAGCACTCTAAACTCAATGGTGATCTTAGAAATTCTCTACAAAGCTCTAATTTATGTCTATATACAAAATCAAAAAATTGGTCCTATATTTGGATATTTTTCTCTTGAATATTTAACAATCCATAGATTCAAGATAGCTCTGGTACCATGTTAGAATTAGCATATGGGATCTAATAAATCTAATATAAAACATGAACAAGAGATAAAACAATAATAGTAATAAACAATAATTGTGTATTCGAGACAATAACTAAAATAAATAAATAACTCAATTATGATGAATTACTCTGATAATTCAATATTGATCTGATATATAATACATAAATAGCCATTGTTTATATAGAGTAAGGCATGCAAAATAAATATCAATAAACTCACACAACATGTGTAGTTCAATTGATATCTGACTATGTGAATAGTAGAGTGCAACTAAACAATAACAAGATAGGTGTCAAACTTGTGTAAATGATCAACATAAGTTGACTACTAGTTAAGAAATATTATCCTATCTTACCCTGAATAGTGGAATGCAACTCCATGGGAACAAGATAGGTGTCCAAGTTGACTACTAGCTAAGCAAGCTTATCCTATCTAGTTTAAATTATTAATAAATGTAATAAAATAATTACAATAAGTAATTAGTGCACCAATAATAAATACAAGTAAATATAATAAATCAAATAAATGAACCAAAAATCTATAACATAATAAAGAATATGAAGCCCTTCACATGAGATTCACACATTCTACATCCATTTCATACATTCTTTCACATGATAAGAATGCTACTACTCCATACATGATTGTAATTCAGTGTGCTTTTATAGAAGTGAAAATGAGTGTGGAGTATTATGCTTGTGTTTAATTCACCTTGAGATCTCTTAGGTGTTTGTATTTTAGAATAGTTATAAGGAATGTAAAAAATAAAATCAAAGGAAAGGAAACAAACACATACATAAAGATATATATCACAAAACATACCCTAGAAAAAATCAATTTGAGAAAACTCCAACAAGAGTAAAGCTATGCTTCCTCACACTATGTTCTACAATCTAAAAGGTTTTGATATATTGGGATTACAAGGACACCAACTTATCTATGGATCCTATAATTTTAATTATTTCTACACTCTTCATTGTATTACTTACCTCTTTATAAAGAGAGACTACTGAACGCAGCCATCTCAGTTGTGTATTTTTTGAACTCGAAGTTTCTTTGCACTTGACTACCTTATATGAAATTTATAGAGTTCCCATTCCCTCATTATTATTTATTTACTATCAAGTGCACATATTTGAATAATATTTGGAATACACTCAACAATAATTGAATTTGTCAACAACTAAACTCTATAGGTTCATATATATGCATAAGAACATCCCTTAGGCTCATACAAGAAGCCCAAGAGTCAAAATCTAAAGCCAAAACACCTCCACATCCATTCAAATTGTTGTATAGAAAAAATTATGGCTATAATTAGCGTGAAACCTTTTTAGCAATTATGAAACCACCACTTAAGGTTTCAAATATTCCATAATGAAAAACTATCAGGGTGATTGAAAAACGAACACATGCATAAACCAACAGTTTCAAAACCTTGAAAAGTCCTATAACTTTTGTAGGCCATAACATATGCAAATAAACTCAAAATCACATGATGGTTAGTTAAAAATCACATATTTTTGAGATAAATCCAAACATTTAATATAAAGGTACTTTTGGTGCTAACCATATGTTTTTAATCCCTTACAATAGAGACTATATTTTTTCCAAGACTTGGCATGTCACAAATACTCTTATTTGACAAATGGTTATCTAACCAACTAAGTTGAATGATTATTTTGATCCAAATTTATGACCATAAGAATTTTGATCCCAAAAAATATCTGTAAAAATAAGGTTAGGATTTCTTATACCTTGTTCCTTTCTAGGAAAGTGACTACCTAACTATGAAATATGTAAACCCAAGTGGATAAAGATTCTATGACTCCTTCCAATATTTTATAAATTCCATTATTACACCCTTTGGTTTTTTGTTAATCCTTTTGGTTATTCATCTTATCCCCTTTGTTTTGATCTGCATGCTCGTAGGCTAGGGTGAAGCTCTCCATGAGGAGATGTTTATACATTATCCTCCTTGCTGCTCAAAATTATTTCAACAAGTGAAGAAACATATTGCATTATGTATATGGATTCAAAAAAAATTACCACTTTTATAAATTACCGTTATATTACATCATATAATTTAAAATTTTAACATACATGGATTGAAACATAAAATTCCATTTACAATGTTTTCCATATCTTAAAACTAAAAGTTTATATCAAAACAAATGTAGCATACATTTAAGAAAACATATTCAAAAAAAGGAACATGTATGTAAAAACACACATCCATGAAAACCATCAATATTATTGTGGAGTGCTACTCACTATGGACACACTTCTCACCTTGCCACTTCTTCTCCATTCATGGAAGAACCCTTGGGCACATGAGCATGCTACAAGATGACCTAAAAAAAAAGACATACCAACTATTGTCTTACCAAACCCTATTTTTGAGAACCTATTGTAACCTTATTTTATGTGCATATATAGTGGTATAAGGTAATTATACCTATGTCTAATCTTGGAAACCTTATTTAACTGATTAGGAGGTCCAAACACACTCAAAACCCCTACAAATCAACCAAATAGGCAGTTTCAAGCCTCTTTCCTATGACTTTATCTTCACACGTGCTAACTTATTTCTCAAATAGATGCCCAAGTGGTTTTAAAATGTTATACATAAGCTTTTAGGATAGTTAAAGTGTATTGGATCCCCTTAAAGAGTTAATTGTAGTCATCAAGTTTTTTATAGGGTCTATTGGTAGTTTTTAAGGTCTCCACCTTCACAATGATTTTTCATAGAGTATAGGACCTGAGTTAACTAAAAACTACCATGAACATGGAATGGAAAGACATAATTAACATCCCCTAATGGTATTGTTCCCCATGCATCTTCTCCTTTGACTTCTCGTGTAAGGAGGTTGACCTTCTTGAGCTTGCAAGCCTACAAGTGCCTACTCAAGATGACAGTCTCAAGCAAAAATGTCTTCTCATGAATTTTTTTTATTGGAGATGGTTCCCTAAGGTCTTATTCATGATATATGATTATTTTATAATATATTTGACCCTTAAATGTCTTAATACCTATTTTGGACCATCATTAGGTTTCCTTGGTAACTTAGCAGGTTCTAGCTAAAATGGTCTTCCAATGATTATTTCATCTCATGAACACCTATGTAATCATCCTTAAAACATTCCAAAATATCTGTCACACTCAGTTTAAACATTCAGACCACAATTTCCACTCAAAAATTTCCATTTCTCTTCAAGTCTTTACCTACAACATTGATCTTAACCTCCCCTCACTTGCTTGAAAATTGTCTTAAAGAAGATTGGTGTAGATTTGAACTTGTTGGACTTATTTTGGGGTTTTGTTTATCAAGATAAAAATCACAATTATGCATTAGAGACCTCAATTTTGGTTACAGTTTTGTTGCTTACCTCTTCACATGTGAAACCTTGTTCAAGAACTCTAGCTCAATGGCCCTCATAGCTTGTCACCTGCAACCTCTTGTCCATAATTACCATGGAGTTTTTGTACACTTTTTAGATTCCTTATTGATATTATTTATATTAATTAAAATGATAATAAACCAACCTCTTTTATTGGTTTCTTCAAGATTGAAATCAAAGGCAATATTACTCTTCTAGGTCTGTATGGGCCTACTAGACCTTTTTAGAAGATTTTAGCTCAATCCAATCACCAAATAACTTATATCACTTATCCAAGTGTATTTATATGTTAAAAAAATTAAAATATTATTTAATATGAAGTTTATATCAAAATATCAAGCATACATAATCAATCTCCTCTTTTTAGGCCATTTTTGATGACCCCCTACAAGTAGTTTTGAACACAGTCAGTTGTAGATATAATCACAAAGTGATTTCAAGTGAAAAACTAGTTGGAGGACCTAATTCTACCCCTATAACAAATTTATATTTATTTTTAATGGATTTTTTTGGTTTATCTTCCATATCCAGTTATTGATAGAGTGCCTAGGGTTTGTGGGTAATTTACCAGTTATAACCCTAATGGCCCTTTCCTGATGATTTATTCTCATAACGATGAATAATGAGGACTTTAATAACTTTAAATACACTCCTAAATTTTATTCACACCATGAATGAACATTCCAACCTCAAAATCAAACCAAAACTTGCATCTTCTTGCTCATTCTATTGTGTAGGCATGTAGAGTCTCTTAGACATCTCAAACTTCATTGAAACCTTACTCTTGGAGTGGATCTTGTGACTACATATGCATATAAATTTTCCTACATTAAATTGAGACTCTACTTATATTGTTTTGAGACCTATTCTCACATGAAAATAACACAAATGTTTAAAAGCCTTCATTTTATACCTACAGATTTGGCACAATCTAGTTGGGCATGCATGCATCAATCATTTTCTTGCCATTTCATCTCTTCAATTGCTTATAATAAGTCTAAGGAGTTTTGATATGGGATCAAGGAGATTGTATACATTTTTTATAGTCAATTTCAATCATTTTCATGCCTATAAACACTTCACAACTCCAAGCAACCCTGCCTATCATGTCAAAACTAACAAAACCATGAGATTTCATGTAAATACCAACATGTTCATTGGGATTTTGAGTTGATTTTGATGTTTTATAGGCTATTGAAACATAAATAAATAATTTTCAACCATTTACATGCATTTACCAAGCTTATTCATGCCATTTCAAGAGAAAAATCATGATATTGGATTTTAGCAGGGTTTAAGAGGCATCAAAGTTCTTAATGATTGTTCATAGAGCTCTGCCCCTCAAAATTAGGACTTTATCATGGATTATAATACAATAGGTTTATTCTCCTTCCCCTAAGATAATTTTATCTGACACTCTCTCTCCTCCATGAAACAACATTACAAAAATATCTCTTCTTGATTTTCTAATGACCCAATGGAGCATTTGAGTGGATTTTCACCCTATTCTGACCTATGAACTCTTCCTGAGAATTTTTTTGAGCTTGGGGAGGATGGAGGAGGTTGTATAGAATCTATATCACTTTGTTCCATTTTTATCTTATTTTGACATGCTTCAATTCACTATGAAAACCCATAAATCTCTCTAAAACATGCCTTTTCTTGCCATGGAACTTGTCCAAGAGAACAAAAACATGTTGTATCTACATACTAGGCATCAAATGGATCTCTTCTATAACCTCAAAATGATATTATAATGTATAAAATATCTTTTGACTACCTTGAAACCTGTCATTGTGTTATTTTTGGAATTGACAATCAACAAAATAATTTCAAATGTGAGTTAACATTAGAAATGAAGTCTTAACACTTTTTGGTTGGGTGTACAGATAGCATAATATACAATATGACCTTCATCAAGTTTCACATGGTCCAAACTAACTCCTTTTCATGGTAGTAACTCCTTACACTGGATGTCCTTAAGGGAGTTACATTATAATATTACAATAAGTAATATAACAAGACAAATGAAACCTTAAAATCTAGAAAAATACCTTAAACTCATCAAAAATATTGTAAAGTCAAAAAATGCCATCTCATTGTCTTTTCTTCTAGTCTACCATAAAATACATAACACCATGTCATCTTGGATAACCATATCATCCTTCCTTTTACCATGTATCAATAATACCTTAACCTTTACAAAATAACCTTAACATTTGATAAGTTACCTTAACTTCTCCAAAGGCTTAAAAAGACTTCAATTAGACCTCATCTAAAAGAGAAATGGATTCACTGATCAAGTTTTGGATGGTAGGAGTTGTATTTTGGCCTAGGAGGCCAAAATGTCAACATTTTTGGCTACTCATAGGGGTTGATTAGTCTGCTAAATAATTGATTTAGTAGCCTTATTAGTCTATTGGGCTATGGATTCACTTAACACTTAGCAACAAACCTTATTTAGGACTTTAAAATTGACTGCAAGCCTTTAAAACAAGTTGAGACAATTGAAGATACCTTCCCAAACACACACAACAAACAAGAATAAACATACTTGTGTCATGAGGCACTTAGGGAAAAGAGATAGACAAACCGCTCAATAACATGTGCTAGAATCACTTGGATAAAGCCAAAAACTAAAATACTATATACAAGACTCAAAATACCTCCATTCTAACTAGACTAAAGCAATAACCTCGTAGGTCTTCTCCATGTGGTTGATAGATATGAAGAACAAATTGTTGTTTAAACATTTTTCTTATTGAATTAGCTCCTTATCTGCTTGTCAATCTCCTTGTTTTTCTTTAAAGTGGATCAATTAAAGTAAACATATCTCCTATATAGATAAATTGATTTTCTAGTTCAATACTCACCTCATATTGCTCTTCAACATTTAGAAATCTCTCCAATGTGATCACATTTTTATTCATAGTAAAAATTACAACTTGAGCCTTTAGTGGCTCTATAGAATATTGTTCTTGGCTTTCTATAATATCATGAGAGATGTTATTTTTATTTTCAATTGTTTCAAGTTGTTCAATCTCTTCAAGGACCTCCAAATAATGCCTCTTAGCTTGATCAGGGTCTTCTTGAGATATGCTTTGATCAACACCCACTTGGACATGCTCTCCAATATTGGCAACTACCATATCAACATGTTTGAAAGGAGATGTAGGTCCACAAAGAGTCTCAATATCTTGAATGAGCTCCAAGTATTACTTCCACTATTTATTGGAATCTTCTCTTTGGTCACTTGGAAGGAGAGTGTCATCTTTTTCAAGATTTAAAAACTAATCAAGGAGTTGATAACCAGATTTGAAAACATGAAACAAATCAATGTCAAGTGAAATGGACTCTTGGGATGACATGTTTAAATTAATTCCTTCTCATTCTTGTATAAACTATGGTCTCCTTGAAAAATCACATAACCTACTTTTAGGACCTCAAATAATTCTTGAAACTACCTTTCACTTGTGTGTGGCTCATTTAGATCCTATTTTGGTTTCATTTGAGCTGGTGTTGATAATTTCTCATCAAGTATGGAAAAATAACTTAATTTTTCACCTTATTGACTATGTTATTGAACTTCAAAATAGCCATTGGCTCACTCAAATGAATCATTAGGAGATTCTTTAGTTAATGCAACAATCTCCAAGTGAATAGTATCAACTTTTTGTGATTTTAATTTCAAATTAATGTCAAACTAGTTAGGGAATTCTTCTTGAAACAAATTCACCTATTAGATATTTTATTCACTCTTGAATTCTTTAATAACACTAAGTGGCAGTTCTTTGAATAAGTTAGTATCTTCTCCTTTAGGATCAACATTCTCATTGTGTCTACTATGCTCCATTAGGTCTAAAAAATAGTGAACTTCCTCATGATAACAATGATTTATTTGAGTATACTCCTTTCCATCAAGAGAGTTGATGTCTCTTGCTTCAAACTTAGCCTCTTCTTCCAATATTATGCCAAAAATATTGATTTTCTCCCCTTTATCCTGAATCTGATCTAGTGATATAATGAGGGCTGTCAAAGATGAACTCCTCATCACATTCACTTGAAACACTCTCTTCTTCCTCCAAATGATCTTCACTTGCCTTCCATACAATTGGTCTTCCTTCAAAAAGGGAGATAGTGGGAGGGCAAGAAGTCCCACTTGGTGGCATAAGAATATAGGGCATTATGGGTTGCTTTAGAATTAACTTTGAGGTTGAAAAGGTGATAGTTTCATTCAAGAATTAATAAATAGGAGGAAAAGAGACTTGTTTTATGGATTCTTCCTTCTCCTTACACTCAACAATCAACCTCTCACATTTTGATATGCCTTGATCTTCATGAACAACTTTAACTAGAGGGGTGGGTGAGGGAGTCAAGAGACTTGGAAACTTTCTTATTTTGGCTTCTACAACTTTCTCCCCCTCTTGATTTTGGATTGGCATATGAGGAGTGGGTGAAAATTTTGGAAATTTCCTTGGTTGAGGAGTTTGAGGAACTTGAGGGAGAATGGGTGGAGTTTTCACAACCATAGACTCCTTCATAGGATTGGGAGTCCTAAATCTTGGGATTTTAAATAGAGTAGACTCACTTGAAGATTCAGGGAGTTTTTATTATTTCCAACTTGGAATTTTGGATTCAATTCCTTGTGCTTTAATGTGTAATTATTATATTTGCTCTCTTTTAGCCTCAATTTTCCTAACTAGACATCTTTCATTACATATCTTCCATAAACCTACCTCATGTTGGTGTATATAGGCCTGATATGCAAGCTCTTATTTATGCCTATTGTATTCTCCTCCCCTATCACTCTCCCTGCATTGTATCTCAATGTCAAGTCTTATCTCCTTGAGATCCTTTTTAGGATGATAACAAGGAATATGAATTTGCCAAGGTTGATTGGAAGCATGAGTAGGGGTGGGAGGGAGGTAAATTTCATGATAATATTGATATCTTTTTGGTTTAGGGATACTTTATGTGAATCTATAAATGCACCCATCTTGTTTTGAAAATCAGCATGATTATGAGATTGCTGAAAATGATACAACCTATTTGATGCAATGGGATGCTCTTACATGTGCTTATTAAAAATATTATATTTTCACTCCATATCTATCCTTGATGAGTGACACGCATCCATACTTTCTTATAAAAATGAGGTTAGCTTTCTTCTTTCGACAATTGAACATAACAAGTAAATTGGAGGTGTTTTCATTTGCATGCTAGAGACATATTTATGAAAATAATATATCCATGAAACTAATAATCAAGGATTATAATTACCCACTTGTAATGGTGATGATAAATCCTCTATGGACTAATCCCACTTGATGGTTTCCATCTTGGATAGCTTTTCAATTAGATGCAAATCAAAATTTGATGTTTACAACTCTCCTTCTAAGGATTAACCTCTTACCATGTTTACCCCTTGGATATTATGATGTGTGATCCTCTAGGGGTTTCTCCCTCTTCATGGAATTTTATTTAGATATGTGTACTTCTTCAATTAATACCTCTTTCTTTGGATGTGTTTGAACATCTTCTTCATTTCTACCTCTTGTTTTTTAGGTGTTTGAAAAAGTTCCCTCTTGATTGTAGATGCCTCTTCCTTCTTAGAATGTTCCTTGTAATTATTTGGGTGATGTTGTGGATGGATATCCAAACATTTTTCATGCCAAAAAACACTCATGTTATAATTAATCTTTCCCATTCTCCTAGACAACATGCCCTTATTCCCCCTTTCAACATTTTTATTGGAGAGTTGTCTTTACAAATAAAATCTTACTTATTGAAGGACATAGGCTTATTTTGTATGGAATTCCTCTTCCAACACATGGATAGTAAATGGTTATTAATTCCACAAATAATAAGGATATGTATACTAACAAATTTATTCTACATGGCCACTTTTATTACATTTGAAGAAAACAATGGAAGAATTTTTTTCCTTGCCTTCTTAGGATGCCCTTTGTGTAATCATGATGAAGAGGTAATGTGTTACCTCATATTTTTTTATTTTCATCTTCTATTTATATATGCTTTGTGTTATCTTTTTATGCTCTTCCCATTTTTTACAAGTTATCACCTTCTTAGTTCCATCTCACATTCACTCACATGGTCATGGAATGACAATGTGCTATTTTATTCTTCATGGAGCTGTTATCCTCTTCTTTGAGAATCTTTTTTGACCCTTTAAGGTGTCATAATGCTACTTTCATCTTCATGATATACCTACCCATCCTTTTGAAAAATAAACTCATTATATTTGACAAAATAAATGATGTCATTACCTTGTATGGGTGTTTTTGTAGAGCTAGTGACTTTGGCTCTTTAGCTTTGAAATGTTTCATTGCTTCAATTTCCTTGGATTATTCTCCAACTAATTCATTAACATATCAAAAAAAATCATATTGAGGCCTTTTTCTCAACCTTTATGGTAATTGGCATTCCTCAGCCATTGATGCCTAGGCCCTTTCCATCATAACCCATATTACTTAGCAACTTAGATCAAAATCTTATAATATGCTTCTAAAATTTACCAAAGGAAGAATTTATATCTTGATGGAAAGAAAGATAATATTGTTGAGGACTTACTTTTTACACCTTAGTCATAGTTTGTACATATTTGGTAGAGGACAGTCTCCTTTGAATGGTATACTCTTCTCTCTCCTTCAAGCCTTCACCATCATCTTGGAACTTGTCAAAAATCTCTTCCTTGGTTTTTAACTCATGTGACAACTGTTAAATGATACCCATGAAAAATTATACATGGATCAAAAATATCTCTTGTAATTCTTGATTATCATCTTCTAAGTGTTGCCACATCTTTCATAATTCAAAGTGTTCCTCTTGAATTTTCTAGTTAGTATATTTAAACTCTCAAATCCTTTCTCTCTTAAAATATTTACCCATGGTTTAACTTTTGTAAAAAATAAACCATCACTTCCTTGTCAATAAAAAAAACATAGAATAATATACAACACAGTGTGGAAATGTGTTAGCAAACCCTTGTAAGGAAAAAAGGAAAACTTGTTCTAGTAACAATCTAATCTAAAAACTCGATGGATATTCCACACTAAGCTTCACAAACATAAATTATTTATTTAATAAGGGTCATCCTCAAGTTATATGCCATAGAAAAACCAGTCAAATATTGTTTTAATATGTATTATATATCTCATGATAATAATCTATAACATATAAAATAATATGCAACCCTTCACATGAAATCCCCATATGTTACATGCATGCCTTCATATCCTAGACATGCTAATAATATTTACATGAATGTAATTTAATGTGCTTGTATAAAAAATAAATTTGAAGTTATTTAACGTTATGAATAAGTAATATGTTTTTTTAAATGATTTGTGAGCTCTCTTGAGCGTTTGTATGCTAGATTATTTGCAACGAATGTAAAACATGAAATCAAAGAAAAAAAACACATCAAAAAAGAGAGATAACACAAGTCATAGCCTAAAGAACATTAATGTGATATAACTCTATCAAGAGTGAAGTTATGCATCCTCATATCCACTATGTTTTATAGATTACAATCATTTACCTTCTTGGACTTACGAGGGCACGAACTCCTCAAGGGATCCTATACTCGTAATGATATCTAAAAATTTTAGTGTAATATTTTCCTCTTTTAAAAGAGATACTATTGAACTAAACCATCTCATTTGTATAATTTTTTAACTCAAGAATTTTTTACTTGACTTCCTTCTATGTACTTCATAGAGTTTCCATTCATTCAATGTGCTTTTGTTGCTATAAATTGTACATCTCTGAACAATATTTGGAATACACTGAACACTAAATGATTACATCAACAAATTATAATTATATTAATAAATTCATTATATTAACCCTATAGTTTTATATATATGCACAAGAACATCCTTTAGGTTTGCACAAGAATCCCAAGAGTTAGATACTGAAGCCAAAATGCCTCCATGCACCTTCAAGTTCTTGTGTGGTAAAAACCACTTTTATATGTAGGGAAAAGCTTTTGGTGTGGTTTCAAAACCATCAAGTAGTTTTCAAAACTGCTAGGGAAGTTACATAATTTCCACCTACATAAATCATGGGTTTCACAACCATGAAAAATCCTCTAACTTTTGGAGGTCATAACTTTTTCATACAAACTTGAAAACACATGCCATTTTTTCTAAAATTGCATAAATTATTGAGAGGAATATAAATGTGTACTATAAAGGTAATTTTTTATGCCAACCATATGTTGTTTAATCCCTTAAAACATAAAATAACTCTTATCAAGGACCTTGCATGTTGTGAGTACCCATGTTTGAGAGTCAATTATCTTATCGACTAAGTTGGATGACTTTATTTATCCAAATTTATGATCACCATATCAATATAATATTATTAACTTATCTTTCTAATTTTCCATTTCATGCTCTTAGAATAATTATGTACTATTAAAATTTCACAAGTTTTATACTAATTTTATTTACTTCAAAAATATTATAAACAATTCATCAGTAGTAACTAGGTTTGTTATAAAACTAAACTAATAAGATTTGAACAATAATTATTGTGAATTCTTACGGGAACAACATCAAGCTTTGAATCTATTCATATTAATAAGTTAATTCTAATGCATTGATTCTTAATACAAGATGAATATTTCCCATATAGGAATGATTTCATCTTATAAAGTATCAAAGAATGTAATGACTAAATTAAAACAAACCTATGCAATGGTTTCACTCCTAACATAATTCTATAAATATTCAATCAAATATTATCCCATATTCATAATGAATTAAAAAAAAAATCCATCTAATATAACCTTAAGAAAATATGAACTCAAGTTACAACTAATACAACCATCCTATGAGTTTATATAAATTATACAATTGTGACATAGTGATTGGATTACGAGGTCTTGGTAGGAGTCAACAATGATCCCTTATAGAATATAATCAATTTACATTTAAGATCGAATTTATTATTCATTTACATGAAAATGCACTTAAGCCTTAACACACAAAAAATATACAATTATAACTTACAAATTATATTGTCAATGTAAAAGTATCCATCTACAACAAGTTATGGTAAAAAGCGGATTGCATGACCTCATCCATGGTGGCCATATTCCACCCAAACCATTGACTTCAATTTCATGAGTTTATCACATAAATATTTGCCAACATCAAAGCAGTAGACTAAGCTATAATAACATGTTTCCCCATAGTTACTAAAGCAAACCAATACAAAAGTAAACATGCCTAACAGGGTAAGTTAATTGACCATTCAAGTCTATAAACATAATATTCTACTTCATAAGCCCATGTCACATGAAATTAATGTGTGTGTCACTTTTATGAAGGTATGAGTCACTTGTGTTTGTTTTATGAGTCACTCATATTTTCAAGTCTCTTGCAATCACATGAGTCATTCATGTTTTAATACAAGTCTCTTGTGTATAATTTCTTAACACTGGAAAGGACAAGTCCCTTATATGTTTACATTGCTTACTAATGATTTATGCATGAGTCAAAGTATGAGCCTCTTATATGATTACATGAATTTCTCAAATGCAATATATTTTAGGGAATTTTTTTGTATTATCCAAAATTTCACACTAAAACATAATCAAATGCCTTTATACAAAGCACTATTCATTTTCGAATTATTTTTTATTATCCTTAAAATATGTGCAAAGCATTCCATGAATACTACTCAACACTATTCTAAATACCATTTTAAATTCCAAGAATTATTATAAAACATAATAAATACAAGAAACCTTGTGACCATTATTTCCCCAAAAAAACCTTAATATTAAGTTCTTACTGACTACAAAAGTAATTCCTATATATATTTTTCCAATTAAATCATAATATCGAGCTAAAATTTGTAGAAGACTGATAAAGCACAAATCTCAACTTATAGAAAAAGTAATAAGAGTTATAGTTATTTCATAAGACAAAGATATTAATCTCTTCAAAAAAATAATCACAAATAGTAGAAATAAACATGTACAAAAATGTAAATTCTTGAGTCTTTAAGTTAAAATTTACACTTAATTAAGGTCAAGTCTTTCGGTCTCATCAAATGACCCAAGAATATATACACATAAATGAAGTCCATATCCAGCCCATGAGTAAATAAAGGATCAAAATTCAATAAATAACAATGTTTAGACCATTTATGTGTGTTATAAACAAATACCCAACCATATGATATTTTCCCACATCCAAAACCTTCTTTAATTGAATGAAAAAAAATAAAAATAAAAAATCACTTTTTAAATCAAGTGATCTAGTTCATAACTAAAGGGATTATCAAATCAAACAATCTAACATATGAGAGAGTTATAGGGATGTTACAAGCTTTGTGCTCATTAAAAAACATCACAAAAATATATAAAAACTACACCTAAAGTATTTAAAGAGTCTCAATCCCAAGCGAGCTAAAAAAAATGAACAAAGTCGATACTTACAGCCAAGAACAACTAACTAAATTTCATATACATAACTTCTTTGTAGTCCATGCTAAATTCATGAGTATTTTAATCTCAAAAAAAACCAATGTAACCATGTGCATTCCATATATGGCCATGTGAAATAATAACCATAAATAGAGTATAATTTTATAGCATTCGATAAAAATTCTCAATGGATAAAACAAACAAGAAAAATAATAATTATAACCAGCTCACATAAACTTTGGTTTTATAAATAAACTTATTAGTTAATATTCAAAGGGTTATAGTCATAATGAAAAGGAATTAATACATGCTTGAAAAAATGGCAAGCTTTGAAATTTGAACTCACCTATTTAAGCAACAAAAAGTTTCAAAAAGAAAAATCTTAGTCATTCATAACCACTTCCCTTATTTTAGTTTTCTTTTTATCATGTCCTCTTGTGAATCCCTATGAATGCCAAACATACAAAATAAATAGGCCAACATCCAAGTAAGCAACAATAGTCCATTCCAGCTCTTCTATAAGATGTGGTAATAGGTTTAATCCCTGTTCAATGCACCCACCAAAAATGGTGAATAAAATTTTCATTGCTTAATTAAAGTTTCCACAAAATTCTCATAGCTAAAGTCATGTAGAGAATAAAAACTTCCATGCTTCTTATTTCAAAACCTTTAGTCTTACTTCTCCACTTTCATCATGTAAAAACCAAAACATCCATGCTTTGAAACACTACGTATTCATTCAAAAAATTAGTTCAAACACCTAATGAGTGGTGTTTTACCATGGTTCAAATGACAATGGTAAGTTTTAGCCCACAAATTAAATTTTTAATTGAATGACATTAAATCCAAATTGTCCCCTATGTCTTTTGACAATATTTTATGGCAATTATTTTCCAAATTGGGTTTTGAAATCTTTATTAAATGCAAATTCTAAGTTGAAATCTAAGCATAATAAAAATTGATGCTAAGGCCCATAGTGGTTTGTAAACCACTTTATAAATTTTAGTAAAAACTAAGGGCCAAAATATAGTAACATGTTTTCTACACAATGTAATGCCTCCATCAAATAACACAAGCATAATAGTTTTAAAATTGAATGTAACCAAGTTAACCACAAATAAAAAGTGTGACCAAGTAGTAGCAATAAATTTACTCTATCATCAAATGAAAACAAGGTTAACAATGCAAACCAAGATGACCTAAGGTAAAACCAAGATTACATAATTATAATCAATTTCAAATATTTGATAAATGAAAATTTTATGGGATTCTCTTATAAAGTACACATTCTATGCCATTCAATGTCACCCACATCCATTACTAGTGTTTATAACATGTTTTTACACACACACACATAAAACTTGAAAAATATAACAATTGCATATGTCAAGAAAAATATACACAAAAACATAGTAACAAATATTATATATCTAAAACAATAATTTTTAAACATAACTAAATGTACCAACATTTTTCCATAATTAAAATTATAATTTGGTATTCAACCATGATAATGAAATATCTCATAATCAATGTATCTTGAAAGTAATAATGAAAGTAAATCAATGTCTCAAAGTCATAGTATGTTTTTTATTAAAAAAAAGTGGATATTGAAAACCCCCCTTATAAATATGCATTGACTCAATGCTAAATAAAATAGATAAGGAGTATTGTTACACATGATACTTTTGTCTTCCCATATAGCACTTCTTTCACTTAGTTAATCCTATTTGACCAAAACGTGCACAATATTTATTTTTCATAAATTAATGTTGTGCTGGTCCAAAATCTATAGTGGTTACAACTACATAAATTTAATCTTTAAGCCCTTGACTATACATTTTTGTTCATATTGGTCCTCCTTAGAATTCTAGTAACCACTAACATGTCTTTTTTGTTAAAATGGGATATTATTTTCTCCAATGGCCAAGATGTTATTTTAAAGGGGTTTCTTGAAAATTCTAAGTTTTAAAACTCCCTTTATTTTGATCACTTTTCTCTAATCCATTATAATTCATAAAATTACATTGTAGAGACACTTTAACTTTGAATTATTGTCTTATCTTAAGGCAATTTTTATGTTTCTCTTTTACCTTGTAGGTATATCCTACAATTATAGTCAAATTAATGAGTTTGGTCATGTTCATATCATGTATGATGAATTCATAAAGACCCAACTTTGAATTCATTACCTTAGTCTATTTATCACACATGTAAGAGAGTAGTGAACTTGGCTTCATATTCAACCACATAAGTGGTTCCTTGTTACAAAATTTAGAACTGACCCCTTTTCCTTTCATGGTGAGTTGTAGACTAAATATTTCTCATGAAACTTCTCTTCAAAATTTTCTAAGGAAATGTTTCCAAAAGATACCACTTTTGGGCACTAAGATTTTCCCACCATAAAGAAGTTTTCAACTAATTGGAAGATTCTTATGCGTGTTATTTCATTAGAGCTCATCTCTTGAAATCCAAAATACTTCTAAGATTGATGAAATAGAAATTATTTTCACCGTCCTATATGAAATGATGGAAAGAATTATAATTACACACACACACAAGTTTTTTAGTGTTCTATTAAACTTGGATCTTGTACCAAGTGTAATGTCCTCAAATTTTGAAAAAAAAATTGAAATGTGTCTGCTAAGCACAAATATCCAACAACATTCTTGTTGAATCCTTTCCCACATTTAGTTTATATTTTACTTTGTATGAAATTGTAAGATAAAAAAAAATTAATATACCTAGAAAATATCATAATAGTGGGGTTTTGAATACCCTTGTCACACTTAACATGCAATGATCCCACATTCATAAGTCTTAAGACTTAATAGTTTACTGATTCAATAGATTGTAACATGTTTTATAATAACATTTGGTCAATGTCACCTCCTTATGTTGACCATTTATGAATATATCTTCACAATTTAAGAGATTAATTTAAGGTGATGGCTTATTGCCATCTGTTTAATCTTGTCATAGAAAGCATACTTCAATAAACAATAGATTTTAGCCATTAAGTTTTATAAGGTCATTTAGACTTCAAATCCTTATGCTAAATATAAGTTCAAAATTCATTCAAACATGAGAAAGCTTTCAAAAAAAATCTTAAATCCATATATACTTTAGATTTAAAATTCCCTTAACAAGTTCAGACACATAACATCAAAAGGTTCAACATTGAGTTGTAACACCATTTACAAGTTTCATTACTACATTTGAACTCAAGCAAAGTTCCATATCAATCCAATATTAGTCACTTGGCTTTGTATTTTTCAATTTCATGTTATTATCATACTAAGGTACTCTTAATTTTTCACATTTTTTAGATTAACCACATTTACTTCAAAAATCATGTAAACAATTCCTTAATAGTAACTTGGTTTGTTATAAAATTGAGCTAGTAAGATGTTGTATACACATAAATTAACATATAAGTTTACCGCCATTCCTTCACTTTTTATGAAAATAACCCTTACCTCTTAAGAAAATTTTGATTATGAATATCCATATCCAACATCCTAAAAAACCTAAACTCACTTTCAAACCAATCCACACTTCTAGATTATTTATCTTAGCTCTTCAAATAAGCATGTTCCTTTAGGACTATCCTACTCCCTGATAATGGCATCCTCCTACTAGATAATTATTATTTTATCCAATTCAAACTCACCAAATGGCTGCCCCACACGTTTCACAAGACCCATCTAAAACAATTCTAAAATGATCATTATAAAGCCACATTTTCAAGCCATTATTCATTAGAGACTCATATGATTGAAAATCACATATTTTATCCAATTCAGAATCCACATAGGCCTAGTAGCCTTGAGCAAAGTTTGAACACACCTCCAAGGTTGTAGGTCATTATTGGAGCATCTAATCACAACAACATTATACCATCATTTATAATTTTTCATCAATCTTTTACACACACTATCATAGCATGGGGGAACTACATGGATTTTGATCCCTCTTCAACGTATTGGTATGTAAGCAACATTAAACAAAAAAGATGTTGAGCTCAAGCATAAATTTAACTACTAACCCCTTTTCACCTTACAATTACATTCATCATCTTGTGTCATTAAGTTAGGGTTTTGGTGAAGAATAAGGTATACAGTGGTTACTGTAAAAAATCAAGAGCTCCTACATAGTCAAACTAGACACAAATGTGTAATTGAACCTATCATATTAGTCACAAAGATCAAACCCTCATATGATGCTAACATTCCCTAAGGACACTAGTATATTGCACCCCTATCCAATTCTAGTGGTATTGTCCCAAATATAAGTGAAGTCTTGTTCCTAATTCACAACATCATTAAACAATCACATAGTCATTATTACAATCGTACTGATAGTCATGTGGACCTAATTTCTAAGTTGCATTTCTTTGTTATTTTCTACTTTTAACATTTTATAAATTTATCAAGTTTCAATTCATTTTGTGTCATTTATTGCATATTTGTAATATTCTAATTCTACTTAGTAGTTTGTCTAATTAGGATTAAATCACACTTAATCCACAAATTTGATGAAACATATTGGTGAACCAATTTATTTTTTAACATACAGAAACCCTAGTTACCTTAGGATTCTCCTTCTTTCATTTTAGCACTCCCATTCAAGTTTTGAGCTACTCATTTTCTTAACAATCATGATAATAATGACTATATATATATATATATATATATATATATATATTATTTCTTAGTTCAAAGCTTCTTTATTTCATTTGCATGTATCTTACCATTAATATGAAAAATATTTAAGATGTATGTAAATAAATAGATGCAGAATGTAAAAGAAAAGCTAAGATCCAAAATTAATTAAGAGCTTGATAATGAACAATTCTAAAATGATTATTGTTGCATGGCCCAATTTGAATTACCACATGTTACCACTAGAAGGTAGAGGGATTGAATGCTTCCTTTGTTCCTCCTACCCTTAGATCTCAAAACTACCTTAGCTCATATTCCACCTCTATTATTCACCCTGGGATTATAGTAAATCTTGTGGTCTAGGCTATTGTTACTAAATGAAGTTGGGTGCCTCATCAAGTAAGACAAGAGGAAAAAACTCAAGAAATTCCTCCTCCTCCCCAGTCTAATCTAATGGGACCATTTAATCAATATAAAGTGTATGATATTATTAATTTGTTAAGGTATACGCCAGCAAAGATTTATATGTTAGAATTACTTCATAAAGCTACAATTTCCAAGGACATTTTACATATTAAGCATTAAATAAGACACCTATGCCTTGTGACATAGAGCCTTCTTATTTTGTATCTGTTATAAATACTTTGAAGGATATTGAGGATGATGATAATCAACCATTTAGATTGTATCATTTATCCACCACTGAGATTCAATTACCATCAAAGGTACATAAATATACTATAATGCCACCACCATAAATTATACCTATAGAATAGATGCATACATATGAGTTTGGGGAATCTAGTGCATAGTGTCCACAGTTATAGTCTATAAGTATTTTAACTCCACCATTATCACCTAAAAAGGTAGACCAAGAAGATGATGTAAAGGAATTATCTTTACTAATTAGTTCATAGGATCCAAACATCATGTTTATAAAGGATTTTGATGATGCTTCTGATACTATTGATGATGATAAAAATGTAACTATTTATGTGGTTTGAGTTTTACACTAGTTGGCCCAGGACAATATAAAGATTATTCAAAAGCAATGATTCATAGAAACATAGATGCATGAACAACTATGCTTTTAAATGTGGATAAAGGCAAGAGTATTTATTGAAATATAGATATTACACAAAAAAGGATTCTATTAGGTGTACCATGGACTAACATCTTTGTCAAATGTAGTATTTCTAGAGAGAAAGAGGCATAATATATGTACTAATGCATTACATGTATAGATAGAGCACCATTCATATATTTAGTCAATAATTTTGAGATCATGGATATAGAACCAATTATTATAATACAAACTAATAGTGCACATGATAGACCACATGTTATGTTATATATGTTACTTGATAGGGAATTAATTATCTTGCCAACAGTAAGGCATAGATCTACTAATAGATTATCTAGTCAAGAAGGCAAGCCCTTTTATAATTTTCATAAATTCATAGGGCATGTTACTAATATTTGTTTAGAATTATAGTATAAAATTTAAAAACATAAGGATAAAGGTATTATTTGGATTATGCATCCCATTCCACAACCTTATAGGGATTAAAATCAATGTCAAATAAAAAGAAATTACAAGCATTGTAGAATTAATCCTTTGCCTATTTAGGATTTTATTGAAAATGAATATAGACAACGTGTGTAAATAAATGAGCACACAGAACCAAACATATGTACACTTGCATTCCTTTAGCACATAGATCATTATCAAGATGAATTTCAAAAATTTATGTATTACAAAGATTTAATAGGACACATTACAATACCAGTTGCATGTGGTCACAAAGTGGTAGACACATGACTTTTTGTTATGCAAATAAGAACTCGGATACATGCCACATTGGCTCAACGATGGTTGTAAGAAATGAAAGCTAAAATTTATAAATTACAATGTGATCTTACATTCAAATTTGAGGATAACATAATTTGTATTCTTATCCTCAAATTTGAATTCTTCATGATGACCTATTGATGAAAATTGTAGATTCGTAAATGCTAAGCAGACCTCAAAGTTAATTTATCCAAAGACCACACATAAGGCTTCCTACATAATATAGTAATATGTTATACACATTCATAGGAATTAGAACAATACAAAGACAATGCTATAATCATAGATCATGAATGGTATGATGATCAAAATGATAATGATTTATGGGATTTAATAATATTCAATATCCAAAAGTTGACAATATTCCACTAGCTCCATCGTTCGATTATCCACATCCTTTGGATGTGTTGTTGATTTTTAGACTATAATGTTTTGTATATTTAAAAAATACAAAAAAAATAGAATATTTCAAAAAAATCTAAAAATCAAGACCTAAGCATATTTTGTGTAGTTTATTTATATCAGTTGATTTATACTTAGTATATGTGGTATTTCTTGATATTCAATTTTTTATCAAATATGCTTTGCAAGTGTACTTGAGTGAATTTGAGAACATACAAGGTGTCATTTCCAGTATGCAGTTGCAGGTGGTGATATTGTCTAAGCCCCAAAATTTTTACATGGACAAAACTGCTCTATCCTAGATATTAATGCACTACACTCTTGTTTGATTCCACTGAATTTGTCCCAGTGAACACATGATCTACTTTGATAGATTCAAATTGGTCAAGGGCCTTCTAAAATTTGCATATATCATAGAAAGTTCACTGGGGGCATCCACTTACACAAGTTTTATCATTATATGATTATTCTTGTTATTCATACTTTAGTACATTATATTACATGATTATTTGCTCACTTTCTTTCATATTAATAAATTATTGGATTTCTAAATTTTTAAATATTGTAGTGTTAAAAGTTGTTAATGTTGATCAAATTTACTTATTCATGCATGTTTTTCATTTTTTCTTCATGATTTGTGTGTATTCATCTTTTTTTGATTGTGGGCATTAGAACATGTCATTGATTGTGGCTCTAAGCCTTGTTGTGTTCTTCTATGTGTGTCAATGATATTTGATCATGTCCCTTTTATGTTTCCCCTTGGCCTTTTTATGTGCTTTTTGTGTGCTCTTTGTGTACATGTGTCATGGCCATGACACATGTTTGCTAAGTCACTCAATTTTCAATGCCATGATGGATATAATCCATCTTCCTAGTTTTTGGATGCCATGATGGACATCATGCATACTTCCTATTTTTTTTTATTCAATTTCACATACTCAATAAATGATCATTCTTCATTATGTTTCGCATTGATAAAATATATCTAGATAAGACACTATGTATGCTTAGTTGTATATGCATCTTACATTTCTACATTGCTCAATTTACTTATGACAATGTCATAATCTCCAATGTTATCATTACTATTTCAGATTTCAATCTTTTCATAACATCATTTACAT
Source organism: Torreya grandis (assembly GCA_037957365.1). Classification (NCBI taxonomy): domain Eukaryota; kingdom Viridiplantae; phylum Streptophyta; class Pinopsida; order Cupressales; family Taxaceae; genus Torreya; species Torreya grandis. Next base: position 770,195 of record JARHVA010003505.1, on the reverse strand, counting down.
AACTTTCTTAATTTGAGTTAAGTTATTGTGTAGGCTTCACAACTCACCTCAAAATAGGGAGCTAATACAATGACTTCTCTTATAAACTAACTTGAAAAAACATATTTCACAGATAGAAAACTACAAATGATATTCAGTTGATCACAATACCTACCCAAAAATCAACCAAAAAGCAATTTTATACAATGTTCCATTTGGACAAGGGTGTAGGCCGATTGTATCCAAAACACTGTGTTATTGTCCTATTAGGTAAAAAATAGTGATTTCAAAAATTTCTCAAGATCACAAGTAGTTACAAGACAATGTGCAATAGGTACTTAGAATTATTTTAGGATAATACTCAACTTTATCTTAGATTTTACTTAGAATGGGGGCTTCATGCACAACATGTGTTCTAGAGTTTTGCATAAATGTTTAATCAAAAAATCACATGATATTACTTAGTTTGAAAATCCATATACACCCACATATCAGATTGAAAGAATATACGCAGCACATGAACGCCTCCTTGTTTAGTTTTGCATCAGTTTCATAGAAAGAATGACAATTCATGTCATTCTCTATCTTGTATACATCATACTCATTTTATGTTATTCTTGCACTGATTTTGCATCAAAAATGAATCTTATTCCATCTACAGTGGTTGATTCACCTTTTTGAAATAATTTTGAATCAATTTTTCATCAAAAAGATCTATTCATACAAGGATTTCAAGTTACTCTACTACTTTGGGTATGCAATGATGGAGTCAAGCACACCTTGAATTCTTAAACACTCTCTCCTATCAATGAGGATTGGGACATACATAGTCCAATCCAAGTGTTTCAATAAATTAAAAAAAATCTAAGGATCCCACCCTCTACAATCCCCAATTTTCCACTAAAAAACATAATAATTTGTGTACCCAATCAACTTTATTCATTCCTTTTTATTTGATCTATAATTTTTATTATCTTTACTTTCATATTTTCATCTTAAGTGAGAATTGGTTTATACATGTTTCATTGCAAGTTTTCATGAAGCACGATTTAACGTGTGACCTACATTCAAGACTATTCTCCATAGGTAAGTTCAAGTATATTTCTTTTACTTTTACTCTAGTGCTTTCACCTTGCTGCATTACTAAAATAAAAGGGGGGCACATGTAGACACACAAATTAAAATTTATTTATAAAATAATATACTCTGACCACTCTTTATACAGTTTAAACCTAATTCCATGGTCCTTAATTGCTCTTCCTTCACTTTTTATATGTATGACCCTTACCTTTTAAGTAAATTTTGATTATAAATATCCCTATTTAACATCTTAAACAACCTAAGGACACTTTTAAATTTGTCCACACTTCCAGTTTAGTTATCTCTGCTTTTTAAATAAGGCCGCTCCCTTTGGTCTTTCTCCCTCCCCGGTACTATCCAATTCTACTAATTACATCCTTCTACCAAATAACAATTATTTACTCAAATTCAAACTCAACAAATGGATCTACCCACACATTTTTCAATCCCCATCTAATTGAATTCTAAAATGATCACTATAAAGCCATAATTCACTATAGGTTCATATGATTGAAAAACACTAGAAGATCTAACTGCACATTGAGAGAAAATCACCTACTTTTTCCAATTCAGAGTCCACACAACCCTAGTAGCCCTGAACTAAGTCTAAAAATATCTCCACGGTCACAGGGCATTGTTGAAGCATCTAATCACACCAAGATTGCACTAACATTTAGCATTTTTCACCAGTTCATCACACACACCACTGTCGCATGGGAGAACTATATAGATTTTGATCCCTCTTTGGAGTATTGGTATGGAGGCATCGCTCAACACATAGAGTGTTGAGGTCAAGCACAAATTCAACCACTAACCCCTTTTTACCTCATGATTACATTCATCCTCTTGTGTCATCGAGCTAGGGTTTTAGTGAAGAAAAATTATATAGTCACTTCCATAATAGAGTGAGAGTTCCCACATAGTCGAATAGGACATATAGGGGCAAGTGACTATGCCATATTAGTCATAGACATCAAACCCTTAAAAAATGTCGACACACCCTAAGAAAATCAATGTACCGTGCCCATGTCTAATTCCAATGGCCTTGTCCTAGATCTGAGTGAAGCCTTATTTGTGATTCATAACATTATCACATAGTCACACGGTTATTTTTACAGTTGTACTTACAGTCTTCCATGTTCAATTTATAACTAAATTGTATTCCTTTAGTATTTTCTCATTTTAACATATTTTTTAATTTAGTAAGTTCCAAATTAATTTGTAACATTTATTGTATATTTTTAGCATTATGATTCTACTCAACAAATTGTCTAATTAAAATTAAATCATACTTAATTCCTAAAATTTATTAAATAAATATTAACAATAATTTATTTACATTCATTTAAAAAAAATCAAGATTTTAATCTCTTCATATTTAATAAAGTAATGACAATACACTAATTATCAATATAAAATTAAAAATTAAAAATTATAATATATACATAATTTCATCTTACAAAATATTAAAAAAAATATAAAATTTACCTTTAAACTAAATTATCCAACAATTAAACTCCCAACATAATTTTTAAATATTCAATCACATAATAACCTATTTCCACATTAAATATTAAAAATAAATCCAAGTAATTTAATCTTATGATGATATCAATTGAATTTTCAACTAAAACTACTATCTTATAATCTTAGAGTTTTCAACTAAGACAACTATCTTATAATCTTATAGAAATTATGGTAGAGTAACATAAGCGAATGTCAATAATGCTTCCTTACACAATCAAGTCATTTACATTTAACATCTCATTTCTCATTCATATCCATGAAACTGAACTTGAAGCCTAATAGAAAACTTATTCAACTTGAACTTGCAGGTATACTATTTTATTATCAATTTATAGGTTTTCATTTGCAACAAATCATGGTAAAGAGTAAGTTAAGATAACCTTATTCATAGTGGCCAAATTCCTCCCCAGTCGTTTATTCCAACTTCATGAAGTAAAAAGGGGGTTAGATGGCCCCATTCATAATGTTTAAATTCCTCCCCAACCATTTATTCCAACTTCATGAGGTCATCAAACACTCATCTACAAGCATAAAAAGTTTAGAATTAACTACAACCACCTGTTCTCCCACAATCATTCAAGAAAACCGAGACACAAATAAACAAGCCTAAAACATATTTGAATACTTTTTAGCCAAATCACTATTCATTATCAAACGCACTTTAAATTTCCAAACAAGATGTACAAAGCAACACATATGCAAAACCTTCCATGCATGCTATTCAACACTATTCGAAATTTCCTTTTTAAATCCAAGCACTATTCCAAAACATAAGAAATACAAGAAACATTCATGCTATGTTTTTCTTTAAAAAACACTATCATTAAATTTTTTTCTTTACTCAAAAACCAGTCCCTTCCCAAAAAAATCCACTTAAATCATAAAACCCTTTCAGCTAGTTGTAAGTTTGTCATAAGATTGAGAACTTTCAAGTTTTTTTTTAAATATAAAATCGACTTTATAATTTAAAACATGTACAAGATTATATATATATATATATATATAATCTTGTAAATAAATAGGGTTATAAGTGTAATTTATTATGTAATGGAGGTTGATGTCTTCAATTTCACAAAATAATTCAAGAATATATATATTGTAAATTTATAGATAGGTCTTGAGTGAATTTACAATGTTAAGTATACATTTAAATCAATGAACTCTTTCGACTAAGCAGTCACGAGTAAGCATACATCTAAATCAATGAGCTCTTTTGACTTAGCAGCCACGAATAGATGGATATAAACAATCATCGTACTCACCAATCTAATTACAATTCTTTCAATTAAATTTTTATTTTTAAATCAAAAAATCTAATTCATAATTAAAAGAATTATCAAAACATAAATTTCTATCTTAAAAAATAATGTGAAAGTTGTAAGTTTGTTACAATATTGAATGCTCGTCAAAAATCTCACAAAAATCATAAATCCCTGCCTAAAGTTTGTAAAAAGTCTCGACTCCAAGAGAGCTAAACAAATGAACAAAGTGAAGGATTACAAACTGAACAAGTAATCAAAGATAATATATATAACAGCCACATAGTCCGCACTTTCGTAATGAATATAATAAGCTCAAACAAAACTATTATAAGCACACACAGATTATATAGGGTCATGTAAAACAAGAACCATAACTAAATTATAATTTACTAGATCCCAATAAAATCCCTCAATTCGATAAAACAAATTAAACAAATGAGAAAAAATCTCAGAATTTCAATCGTAACCATCTCACAACAACTTGGGTATTTAAAAACCACCTATAAGTTTATATTTTAAGGGTTGCAGTCATGATAGAAAAGAATAAATACATCCCCAAATAAATGGCAGATTTGTAAGCTGTACTCGCTTGTCCAAGCAACATACAATCTCAAACTGATTGCCTCAGTCGACCTAAAATACCCACTTCCCCCCTCCTTTCATTTTTATTTTTATCATGTCCTCTTGCATACCCCATGAATGCTAAACATACAAAATAAATAGGCCAATCTTTAAGTGGCAAGAACATTTCATTCAGGGCTTTTTAAGATGTGGTAATAGGTTTAACTTTTTTTCAATGCATTAATTAAGAGTGGGATTCCCTGTTGGGAGTTATAGCTTTCATAAAAATGGGAAATAAAGTTTTATGATTTTTTAAAAATTTGATTATTCAAAAAAATCTTCCCAAATTTTTTAAGAGTGATTATATTCGAGACTCATTTTTCAATTGAAAAAAGCATTAAAAGGAACAAAATTTATTTCACTTAAAAAATTCAACCTTTCTTCTTTCACATGACAATATCTATATAAAATTACTTTCAAAAATTTCTCAACTATAAAACCTTAAATAAAAATAAACTCCTATAATTTTTCAATTATCCTTATTTAAAATCAATTAAATAACCTCAATATATAACTGCTATCTACAAATAGAAAAAAAAAAATCCAAAACTTCATTAAATTTTAAAAACATTCCTCACATTTATAGCCATAATGAGAATATAACCTTCCAATCTTCTTTCTTCAAAACCCTAACTCTCACTTCTTAACTTTTATCTTTCAAAAACATAAAATGCCATGATTCCGAACCCAATGTATTCTTTCAAAATATTAAGTCAAACCCCTAATGAGTGGGGCTTGACCATAGTAACTCTTAACTTACTAATTAATTTTTTCATTGAGTGACAATGAATCCCATTGTTCACTATGTATGTAGATCATACTTCATGGCAAGTTTTCCCTAGAGTTGGTTTTTAAAAAATTATTAAATACGAATTCTAGCTTAAAATTTGAGCACAATAAAAATCAAAGCCAATACTTTGGTGGTTCATAAATTACAATATAAATTCTAAGAAATTAAATGTTTAAAAATATATTAAGATGTTTTTTTAAGGAATATAATATTTTAATCAAATAATATAAGTATAACAGTTTTAAAATCGAATACCATCAAGTTAACAATAAAGAAAATTTGCGATTAAAATGTAACAAGAAAAATAAATTTATATGTACATCAAATTGATAATGTATGCAACGTAAAGTCACTCTTTCATCAAATTAAAACAATTTCAACAATGTAAACCAAGGAGACCTAAGGTGAACTCAAGACTAGAATGTTGATGCAGGTTGTAACCTACCTAATAGGCTAATTGGGAAAAAAATTATTCATTTTAAAATTGTAGAATGTAACCTAGAGCACAAATTATAGGTATTAAGTTTTTTAGGTAATCACATGATGGAATAGCATTCAAGTGAAGTGGTTGTACTTATGAAGATTCTTCTTGCTAATAAATTAGCCCTATCTAATAGTCAAATAAATTATTTTAAAATTAGTTTTTAAAATTCATTGTATAATATAAATTAATGTTCAATTAACTTTAATTATTAATCAAATTTATATGAACACGATAAAGAGTTTAAGGGAAATTTATTACAAATATTTCTCGTAACATTCACTTGACATAATTTTTATCTATTATAAATTGTGTGACTGCACGTCTATTCACAAATCAAGATTGTAATAGAAGTTTCAGTCACAAAAATAGTCAAACTAGTTATTACTCAATTTAATTAATATATAATTCACACAAGAATCTCATAAACTAATCATTCTAATTTAATATCTAATACATTACTCAAAAATTCAGAAAATTTAACAAACGATAAGACTCACTAAACTTTCTAAATAATATCGAGATTCTATTGCAAAAATATTCCCCCCTTGAGAGGTAAATACAAGGCTTATAAATAAGTTTAGATGGGCACCACCACAACTGAAAATAAAGCTACATGCAAAACTAAAACAACTTTTCTCAACTTAAAAAAAGCTACAACATGCCAAAATTTGCAATGGTTTTATTAAAGCAATACAAAGCCAAAAATAACTTTTCCACCTTAGATCACTTCAAATTTTTTGGAGTTTTAGAAGAGTTGGCCTATCAATTCTGAAAACCAATTGTGCATACCTGATATTCTTCATCTATTATTGGTGTTCTAATCAAGGACTCAATTTTTGCCAACAATGTTGCATGGTTTTCCAATGGGGTGTGTATATTTCCCTTCATTACAGTAGCATGTTTAATTTTTTCCTTGGCATAGGTAACTAGATTAATAACTTCAGTATATCCCCCATGGTTGGCCTCCAAAACCTTCCCCTTGAAATCTATCAATAATTTAACCAACTTGGGAGTAAATTTTACAAGGGAGAATTATGCCAACTTCCTAGAACAATTCCAAAATCTTGTCTATTACATTGTCAATAGAATTGTTGAATATATTCATATTGTTTAACCATTCCTGTAAATATCTCTTCATGTGCATTGCAAAGCTTTGGCATAAACCAATATCAAACAATGTCATCATTTTTAAATGAGGAATAATATTTGTATTTATTACTTGGCTTAAATTTCCAAGCTTAACTTTTAGTTGAGCAATGTGCTCTTGATGCAATTTGACCTTCTGCTACTAGGGAGCACTCGTACTCTTTGCTTGGCAATTATCAATCAATAGTGCATACAATGATTCCAAGGTTTTTTCTACTTCATCAATAATGTTCTCAAGGACTGCAACCTTGTTTTTTGTTTCTATCCTTTGCATATTTCTACATTTATTAAACAACTTTATTTTCCAATTCCCTTATGGTCACCACTAATGACTTAGCGCCTTTTGTAAATTCATCTTGCTCACCTAGTTTGGCTTTTGTTTTCCTTGTCCAAGTAAATAGTTTTCTCTAGTATCATATAGTGTATGAGTCTCACCTTTTGTTATCTTTCTTTTTGTAACTCTTTTGAGTTTCCTATGTCTTGTTCAAACTCTACCTTAACCTTAGGATCCTCGACTATAATCATCTCCTTCCTCTTGGCTTTGGTGAGATAAATTTTCTCAATCCAATTCTCATCTTCTTGGGATATGGCAACAGTATAAGTTACGGGTAGTGTGGCCAATGTGGATGATGATGTATAAATTGGAGTGGACATTAGAATAGTAACATTAGGGTCAACAAGAATGAAGGTTGTGCATGTGGTGAATGTGGGGGTTTGACTAGTAATGGTAAGAATGGGAGATAAAATTAGAGGATTAGTGGTAACCAGTGTTGGAGTAGTGGATTGTTTGGCTCAAAGATAAGCAAAAGAGTATTTATCCAACACAATACTATGCATCTTCTCTTTTTTCTTGGGATCCTTTAGTCTAGATATATAATTTCCAATAGATCTTGGTAACCTGAGCATGATAATGATCTTTGATGTGGGTATTATGTTTAATGGATCAAAGATTGGTAATGGAGCCCTTGTTGAAGTTGTGCCTCTTTTGAAATGGCTTGTCTATCCAATGTTGTCATTGTGACCAATAAAGGGGGAACGTTTGTCACACTATCAAGTAGAGGGGAAACATTTACTTGAGTTGTATATAGAGCTTGACTAGAAATGGGCAGAATAGACACTTGGGGACTCTATGTGGAAGTTCTTGGAGCTAACTGCCTAGATTACACTTTAGTCTCTTAAAGATATTTTTTAGAGAAGGAGTGGTTAAAGCCTCAACTTTGGGGACCAAGAGAGGAGTGTCAAGTGGAGCTAGGATGTTACAATTGATTGTTCAATTCTTGTCAGATGTGGATTATCCAAAATTTCAACTTATGTAGAAGAAGAGGGAATTTAAACAAGAGGTGGAACAAGGGAATGTGTTACCTCTTGAGTTAGAATTCTCCTTTGAGAAATTTTTGGAGGAGGAAGACTTTGTAGCACCTTCTTTTTTACTCTAGAGTTGATAACTTATAGCATGAACCAATGTAATAAATAATAAACAAATCATAAAAAAACTGTATAAATTAAATAAATAAAAAATGTAGAATTAAATAAACTCTTTGAATACAACAATGAAATCTTTATTAAATTACTACAACAACTCATTCTCATAGTCGTGAGGCCCTAGGAAACAAATCTACTCATAAACTAGCTTATTTGTTATGCTTCCTTATTGTCCTCCATGTTTAATGTTCTTTTATAAATGATGATGTTTTTTCAACTTCTTCAAACAATTCATCTTTTTGGTCAATTTTTAACACCATTAAAAGTATTTTATCTATTATTACAAATAATCCAACTCATGTGCCTATGTTAACAGTCACCTAGATGAAAACAAGTGTCTCGTCTTGAGACTCTTAAATGAACAACCCTATTTAATCAAGTGTCTAAAAATTTTGTTCCATTATAATGTATTTGAGGCATGCTACCTTCTCCTAATCTCAACTTGTCACTAGATCTCATTTGTCCTCTAACTAGTCTCAGCCAATTTATCGGGCATCCCTAATCCTCTAACTAATCTCCAATTTATCGGACATCCCTTATCCTCTACATGGTCTTGACCTATTTGTCCTCTAACTAGTCTCCAATTTACCAGACATCCCTAATCCTATACCTAGTTTCCAATTTACTAGACATCCCTTATCCTCTACCTAGTCTCGACCCATTTGTCAGACATCCTATATCCTCTAACTAGTCTCAACCCATTTTCTGAACATCCCTTACCTTATAATGTAACTTCTACCATCATCTTCTCATGTCGGATCTTCTACAACTAACTACTACCTACAAATGCATGTTATAATTTTACAAAACTGTAAAGATTATGTTTTGTTTGGCCCTCTTTTACTCTATTCACCATCATCACTCTCCAACCATTGTACCATTGCATGAAAAATTCTAACCCAGCTGGGATAGGTCCAAGTGTTTCTGATCCAAAATGCATTTTTAGATTCTTATGTTATCAAAAAGAAAAAAATTACTCCCATAATTTTCAGTACTTGAATTAATTGATTTTATTCAAATTTAATCCACCTATTAATTGTAATTTTTTCTTTATTGCTTCTATATTCATCAATAAATCATTTAAAATTGATTATAATCTTATTATACCTATTTGTTCTTTGTAATCTGTTGAAGCCTTTCTATGTCTAATGAAACTCTTTTGCCTCAACTTGCTTAATTATCACAATACTCTCCAACTCATCTATCTTAGCCTTGCTCCTTGTTGTATTATACTACATCTTTGAAGCTTCTATGCTTTTACCTTCAACCACCTGTTCTATCTTAGCAGGGCTAGGACACTACAATTGATTGTTCAATGCTTTTCAGATGTGGATTATCCAAAATTTCAACTTATGTAGAAGAAGAGGGAATTTAAACAAGAGGTGTAACAAGGGAATGTGTTACCTCTTGAATTATAATTCTCCTTTGAGAAATTTTTGGAGGAGGAAGACTTTGTAGCAACTTCTTTTTGACTCTAAAGTTGATAACTCATAGCATGAACCAATGCAATAAATAATAAACAAATCATAAGAAATTATATAAATTAAATAAATAAAAAATGTAGAATTAAATAAACTCTTTGAATACAACAATGAAATATTTATTAAATTACTACAACAGCTCATTCCCATGGCCGAGAGGCCGTAGGAAACAAATCTACTCATACACTAGCTTATTCGTTACGCTTCCTTATTGTCCTCCATGTTTAATGTTCTTTTATAAATGATGATGTTTTTTCAACTTCTTCAAACAATTCATCTTCTTGGTCAATTTTTAACACCATTAAAAGTATTTTATCTATTATTACAAGTAATCCAAGTCATGTGCCTATGTTAACAGTCACCCAGATGAAAACAAGTGTCTCGTCTTGAGACTCTTAAATGAACAGCCCTATTTAATCAAGTGTCTAAAAATTTTGTTCCATCATAATGTATTTGAGGCATGATACCTTCTCCTAATATCGACCTATCACTGGATCTCATTTGTCCTCTAACTAATCTCAGCCAATTTACCAAACATCCCTAATCCTCTACCTAATCTTCAATTTATCGGACATCCCTTATCCTCTACCTAGTCTCGACCCATTTGTCTTCTAACTAGTCTCTAATTTACCAGACATCCCTAATCCTCTACCTATTCTCCAATTTACTAGACATCCCTTATCCTCTACCTGGTCTCGACCCATTTGTCAAACATCCTATATCCTCTAACTAGTCTCAACCCATTTTCTAAACATCCCTTACCTTCTAATGTAACTTTTACCATCATCTTCTCATGTTGGATCTTCTACAACTAACTACTACCTACACATGCATGTTATAATTTTACAAAACTGTAAAGACTTTGTTTTGTTTGGACCTCTTTTAATCTATTCACCATCATCGCTCTCCAACTATTGTACCATTGCATGGAAAATTCTAACCCAGTTGGGACAGGTCTAGGTGTTTCTAATCCAAAATGCATTTTTAGATTCTTATGTTATCAAAAAGAAAAAATTTACTCCCGTGGTTTTCAGTACTTGAATTAATAGATTCTATTCAAATTCAATCCACCTATTGATTGTAATTGCTTCTTTATTGCTTCTATATTCATCAATAAATCATTTAAAACTGATAATAATATTCTTATACCTATTTGTTCTTTGTAATCCATTGAATCCTTTCTATGTCTAATGAAACTTTTTTGCCTCAACTTGCTTAATTCTCACAATACTCTCCAACTCATCTATCTTAGCCTTGTTCCTTGTTGTATTATACTACATCTCTAAAGCTTTTATGCTTTTACCTTCAACCACCTTTAATGGAATGAGGTTGTACGTTATACACAGGTTCTCAAACAATAGTGGTAACTCTATTACTATCACATCCTTCTTTTGATCCTCAACTTGAATTCCATGTGTCATGTTTGATTCAAAATCACAGCGTTTTCCTCTACGTCTATCACATGCTTTGAGCCAGCCATTCAGTTTCTTGATTGTAATGCTCCCTTCTATTCATTTGCCCAACTGCTCTTCCACATTCAAATATTAATAATTGATTTGCATTCCCAATGGACAGAACATATGCATAAACTGCATGTGTCTCTCATCTCTTCAATTTCTTTGCATGTTAATTTGGTATCTTGAGCCACTTCACTTATTCATGCTATATGCTACCCTCAAAATATTCCTTTTCAAGAATAAGCATCTCTGTCTCACTTTGAATTTATTCTCATTGTGCAAATTTATCTTGTTTAAATCACCTACAAATCATCACCGAGAGAATTCATAACCTTCTCAATATATTGAGCAATCTCTTAGGTGTAAAGAACTTGATTGATTTGGGATTGAATCATCCTCTGAACATAATCTCCTCCAAATGCAATATGGGTGGATACAAGGCCATGTCAATGGCATCCCAAAGATCAACATGGATAAAAAGGAACACTGAAACAGAGGCTATCTGTGTACTCTTGGATGAGTTCGAGCAAGTTGTTGACACTGTTATGCATCAGGTTATGTAAATTACTCACACCATGTTAGATTGTAAGCATCAACTTGGTAATACATTGAATGAGGTAATCTTAGAGTTCGCTAAAGCTAAAAAATCCAAGGCAATAATGACATATCAAATGGTTACACCTTCTTCAATGGATTTAGTGTTGAAGGAATCTTTGGCCTCAAGAGATGCAGTGATGGCCAAGATGACCAACTGGTAGAATGACATGTTATACAATACACTTATTGAAATCAAAATGCAGTGTCACATAGATAGAATGGATAAGCTCATGCTAGAGATTTAATGCAAAGTGTCATAGAGTAGAGCCATCATCCTCATCTCTAAGGATGATGATATCCAGTATCTAATACAATATCAAGCCCCTCTATGCATTATGCATTTTTTGGTGTGAGAAGCTCTTAGTGATTGAAAAATATTCAAGCATGACTTGTCCCATTTGAACAATTCTATTTCTGAAATCAAGGAGCTATAGTTTGTCCCACCTAACTAGCTTCAGAAGGAAATATAGACAAGGAAAGTCACTCAAGTTGTGCAACCAGCTACACAACATCAACAAATGTTATGGCATATTCAAATATAATTGCGACCTCTTTGACAATAATTCTAGCACATCCATCATCATCTTCTGCTTCAGTATCTGAAACTTCTCTAGCTATGAATTCCACATCACAACACCCTCTCCCTTCTTAGTATATGCCTCCACCCTCCACATAGGTATGGTGCTCACCAATTTCAAAAAAAAAATCAAGCTGCTCAATTTGGTACAAAGGAAGGCATAAACATTAGGAGCAGGGCTAGGAAGGTTGAAAACCCACAAGGGCAGCCTCCTAGTTATACCAATTTATTGGAAACTTACAAGGATCATTAATTGGTGTGTTGGTTATTTGAGAACTTGAAAGAGTGGTTAAGTAGTGTGAAAGAGGTGAAAACTGGTAAATAACACCTTGAATGATTACTTTAAGTAATTTTTCTAGTCTAACCCTTCTCTTTAGACAACTCCACCAGCTCTAACATTCGTCGCACTTCATGTGACTTTGTCTCTGGACAAGACAACGATTTAAGTTTGGGAAAGTGTTAGTGGTATAATAGGGATATAAAATTACAAAGTATAACTATATGACACATGTGTAATTTTCATTATTTTATACAGTGGATACTTTTTGTATGTATCTAGCACCTAAATGTCATCAACAATCTGTAGAATGTGAAGAGTTTCTCTTTTATTTGTTTTGAAAGGCTGACATATGAAGTGACAGAGCCTTTATAAGCTCTATATATAATGGTCACTTATATTTTAAAAGGGTTATGAAATATAAAAATCAATATATATATATATATATTTGATAATGGTTCTTATTTATGTCTACACTTGTTACTTTGCATAGTTGTGCTTTGTTTTCTTATAATTTGTTAATCACTTGAAGTACTGAATGTTTTGGTTAAATTAAGGCTATGAATCATGTTAATTCCTATACAATCCTACACATAGTTTAATATTATTTTTTTGTAGTTTCCTTGAGTATCTTATGTATTACGATTCACACAAATAGTCCCAATTACCATGTTTTGATAGGTTTTCCAGGAACCTTTCTAACACTTCTTCCTTAAGTATGCATCTTTACTAGGAGAATCATCATATGCTTCAAATGTCTCTGGACTCTCCTCGGCTTCCTATCATTTTCCTTACCAAGGAGGTGAGGTTATAATATCTACAGTGTGCATCTTTATCGTAACATCATCATTTTTAGCATTGATGTATACCCAGTCATGGGGGTGTGGATGATTATTGTAAATGATTGACACCCTCCCTCCTAAAAACTTAATGTGTGATTTCACATTGCCCCTAGGATCCCATTGTATTAGATCATGGCCATCCAAATTAAAGGAAGAAATGGGGGTGGTTGTTGTATGTAATTTAATCCATAACTTGAAATTTTTCCTACCTAATTTGTATAGTTTTAGGGGACATGGATCTTGTTTATTATCCTTACACACTCCACTTCTATGGTGAATCTGGTAGGAAATTGTTAGGTGTGGACCTTGATTGTCTTCTAGGATCAGAGGTTAAAATTTTGATGTTATTTCAATCAGGTGTGGATCCCATTCTTTGAATCCCTCATGTCATGGGGGGTTGCAACGGGGGGTTTGGGGGTAGTGCCCCAAAAACTAGATTTTTTATTAAAATTGCCTTGTTAAATTGTAATTATGTAGTTAATCTAGGCTATTGATTAAAGGTTTTTAGATCTGACATTAGAGGTTATGTTTAGGTTTTTTTCACCCTAAAATGTATTGATATATGGCTAAGATGTATGATTATGATTAATGATGAAATATTGTACACAAAGAAGAGGAAAAAAAGTTAGAGAGGTGTAACAGGGTTTGTTACAGGATCTTGTTTCTCCCTTGTATTGTTGGAAATAATATACTGAACAAGTTTGGTGGATGTAGCCCATCTTGGGTGAACCATGTTAAATTTAGTGTCTCTTAATATGTGCATGTTTATGTTTATTTTCAGAAGGTTTGATTAATTTTTTTAATAGTTTCTCTTGTATGTGATTTAGGGATAGATCTGGGTTTTAATTTATCCTAACAGAAATCTCTTGTTTGGTCAGTTTTTCTAGAATAAACCTAGGAAACCTAAGGGAAGATACCGAAACTCCTTCAATTCTAATTATACTATAATATTTGTAGTACCAATAAGCTCCCATGCTTATGATTTATTTTATGATTTCCTCAAAAATCCTTGGCATTGGTACTTCATTAATGTCTTGGTATTGTAGTGGATAACAATAGTCACAAATTTCCTTGATAAAAGTTTTGACTTGTGTGCATACAACTTGGAAAATTGGAAGTGAACAATATACCTAGAGATAGGAGGCCATGTGGAATCTTGTTGATTATGATATTAGCACATGTGGCATCCACTAGGTATGACATAATGTATAAATTACATCCATCCCTGACTCTGATGACACATTGTCTTAATTTGAATGAAATGATCTCCACTAGGGCAGGGACTTGTTTGTCATTGATGTTCATGGACAATAGGGGAACCCAAAGCTTATTGACATGAGAAATATCATAAGCTTCATACAATTTGATCTTTAGGACCATACCAATATGGACATTGGCCCTGAATAGCCTTATTTGGGTATTGTTGATGTCGTCCATGTTTACCCAACATTCAAGATCTTCCAGTCAATTCTTTAAAATCTCTCTCAAATTAAGGCTATTGAACCAACCTAAAATAACTATTTGGTTATATTTTATTGTGGGTTGAAGCAGTTAATAGTATCATTTTATGTCCATGCCAACCAATAATGTTATTTGATGTTTCTTCTTCAAAGATAGGACCATGTTTTAGATTATGGTAAAAACAAGTTTTGAAGGGGCCCCGAAACCCTGTACAAATCATGAAAGATAAACATTACAAACCGCCAAAAGAGGCAAAACACTGAAAGACAGTACCTAAACCAGGTTTTTCAAGGACCTGAAACCAACAAGATTAACTAGATGAAACTCCCCAGGTTTTACAAAGACCTGAAACCTAAACAAAACCAGGCAAACAACCTGAAACCCTCGCCAAAATAGTAGAGGTAGAACCACCTTGCCCATCTATTACTGAGCGAGGCTCCTCCACAGCTTAAGGTTTTCATAAATCCCAAAACAGAGCACCATGGCACAAACACCAATCACCGAGGAAACATAGTTTCCCTGAAACAAACACAAATACTTCGCTGACCAGATCTAGACGGCTGTCCTACTCAAGGAAGAAATCCAACCCAGGTCCCATCCAGAATGCATCAAAATGAAGCAAAGTGAAAAACACACAAAATGAAAGATCTCACCATGAAGCGCTGCGTATAAAACACTGCCCAAAAAGGATAGCACCACCAACAGAGATACTCCACCCGGAACCGACACCACCACCGCCCCTTCCTCCACCCAAGAGACTGCAAAGATCTCCCCCTTCTCCCAAGGGGAAATGCCGCCATGGCATGCTCAAATCTCCAAAAAAAACATGATCCGCTCAGTACTGGATAGAGGTCAGTGCGGCAGCTGTAAGTCAAAAAACCAGTGTGAAGACTCCAAATCGTGCCGTAATACAAAGGCCGTTCAGAACCACGCCCCAACGTCCAAGACCTTAGACTCCAACAAGCATGGGGGCAGCCACAGAGGGGAGGGTTTCAGGGCCGCGAACGCGTCCGTGCTCCCTTCCCCCGCGCTCGTTCTGATATAGCTTGGTATATATTTTTAGAAAAAAACATTGTAGAAAAAGTCCTCATAGGGAAATACCTCAAGTTTTGTAACTATATGATGAAGTCTTGCCTTTATTAGAGCCATTGGATCATCTGAATATTAAACATATACAAAGGAAGGTATATCTTCTTCTTTAATTAGTTGCATTCTTTGTGAAAAATGGCATTGTGATGTTTGAAACCTAGGCTCAACGCATCTTTAACAAATACGGTGTCAATGAAAATTTGTGGTGTGTCAAAAGATGAGATAATAAGCCATTACTTTTCATCCAATGTTTCTTGCTACTTAGTAGCTCTAAAATTTATTTCCAAGATGATCAAGTTAACTTTTGAAATTTTGTGTGATTTCTAGAAGGAATTTAGTCTCTGATAATCTCTTTAGTTGTGAACTTTAAGAAATGAAATTGACTTTCTTTTACTTCTCACTTTAAATCTCAAGATGATAAATTGAATTTTGTTGTATGTGTGTATTAAATATGAAATATGGAATTTTTTGTTTAGTTAAATGACTTTTTCCCAATTTATTTTAATTTTTTCTTAGTTTCATAGCTTTATATAAGAATAACCCCAAACCATCCATGTGTTTTAATCACATTGCGTGTATAGGCTTTATATCACTTCTTGTTATCCTCATAGATTATGTAATTATATTTTTATGCTTAGTCAAAGTGTGACCATTTATGTGTTAGCCAAGTGGCACCTTTTATTTGGTTCTAATACTTTTAGTCCTCATATTTATCAATGGACTTCCTTAGTCTTGAATTATTATGAGGTTCGTTGAAACTAGACATGTTTCCTTTTGTGACTGGATCACCTTCTCACAACCATTAGGGCCTTGTGAAGTTATTTAAAATTACAAGGTACATGGTGAATAAAATAGTGACACTTGGTATGTTGCCATTGCTTTATAATTATGTTATTTTGAGAGGCTTCTTGGAGTTTTTTTTAATGTGTGAGCAATCCGTCGTCACGAGTCTACAAAAATGTGATGCATGGTCCCTCTTGGTTGGCTCACTATTATGCAGTTCCTAGAATATGGTCTAATCCATCGAAGATGAATTATACATGAAGTATGAGGTTGTGAGACCATGAGGTGCTACAAGGATGTGAAGATATGAGGTGATAGCATGTGGCATTGTGAACATGATACGTGTTATCCTTCAAAGAACTTGTAAAAAGTCAAAAACCTATCATGATGAGGTGATAGCATTGTGAGGTGCATAGCACATAAAATTATGACACTTGGAACCTTTTGGTAGGTTCACAATTAAGCAATATTTGAATGCAGTGTGTATAAGTGTGAAGACTATGTAGTGCATGAGAAAAACTTGTGTGCCAATGTAAATATAAATCAGTGTCAAAGATGCATTCTCGATGAGTAAAGTAGCAATCAATATTGTGAAAGAACATGTAAAAGCCAAGAATTTTTTTTATAGGGCCTTATGATTCTCGTAATGAATGTTAGTTTATGTAAGGCCCCATTTTACATAGTGTTTATCTTTGAAAAAGATGACTATGAAATTATGACTTGTATGTTCTTATTATTGAATTATGTTGTTAATTCATGTCCAGTTGAAGCATGCAAATATTTTTATAAAGTCTCTCATGTGTTGGAAACCATGAGAAATACCTATCATCAATCTCATTTTGGATTGCTTACTTATGAAAGTGTAATGCTTATGTTTCCTTCATATAAATGTTGCTTTATGAACTGTGATTATGTATATGAAATATGGTGACTTAAATAATGTTTGAATCATTCATCCTAAGCTTTTGAATTAGAAATTGAAAATTTTTAAGGTGATGAAAAACCCTATAGTGAAAATGTCAGTATCTATTGACATGTTGATTCTTGATATTGACAGATTGCCTTATTTGACTAAATTTTGTAGCCTCAGCTATTAGGTTAGAGGAATTTGATGTGTCCATCGATTGTGCAAGAACATGAAAAGGGTCAATGAAGGAATGAGACTAAGTTAAGCATGACTATATCACTAATCAATTTTATCCTTAAACCCTTCTGAAATTCATGTTAAGTGATCAGTTGCCTAATCAACCACTTTTTTGACATAGTGTATGATTAGGTGGCCAACCTTTAAGCTTAACTGTTGAAACTTGTTGTCTCTTGGCCTTTAGATCTTGCAGCCAATGTCTAAATTATCTAGTGTCCCATTGATTGATCTTCAATGATTATTTTAGACCTGAATCAATTGGGGAAAAATGTAAGTCTATGAAGCAACCATAAAATCCTGCAAGAGTTGTCATGCACCTTAATTCAAAATGGAAAAGAACTTTCCTTAATGAGGCATGGACTGAAAAGTAAAGAGTGGTTGCCTAATCCTAAGATGTGTGTGTGTGTGTAGGATTCAAACTCCCTTAGCCTAGGAATTTTTAAAAAATCAGAAGAAAAATAGACTGAGTAAAGAAGTAGTAGATAGGAAGAGCTAGTTAGAAGAGTTGAGCCTTAGACTACTGAAGGATAGTGCCCATGTGGCCTTGAACTTGATATGTGGGCTTTCTATTAACCTATGTTTTCAATTGTTTCCTTAAAATGAAATGATTATGTTCTTGTTTGATCTTTTGATTTCAGTAGAATAAGACCACTTGGTTTATTCTACCTTCTTTATTGACTTATCTATGGTTGAGAATTGGCCACCATGTTGTGATTATCCATTTAAGACCTTGGAGAGGTTGATCCTCCTTATTTGTATGAATTGCTTCTATCCTTGTGTGTGTATTTCTATATGATATTGTGACACTGAGTGAAAGTGGTATTTGAGTAGTGTATTCATGTTGGTATCATATCAAAGTCCTCATGTCTTGGGCATAGTGGAAGGTTGTTTGATCCTCTCATGAAGGTCCTAATAATAATGTGTCAAAGTCATCTTGTGTTGGGCATGGTGGAAGGTTGCTTGACCCTTAATTGGATGTCATAGTAGTATCAGTTGAAGTCCACCTATGTTGGTCATGGTGGTAGGTTGTTTAACTCTCCCATGACCATTGGTAGGAACAAATAGAGTGAGACATCCTCTTGTTACTCTAATATTTTGGTGGGCCTTATTATGATATAAGAAATTATATGATAGTTTTATATTTATGAATGTTTAGCTTCACTTGCATGATTTTTTACTTTGTATTTGAGACTAAAAATTTCTTTGGGTAAGAATCAAGAATAGGACTGTAAGTGGTGCATGGCCTCTCCCTTGTATCAAAATACCCTTGCTTAAATATCCACCCTTGTCTTCACCAAGTAATGTAAACATGCTCAAATTTGGGATTCTCATGCTCGGGGGTGTCTAGAGCAGTATATTGATGATGAAAAAAGGTTGGGTGGTGAACCTTCCTTTTTATGGCCAACAGATGCTTGGGAGCAAATGATTAGCATCGTTAAATACTGACTGGTCCTTCATTATTTAATAAATTTTTAAGATGTACTCTTGCTTATGTAAATAAATGAATGAAATTTGATGTATTATTAACACTTTAGTAACCAACGTGCTTATAATAAACTTATAAAAGAAAGAGTTTGGATAACATTCCAACTATGGATTAAGATATGTGTTCTCTATTTACTAAAATTTTATTGTTAAACTAAGTTTTACCTATTATGAATACTTGATTATGGGATCTTAGGAAAAATATTATGTGTATCCAAGGCTTTAGCCTTGTGACACTTTTAAATAAATTGATAGATTGATTTCCTTGCTTAAATATTTATCTTGAGTGGATGTTTGTTAAGCATTGTGCCTCTCTTTATAATAAGAATATGATGAGTTAATGAACTTAAACCTGTTTAAAAATGAGTATAAATCATCTATATAATTTTTTTATTGTCATTGGGAATAACAATATAACATGCCAAATGAACTACACTTTGATGTTTTCTGGTTAAGATATTCCCTGGTGAAAGGTATTCTTGGAAATAATAGCAGTTGAGTAGGTTCTTTTTGGAACCCTCCAAAAACCAGAGCTTCAATAATAAAATTATTTTAATACAATCTTAGCTCTATTGTTATAATTCTATCAAGGTATGAAGCCTTTAAGTTTGACTCAAGTCACCCTTACTAAGGTTTAATGATTTAATAAGGTCCTACAGACCAACCCTTTGATGTTGAGGTTTTACTTGTTAGTAAATCTCTTATTTGTTATCTCAGATTTAATGAAATGGATGAGTCTGAGGGTTATTACCCGATCAAAGGAAAGTTTGAATAAGCCAATCAATTCCTTGGTTTGTGTATCACCCTTCAAATCTTAAATAAACTTTGCTTAAAACAAAACATGCTTGAGTTTTCATTTATTGACTAAACCAATGAGATTATTCGTTTAGTCTCAAGCCTATCGAGACTTAGCTTAGCATAATATCTTCTGAGGAAGGAAGACTCTATCTAGATTAAGCATTCAGCATTAATCTATATAGGAATTTATATTGCCTTAGCCAAGTCCTAACTCTCTAAGTCATCTCTGAGTTTTATTATGGCTTGAGCCTTAGTATATTTATGATTTCAACTGCACCTGGTTTTGCCTTTGTCTCAACCATAGCCATTGGGCATGTTTTCCTATGCAACATTTTACTTAAACCAATTGATGAGTTTCCTCACACAGTTTCCTTGTGTAATGTTTTGACTTAGCCAATTTTTGACTAGATATTTTTGCAACCTTTTTGCCATAGTCATTTAATTGCTTTGATTTTATTTTGGAAATTTTACCTTAGTCAATTTCACAACTTTTTTCTAAAGTGGTTCAAAGGAATCCACATGTCATCATCCTATTAATCTGAGAGTGACATCCACTTGGTCTATTGTATGATCAATGTTGAGCTAGTGGGCTAGCAAGATGTTGCTACATGGCATCATCCTAGTGAATTTCAATACCAAAGATGACTGTACATGAAGCTTTTCTCTAGGCTAGTGGGCTCACAAGATGTTGTCATTTGGCATCATCCTGATGAATTGCAATCTTGAAGATGATCATATAGGAAGCTTGCCTTCAGGCTAGTGGGATTGTGAGATGTTTCCATATGGCATCATCTTGGTGATCCATGATCCTAGAGATGACCATATAGGAAGATTGTATTTGGGCCAGTAAGCTTGCAGGATGTTACCACATGACATCATCTCGAAGACCCATGATCTCAAATATGACCATATAAGGAGCTAGCCTCTAAGATAGTGGGCTAGTGGGATGTTAACATGGTGCATCATCTCGATAACCTATAGTCTTGAAAAAATTTGTACAAAGGGAAAATCCTTCAAGCTAGTGGGATGTTGCCACATCGCATCATCTCGATAGTTTGTAGTCTTAGGGCTACAGGTGAAAACATGAAAGTTTTTCAGATTAGTAGGAAAGAGAGAGGATGCCCTATGGTAATAAAGGTCCTTTGGAGACTGAAGAGAAGATAGTGTGGCCTTGGAACCCATCAAAGCAACTATGTATATTTGATTATGTTGTAATGATCAAGGTAAAATTTGATGATCGTCTTGACATCATTGTGCAATAACCTTTGGTGTGAACTCAGGAACAAGTTCTTGTGTGTTGGGATGAACATATTAATTTATTGATCTCTTAATTGTCTAGCATGCTTTCATTATGGGATTGTGATATTTGCATGGATCGTGCATATGTGTATATGATTGATGTGAGTCTTTGTTTCTGCTCATGTCTTTTGGTTGTTTGTTTGTAGGAAGATTATGTCATGCCTATATTTTGAGAAAAAAATGGGCGTGACAGTTTGAATAGTGTGATAATGCACCAAAATGTAGCAAAATATGGCAAGATATTGCCAAAACTAGTTTTTAAAACCTAACTATCCTGCAAGCCTCATACTTGAAATTATTCATGAGATAACTACTATAGCATGTCAATATGTATTTCCAAAATGAAAAAACCATGGTATCATATTAACTAAAGTTTTTAAACACTCGTACTCATAAGACCCTAAGTATTTTTAAAGATTTATTCTTAGAAAAATGTGTCCTTATTTATTAAAAAATGGGGATATGTTGGTTACAACATAGTTAAAACAAGTAATAAATAGAAATGTTGTATGATTCTCTCATGAAGTGGAGATTATACATCATTCAATTCCACCCACATCCATGACTTTTATTTATAACATATTTTTGCACACACATAAATTGGAAATCCATCAATAACACATGTCGAGAAACATATATATATATATATAATCACTGTAATAAATGTTATATTTTTAAAAATAATTTTAAATCAAAATTAATTGTACCAACATTAATTCATAATTAAATTGATAAAAATATATTTATCCATATATATATATATATATATATATATAAAAAAAATCACTGTAATAAATGTTATATTTTTAAAAATAATTTTAAATCAAAATTAATTGTACCAACATTAATTCATAATTAAATTGATAAAAATATATTTAAAACTTTATCGTCTTTATTCCGCCTACCCTGGCCCCTATCAACACCAGGGTGGCTTCTTACCCCTTGGCCCCCATTACCACAGTTCAACCTCTCATGGCGACAATGGGCCCAGTTATGTCTTCCACCCAACCACCTTTAGCCTCCACCTCTGTCCCTGCGATTAGTCATCCGTATCTTGTACAACCGACTATGTCGCATACCTCCCCTAGCCTCTTCCAAGTGCCCTACAACTTAAGGGGCGCGCAACCCGTCAATCCATCAACAGACATCATCAAAATGCTTATGGACAAGATGACCAGTCTTGAGACCTCTATTTTCGGCTCGCGCAACACTCTTTCATACGAGCAGATCTGTAACGAGCCCATTCATCCTTCTGTCCCAATCAGACCATATCCTAGCCAGTGGGAGCTTCCGAAGTTTTCTCATTTTCAAAATAAGGAAGACCCCCAACAACACTTGCGGGCATTCAAACATGCCTGCTACCTCATTGGCCATGACGATGCGTTACTCTTACGCACGTTTCCTATGTCTCTCTCGAGTGCTGCACTTGACTGGTACAGCTCCCTTCCTAGCCATTCTCTCTTCTCATTCACACAATTGGCTCAGCTCTTCCTCGATCACTTTTCCATAACATAACCAAAAAGGTCTCAATCATAGACCTCTATTCTATCCGGCAATTCGAGGACGAGTCCATAGCCGACTTCGTAGCTCGATGGAGAGGCCTTATCAATCAACTCTCTTTTTTCTTACCCCAGGCTGAGCTTATTGAACTCTTTTCCCAAGCCTGCGCCAGACATATCTCTTCCACCCTGAGGGTTCAAACCTTCCACACTTTTGACGAAGCCTTCACGATGGCTCGCAAACTTGAGTTGCATGCCATCGAGGAGAATAAAGTCAAGTTGCGGAACAAGAATCCCAGCTCTAAGACCAATGACTCTTCCTCTGCCAAGCCATCATCATCCAATTCTAAATCCAAGGCTTCAGCTAATGCCGTGGTTGTCAGACCTTCATCCTCTTCGACCAATCAGCCTGAGCCATCTACATCTCAGAGCGTTACTCACCAGTTCCAGCAAAGATACGTGCAGCGGCGATATACTCCTCTCGGAGAATCATATGCGTCTGTGCTGGACAAGCTTCTCAAACAGGGGGCCCTCAATCTCCCTCAAGCCCGACCTCCTCCACAATTTGATCCCTCTCACGCCATCCCCGCGTGGTATAGGGAGCATGACTTCTGCAGCTTCCACCGTGTTAAGGGCCATGACACGGAAAACTGCAAGACCTTTAAGAACATAATCCAAGACATGCTTGAAAAGGGGGACCTCATCTTAGACAATCCAAATGCACCCCCTAATCAGGCCATTGACATCTTCAAACAACCTTTCCCCAATCATCCGCCAACTCAGAACAACGTCCAGACCTTAATTGACGACAATCCTAAGCACAACATTCAAACAGTCAATACGGTCTCTCCCTTCATCCCCAATCAACCTCAAGAGGTTAGTCCATCAATCAGTCCGTCACATGTGGACGAACCTCTCTCCCCGACTAGTTCTCCACCGACCTCTCTCATCTTGGAGGACACCTCGGCTTTACCTGCACCACCGATCTCATCATCCTCCATTCTACTGCCTATGGAGGACCCGACCCTTCCTACTCCTCAGCCGCAAGTGGAGGGCACCGTCATCCCTGCCCTTTACCCGCTCGGGGAGCCTCGCTTTTCAGATTCTTCTCCACCCAGGGAAGAGCCTGTCTCCCCTTCGCCTTCATCTAAATCTGTCATGACTTCACCACACCAGGCGTCTAAGACCACTACACCCATCTCGTCTTCAACCTCGCAACCATCAACATCTTCTTCTCAGCCATTTTCCCGGTTAGTGGAGAAAATCGCGCTTCTCCCTCCAAGGAAAGTGACGCCTCAGGTGTTGTGGGAGCGTCTTAAAGCCCTTCAACATACCCGCGCCCTCTCATCACATGTCGCTAATCCTCCTAAGGCGAAATCTCGTCAGACTCTTGACAAAGACCAGACTCT
The DNA here is from genome assembly GCA_037957365.1 of Torreya grandis. Lineage (NCBI taxonomy): Eukaryota > Viridiplantae > Streptophyta > Pinopsida > Cupressales > Taxaceae > Torreya > Torreya grandis. The sequence continues at coordinate 745,626 of JARHVA010003505.1, read as the reverse complement.
CAAACCTCAACCAAACCCGTCCAAACTAAAACCTGCATCTACCTCGTCTAAACCCATCAAATCATTTGGCGTTCGTCCTGTCTCCACCCTCACTCACCCGCAAGTGAAGGTGGACCTAGGCCAGACCTCGACCAGCATTACTCTTCCAACCAAGTCAAAGAGGGCTGCCAGACCACAGAAATGAACGCCTCCTTCTCTGTCACCATTGCCATCAATTTTGGGCCCTCATCCTTCGACCTTGACCAGCATTCTTCCCACTCCGGCCTTCAAACAAAACTCGTTGCCTCCTCTGCTTCCTCTGCCTATCTCCAGTCGTCCCTCTCCTAAAAAGGCGTTCTCAATCACCAGGCCAGAGCCATCTCCATCTGTCACCGCGCGATCAACCCATAAGGTGGTACGAAAATCTCCTCTAGCCTCGCCAAAGTCACCAACCTCACGCATATCAAATAACACGGACCCTCTATTGGGCTCATACTCGTCGATATTGCGCTGACTTCTCCAGACTTCTGACATAACCCTTCCGCCCATCAAGCCTTTCCAACCTCTCGGGTCCAAGCCCTCCTGGTTCGACAATACAAAAATTTGTTTATATCATCGTACACCAGGACATGACACCGAGACTTGCTGTGCCCTCAAGGCCGTCATCCGCCGCCATATGGAGAAGGACACTCTTCTCCTTGAGGACACTCTCGACCAGACCCCGACTCCTTCCTCTTCAAACACGTCAACATCTCACTAGCAAGGCATGACCCCTTCTTCACCTCCCATTTTCGAAATCAATGCTATCCGTATAACCACTAGGTCGCAACAGGAAAAGGCCAAAGCAAAAGCTGCCATTCCTTGGACCTATCCCTTTGTCAAGCCACCTCTTGCGCCCAAGCCTAAAATTTCTATCCTCAGCACGTCCCAACCTTCTTCGTCTTCCTCTTTTGGGCCAATTCACGACTCCATGCTGAAGCAGCTTCATCAGACACCTGTAAAGATGTCTCTTTATGACCTTATCCAAACCTCGCCTCAGCACCGTCAAGCCCTCATCCCAGCCTTGCAAGCAGCGGAGGTCCAACCCGAGGACCCCCAACCACTCGCTGCCCTCGTCCATTCTTTATCTCCCGTCAACTCCATCACATTCAGCGATTCTGAAATTCCCACATCTAACACGAAAGATCAGGACGCCGCCCTCTTCATCACTGCCTATGTTGATCGGACACACATCAAATGCGTTATGATCGACGGCGGCACTAGCATCAACATAATCTCTACTCACGCCTTTGATCAGCTGTCTCTTCCCAAGAACTGCGTCTCCAAAACTGACGCGATCTTACGCTCTTTCAATGACACCACCGCCACGACCATTGGCACAGTCATCCTTCACATCCGTGTTGGTCCACGCACAGTCCCGGAGCTCTTCTATATCATCGAAGGAGAGTTTCAATACAACCTTCTACTAGGCTGACCTTGGATCCGTGCCATGGCCTGTATTCCTTCCACCCTGCACCGTTGTGTGAAGTTTGAGCATGACGGGCAAGTCCATACCATTCCCGCTGACCCTTCACCCTTCAAGACTTGCAACACCACCTACCATCCCAATGATGTCTTCATTCCCATCAAACCGTCAACTTCGGTGCCGCCTCCATCTGCGAAAGCTTCGACCAATTCGCAATCGGCGGTCGCCCTCGCCCCTCCTCTTCAAGCGCCGACCAAAGACCCCATGGAAGACATCTTCCAACGACTATCACTTGGGGAATATCGCTTGTTGACCCTCGACATGTTCCAAACTCTGCAAGAGTATGGACGCCTTCACCTCAGTTCCAATTACGACCATCGGATCGGGACGGTCGTACCTTATGGTCCTCCTCACTTCCAAACCAACTTTGTCTATGGGGGGCTTAACCAAGCTCCTACCAATGGCAATTCCCTTTCTTCACCCCAACCTTTCACATCTGATTTCTCATTTCTTGGCAACCCCGCCTTTGCACACACTTACCTTCACAGGTGTGCATGGAAGGGTTTTGGTTTCGGACGTTATGAGCAGGGCTCCCATCAGCCCATCGAGCCGCTCAATGATCACGATGCCAAGAAACGGTATGGCTTGGGATATCATGACCCCACTCAGGCTCCTTCCGACCTCTGTCCCGAGCCAACCATCGACCAATCTCCTCCAGACTCGCCCATTTCTCCTTCGTCACCTACGGAGTCGATGGTTTCCATCCCTCTTAGTTTTTTTTTCCATAAACACCATCCGCCTGGAACCCCTGACCTATCAGCTCAATGGGGTGTCCAGATCTCTCCCTCTCATCTTTCTTAGCATGGTAGAAGATGAGTCAGCAACCATTCACACTGTCCACTGCGTTGACGATGACGCCATCCTTTCCTACATGGGTGCTGACAACTCTTTCATCCAGCATTTTTTCCCTTCTGAGACCCAGGTTATGTTAAATGAATCCACCGTTGACATCAACCTCCCTTCTTCTTCTTTCGATGTTCTTCACGTCTTAAAGATTGGCCAATCTTTAGACGCTCAGGAGCAGCTTGACTATGCCCAGTTCCTTTCCAACCATAGCAAGGCCTTTGCCTGGACTTACAGCGACATGCCTGGCATCGACCCCACCATCGCTACCCATAACATTGTCACCAAACTAGAGGCTAAGCCTGTTAGGCAGAAGCTTCGAAAGATGCATCCTCGCGTTGCGCTCCTTGTCAAAGAGGAGCTTCAATGCCTTCTTTCTGTCTCCTTCATGCAACCCATCGATTATCCACAGTGCGTCTCTAACATCATCCCAGTTACTAAAGCAACTGGGGGGATTCGGATCTGCACGGACTATCGCGACCTTAACCTAGCCTGTCCTAAAGACGACTTTCCTCTTCCTAACATTGACCAGCTTGTTGATCTCACGGCCAGCCACGAGATGCTATTTCTCATGGACGGGTTTTCAGAATACAATCAAATCCTGATCGCACCGAAAGATCAGCACAAGACTACCTTTATCACCCCATGGGGGACTTTCTGCTATCGAGTTATGCCTTTCGGCTTGAAAAATGCTGGTGCCACCTATCAGCGCGCCATGACCTACATTTTCCACGATCTCCTCCACAAAATCATGGAGGATTATGTGGATGACCTTCTCGGCAAGTCCAAACTTCGCCGCGACCACTTGACCATTCTCACAATCATCTTCTCTCGCCTTCTTCAATACAATGTCTGCCTCAACCCCAAGAAGTGTGTCTTTGGGGTCCTCTCAGGCAAACTTCTCAGCTTCATCATTTCCTTCCGTGGTATCGAGATAGATCCCGCCAAGATCCGTGCTATCCTCGAAATGCCACCCCCGACCAATCTCAAGCAGCTTCGCAGTCTACAAGGGAAGCTCCAGTCCATTCGCCGTTTCATCTCGCAACTTTTAGACCGCTGCCAACCTTTCCATCACCTCCTTAAGAAAGATGTCTCCTTTAAATGGGATAAGGACTGTCAAGAGGCTTTTGAGGCCCTCAAAAGCTATCTGGTCTCCCCACCAGTCCTCATTCCACCTAAGGATGACCAACCCTTCTACCTTTATATCTCTGCCACCAACCATTCGTTAGGTGCCATGATCGCGCACTGAGACGAGCATCATCGTGAGCAAGCGGTTTACTACATCAGCCGAACACTGGTCGACTATGAAACTCGGTATACTCATATCAAGAAACTCTGTTTGGCATTAGTCTTTTCCGCCACCAAGCTCCGCCACTATCTTCTCAACCACAAAACCTTTGTCGTCACTCACACCGACCCTCTCAAGTACATGCACTCCAAGCCATACCAGAACCAACGTATGGCTCGGTGGCTCATGCTGCTTGCGGAGTTTGACCTCGAATTCATCCAGCAGAAATCTATCAAGGGGCAAACCATCGCTGACCAACTGGCAGATGCCCCTCTTCCTGACAACCAACCTTCACACTGTGAGTTCCCTGACGAGTCTATCGCTACCCTTTCCACCGATGACACCGTCTACCAAATGACCATGTTCTTTGACGGCTCCAAATGTCAACTCGGCGGGGGTGCGGGGGTCATCCTCATCCCACTCGAAGGGGAGCCCATGCCTCTATCTTTCAAGTTTGACTTCGATTGTACCAATAATATGGCCGAATACGAGGCCTTAATTTTGAGACTTCAGACTGCTCTTTCTCTCCACATCAAGTCTATCAACATCTTCAGTGACTCGCAGCTCATCGTTAATCAAGTTAACGGTTCATATCTCTGTAAAAATGAAGTTTTACAGAGGTATAAGAATCGTGTTGACCTTCTTTTAGCATCTTTCGACCATTACCTCTTGCAGACTGTTCCACGCTCTACGAACAAGTTTGCCGACACCATGGCTTCTCTTGCTTCGCATATCCCGTCTTCATCATCATCATCTCGCCTTTTTGTCACAGTGCATCGTGTATCCTTGCCTTCATACATCTCTCCTCACATCGACCATATCAACACTATCAATTCTAGCCCACAAGATGACTGGTATAAGCAACTCGTGGACTATTTGTCTCTTTCTGTCACTCCTCCCAACCTCTCTAGCAATGCGCGGCGAGCTTTCATCAAGCGCACAGCTCGCTATACCATGTTAGGGGGTCTTCTCTATAAACGAGGCTTTGATGGCCTCCTTCCTCGCTGTCTAACCTCCACTGAAGCTCCTCAAGCCATAAAGCAAGTCCACGACGGGATTTGTGGCAGACACTTCAGTGGAAACTCGGTTGCCAAGCGCATCCTTCGCCTGGGTTATTATTGGCCCACCCTTCATCAAGACTGTAGCGACTATGTTCGACATTGCATCAAGTGTCAGTAGCACTCTAACCTGCGTCATCTCCCCAGCCACGCCTTGCAAGTCGCTCAGGATTTTTGGCCTTTCTCTCAGTGGGGCTTGGATCTCATCGGTGAGATCAACCCTCACTCGTCTCTTCGTCATCAGTCCATCATCACTGCCACTGAGTATTTCACCAAGTGGGTGGAAGCCATTCCTCTTGTCTCCACAAAAGCCGACAAAATTGCCGACTTCATCAACAGCCACATCATCTGTCGTTTCGGTGTCCCTCACAAAATCATTACCGACAACGGCAAGTCCTTCAAAAACAAGACTGTCCAAAAACTATGCGACTCATTTGGCATCAAACTCAGCTTTTCTTCGCCTTACTACCCACAAGCAAATGGGCAGGCAGAGGCTTCCAACAAAATTCTCACTAAAATTCTCATGAAGGTGGTCGACGATACAGGTAGGGGTTGGCACATTCATATTCCCTTCACTTTGTGGGCCTACCGCACTAGCATTCGAACCTCTACGGGTGCTACTCCCTTCTCTCTCGTGTACGGAACAGAGGCTGTCTTACCTCTCAAAGTACAGATCCCATCCCTCCGCATCTCCCTGCATGACATTCTCTCTAACGACGACTTTCATCAAGATCGCCTAGCTCAACTTGAGTTACTCGACGAGCGCCGTCTTGCTGCCCTTAATCATCTCCATGTCTACCAAAGTCACATAAAGCGGGCCTATGACAAAAATCTGTGAGAATGAGATTTCAACATCGGAGACCTCGTCCTCAAGGAGAATCAGCACGTGACCAATATGGAGCGAAGTAAACAAGGCAAGTTCGCCCCCAATTGGCTTGGACCTTTTATCATCATGCACAAGTATGGGTCAGGGACTTATCGTCTGTCTTCCCTCGACGGACGGCCAGAACCTGAGCCTCTTAATGCGTTGCATCTTCGACCATTCTTCTGCTAGTCGAGTACTCGTCTACTTGACACGTAACTTGAGCTCGTCCCTTGAGCAATCCTCGTCCTCTTAATCCTCATCCCTTTCAACCCTATTCCCCTTTAACAAGTCCTCTACAACCCTTCTATGATATATGGATGCTTTGTCCTAATAAAAGGGGCGTCCTTGAACTTCTACAGCCTTGTCCATGACTCTAAATCAAAAAAATATATATATCAAGATGTCAAAACATATCCATGGTCACAAAATCAAGTCAAAATCAAAAAGACAGACTGCTCCCTCGAAGGACAGCTATACTATCATTGCTATATTACTAGACTGATCCCTCGAAGGACAGCTAGGCCAACTTATCAAACATTATTAAGCAAAAATATAGACCACTCCCTCGAAGGATGGCTATCAAACAGCACTTTTCTTAGAAGCTTCCCGCATTGATCAGCTTCGCAACATGACCACCAAGCAAAAGACATCTCTATGTAGGCTTCCCGCATCGATCAGCCTGCGCCAAAAAAAAAAAAAAAAAAAAACAAAAAATGAGTCACAGACTTGGCTTGTAGTTGTCTCAGGGTCTCCTATAAAAGGGGCAAGGTTATTCTTGCTCTTAAACTGGGTTACCCTATCCTCCTCCTATCACTTGCTCAAGGGACTTCGAGCTCACTTTAATGTCAAAGTGATTCGATTACCGTTCTAACTCAACACTGGTCAACGACGTAATGCATAAACGGGGCTTTTGTTCTAATAACCCCTATCTATGCTTCCTTTCTGGTCCTTGTCAATGAAAGAGCGATCTACCTTTCATCTTTTCTCTTCACTTTGGTCACATTTAACCGCATCAATCGGCGACTCATCTCAAATCCAACCATTTTCATCATTTTCAGCTGACATCATCCTAGACCATTTCACATGGTTTCTATGGACACCAGTACACATGGAAACTACCGACTAGACCCAATTTATGTTAAGCATAAACCAATACTTGCTGAAGCATAAATCGACTTCTATTCATTCTTAGCATACATCCATCGCGACTATGGAAACTTACTAGGGATGAAAGACTCTCGACTAATTCTACAGAATACACCATCTGTAGCATCATTTTATCCTCATCTTACCCTCATCATTTCAACACATGACCAATCTCATCATCAACCAATCTTCTCAATTTGTCCGAACTACATTGGTCTGAGGCCCTATGACCAGGGCTATGTAGGCAGCACTCAGATAACACATCCTCTGAGGTTAGCTCGACCACCCCCGTTTGTTCGTCTCTTTGATGAACGAACCTTCTCTCCTGCGACCTTAACCTTGACCTTGACCAAGACCAATTATTTTCTTTGACCAAGACCAATCATTTTCTTTGACCAAGACCAATCATTTTCTTTGACCAAGACCAATCATTCTCTTTGACCAAGACCAATCATTTTCTTTGTCCAAGACCAATCATCAACTTTGACCAAGACCAATCAATCCCTCTGACCCTCCCTCCCTTTTAGGGAGAACTACATCGGCCTGAGGCCCCTAAGACAGGGGCTATGTAGGCAGCACTCAGTTGACATGGGCTCTTCTGGGGTTAGCTCGGCCGCATCCTTCCGTCCAATCCATCCCCTTGACCAATGACCCTCCTTCGACCTTCGACCACTTCCAAGACAATGTTGCCTTGGTTGTTTTTGCGTGTGTGCTACCTCACGGCTGGTTAGCAGAATTGTCCGCAGACTATTTTTGACCCTTCGCAAGTATCGGATCGCGAGCTAGTTGATCCCTACTACTTGTGGCTTTTTCGTGTTTCTGGGAGCACTTCCTGAGCCCTGGATACCCGGAACACGACGACCATTTGGAGCTTCAGCTTAAATTGAGTGACCCGATCAGCAGACGACTAAATGCTGGGGCCCGGTTACTTCAATTTTGGCACTCCTTGACCCTCGACATGCGATAATTTGACCCGACCATCCTGTGACGTGGTACACGTGCAATCACGACTTTTGCAACGTTTTCACTCACTTTTTATCTTTCTCATCCATTTCTCTGTCAAATCGACACTCGATCTTCGGTTCCCTTCTCTCGACTATCGCTTTGAGGGGGGAACACCTCATCCCTTTTCTGGGGCAACCAACTCCTGTTTTTGTCTTGCAGTTTGTCTAGAATAACCAACAAGACAAAAAGGGGCAAATGTAGACACCTAAAAAGTGTCTAACCCTTGGTCCTCCCCCTTGGCCTTAAACCCCTATCCTAACCCTTGACCTTGGCCCCCTATCCTAACCCTTGACCTTGGCCCCCTTTCCACCCTACCCTTGCCACCTTGGATCCTCCCTTGAATCCCTCCACCTTCCCCCTAGCATTTATTAGGCCAAATCTCTTCTTTATTTTCCTCCCACGCCCATTTTGGCATCCTCGTGACCGTTCTTCCCATCCCCCCTCGCTCGGCGGCGTGCAAGAATGGGCAGAGGCTATTTTTAGCCTCTGTCCCCATTCTGCGATCGCCGACGTCGGCGACCCTTCGGCCGACGTCGGCGAAACTGTCGGCGTCGGCATCCTTCATTACCCCTTTCTACATCCGTTGCAGCCCCCTGGACCCTTGAGCTCGAAAACAGACTTCTCTTGGTGCTTTAGCTTTCGTCTCTCCTCTGTCTTGACCTCGTGCAACAACAGCAACAGGTGAAAAGTCTCTGGATCAGGGATTCTCTTCTTGCAACAAGTCTTCCATGGCTCCAACAACAGCACCTCCTTTTTTCAGTCAGCAAAAAGGTAAGCAAAGTCTGGTTTTCTTCATTTTATTTATTTAGTTTTCAGTAATCTATCCTATCTATTGTCCTCTGCTCCCTCTGTTCTTCCTCCTGAGAGGCTACAAAGCCTTCTCAGGTCCTGTCCCCTGTGTCTCTTCCTCTTCCCCATCCCCCTGTCAACAAAGACCTTGTATAAGGCACCCAACCAGAGCTAGACCACTCCCCAGTCCATCTAAATTTGTCCCTGAACTCTGTCTCGCTTCCGTTCACGAACCAGACCCATCCACAATCCAGAAAGCAACTCAGACCCGACTACAGGCCATAACCCCGACCGACGCCGGTCACTACCCCAACCGACGTCGGCAGGATAGCCGACGCCGGCAGATCAGATAACCGACGCCGACAACATTTTCGACCTCGGCGACTGTCTTCAGCCCAACAGCTCCTTCAGGTAATCATTTTGGTCTTTTCTTTCCTTTCTAATTTCTTTATCACTTTTGTATTCTGGCATTCTGTCTTTTTATCAGTCACCTATCTTATCAAAATAGTGGGTTGACCTCCCTTAAGGAAGTTTTTACACTTCTGGGAACAAGCTTTTGCTTGGCAACCCACTGCCTATTCATCTAACATCTTCTTGTCCAAGTTTCCTTTTTTCTTGCAGGTGTCATTCCTCCACAGCCAAAGAGGAGTGCCCACAAACGTCTGGATTTACGGTGCACAATCTTTAGTCCAGGTACTTCCCAAGCCTCGTCCATTACTTTTTAGTTTCTTCTTTCTCTTAGATCTAAAAGCGAATTTTGAGTGGAAACAGGATTTTCACCCTTTTCTAACCTGAAAACTCTTCTTGAGCACATTTATGAGCTTGACGAGGCTGGAGGAGGTTGTTTATAAGTTATATAACTTTATTTCATTATTCTCTTATTTTCCCATGCTCTGATTCACTATGAAAACCTATAAATCTCTCTAAAGCATGCCTTTTCTTGCCATGGAACTTGTCCATAGGAACAAAAACCTCTTGTAGTTACATACAAGGCATCAAATGGAGCTCTTCTCTGGCCTTACAATGATATTGTAATGTACAAACTCTCCTTTTCCTACCTTGAAACCTACCATTTTTTTGTTTTTAGAGATGACAATGAGCAAAACAATTTCAAATGTGAGTTAACATTAGAAATGAAGTATGGACACCATTTAGTTAGGTGTAAAAACATCATAATATACAATATGACCTTCATCAAGTGTCACATGACCCAAAATGACTCCTTTTCATGGTACTAAATCCTCACACTTGATGTTCCTCAAGGGAGTTACATTATAATATTGCAACAAGCAATATAACAAGATAACTGAAACTTTAAAATCTAAAAAAATACCTTAAACTCCTCAAAAATCTTGTAAAGACAAAAAACGTCATCTCGCTAGTTTTACTTCTAGTCCACCATCCACTGTAGAGCACCATGTCATCATGGAGAATGATAACATCCTTCATTTTACCATGTATCAAGAATACCTTAATTTTTAAAAAATATCCTTAACATTTTCTAAGTTACCACAACTTCTCCAAAGGCTTAAAAAGACTTCAATTAGACCTCATCTAAAAGGTAAATAGATGCATTGATCAAGTTTTGTGTGTTAGGGGTTGTATTTTTTCTAGAAGGCAAAAATGTTGACATTTTTGGCAACTCACAAGGGTCGATTAGCCTAATAAACAATTACTTTAGTAGCCTTATTAGTCCATTTGACTATGGAGTCACTTAACATTAAGAAACAGACCTGATTTAGAACTTGAAAATTGGTTACAAGCCTTTAGAGCAAGTTGAGATAACTGAAGATACCTTCCTAAAATCACACAACAAACAAGGACAAACACACTTATGTCATGAGGCACGTAGGGTAAAGAGAGAGATAACACCTCAGCAACATGTGATAGAAACACATGGAGAAATTAAAAAACTAAACTAATATATAAAAGACTCAAAAGACCTCCATTCCTCCTCTACCAAAACTAAAACCTCTTAGGTCTTCTCCATGTGGTTGACAGAGATGAAGAACAAACTATTGCTTGAACATTGATCTTGTTGAACCAACTCCATACCTACTTGTCAATCTCCATATTTTGCTTTGAAGTAAATATATTTCCTATATATAAAAATTGTTTTTATGGTTCAATACTCACCTCATATTGTTCTTCAACATTTAGAAAACTCTCCAATGTGATCATATTTTGATTCATTTGAACATCTGTAACTTTAGCCTCTAATGGTTCTCTAGAATATTGTTCTTGGCTTTCTCTGATATCTTGAGAGAAGTTATTTTTATTGTAACTATTGCAAGTTGTTCAAGCTCTTCAAGCAGCTCCAAATACTACCTCTTAGCTTCATCAGGATCTTCTTGAGATATGCTTTGATCAACACCCTCTTGGTCATGTTCTCCAATATTTAAAACCACCCTATAAACATGTTTTCAAGTAGATATAGGTCTAAAAAGAGTCTCAATATCTTGAATGAGCTCTAGTTATTACTGCCACTCTTCATTGGGGTCTTCTCTTTGGTCACATGGAGGGAGAGTGTCATCTTTTTCAATGTTTAGAAACTGATCAAGGAGTTCATAACCAAATTTGAAAACATGAAACAATCAATGTCAAGTGAAATGAACTCTTGGGATGGCATGTTTAAATGACTGCCCTTATCAACCTTGTCTAGACTAGAGTCTCCTTGAAAAATTACATAACCTACTTTTAGGATCTCAAAGAAATTCTTGCAGCTGCGTTTCACTTGTATGTGGCTCGTTTAGATCCTTTTTTGGTTTCATGTGAGCTATTATGGAGGTGTTTTCATCAAGTATATAAAAATAATTGGATCCTTCACCTTATTGATTGTATTCTTGAACCTCAAACTAACCATTTCCCCACTCAAATGAATCTCTAAGAACTTCTTTCATTGGTGCAACAATCTCAATGTGAATAGTGTCTCCTTGAAATTGTAGTTGCAAACTAATGTCAAACTGATCAGGAAGTTATTCTTGAAAGACATGTTCCTCTTGGATATTTTGTTCACTCTCAAATTCTTCTTACTTGACACCAAGTGGTAGTTCTTTAAACAAGTTAGTATATTATCCTAAAGAATCAACATTTTCATTGTGTCTACTATCCTCCATTAGGTATGAAATAATATGAAATTCCTCATGCAAATAATGATTGATTTGAGTATCCTCCTTTTCATCAAAAGAGTTAATGTCTCTTACTTCAAACTTAGCCTCTTCTTCATCAAGAGTATGCCAAAAATATTGATATTCTTCCCTTTGTCCTAAGTTTTATCTAATGATATAATGAGGGTTGTCAAAGATGAACTCCTCATCACATTCACTTGAAACACTATCTTCTTCCTCTAGATGATCTTCACTTTCCTTCCATACAACTGATCCTCCTTCAAAAATGGAGATGATAGGATGGCAAGAAGTTCCACTTGGTGGCACAAGAATATAGGGAATTATGGGTTGCCCTAGAATTGACTTTAGGGTTGAAAAGGTGATAGTTTCATTCAAGAGTTATTGGAAAGGGGGAAAAGCAACTTGTGCTAGGGATTCTTCCTTCTTCTCCTTCCAATCAACAATCAACCTCTCAGATTTTGATATGCCTTGATCTACATAAACAACTATAACTAGAGGGGTGGGTGAGGGGCTTAAGAGACTTGAAAACTTTCTTGGTTTGGCTTATACAACTTTCTCCCCCACTTGATTTTGAATTGTCATATGAGGAGTAGGTGAGAGGCTTGGAAATTTCCTTGGTTGAAGAGTTTGAGTAACTTAAGGGGGAATGGGTGGAGTTTGAACAAGCATAGACTCTTTCATAGGATTGGGAGTCTTAGAGCTTGGAATTTTGAAGCAAGTAGACTCACCTGAAGGTTTAGGGTATTTTTCTTGTTTTTAAATTGGAATTTTAGATTCAATTCCTTGTGCTTTAAGGGGAAACTTTTTTATTTTCTCTCTTATATCCTCATTTTGCCTAACTAGGCATGTTTTATTACATCTCTTTCATGACCCTACCTCATGTTGTTATATATAGGCTTGATATACAAGCTCTTCTTGATGCCTATTCTATTTGTATCCCCTATCACTCTCCATACATTATCTCTCAAATTCAAGTCTTATCTCCTTGAGATATTTTTTAGGTTGATTGGAAGCATGAGTAGGGGTGGCACGGAGGTAAATGTCATGAGAATATTGATATATTGTTGGTTTAGAGCTACTTAAGGTGAAGCTATAAATTCTTTCAACTTGATATGAAGGATATGAAGATACAAAAGATGCATTTTCACAAAATGGAGGATTAAGAAACATATCAATCGATGCTCTTTAGGAACTTCGATTATTTAAACCAATTATTGATAACTTGGATTCACCATTGATGTTTGTGGAAATGCCTCAAAAAGATGATATGTTGAAGAACAACATCAAAATTTCTAATTAGATGAACTTCTTATCCTATTAGGGAAACCAAAAATTGTTGTCACTTTTAATTGCTATTTTAGGAGGTGTTTCAAGACTCTGCACTCAATTAACACAATGTAAACTTTCTAAGTCTATAGGTGGCCTATACTAGAGGGAAACTCTAGAGAGGGATAACTCCCTTGATTCTACACCTACTCAAATTAAAAGGAAAAATGAAATAAAAAGTTGAAAATAAATAGAAAAAGGGTGATGCACTAAATTGTATGTCTCCTCTTGACCATGACTTGATCATAAAGCTAGGACAAGGTTGAATATGATCACACAAGTTCAAATAGTTCTCTAGCATAAGTATTTCAATATGGAGGTTTTATTTGATACATTAGTTAAAAGGGACAATCAAGAGGCCTATAATGAGGAATTAATGAAGGTATTCCATACTTAACAGTTGCATAACCACTTGATACACACCATATGACCTGAAAGAGATAACCTATTCATAAAGAGGTGAGGATGAAGAGGACAAATGCAAGGTGATTTAACTTCAAAAATATCATTCATCAACAATTTAGTAATGAACACACTATATGTGATATGAATATGGTAAAAATAGTTTGCATTTACCTCAAAAATAAAAACATGTATCGAGTTTAGTAGGTTTTCACCATACTAACTTGGAGGATCCATTACAATGTCATTTTAAGGAGTATATATAGAAGAATGGAGGAGAGAGAAAGAGAGAGGATATGTAAGAAGCTCATGAATGATACCATATTTCTCATTTTATTTATAAAATAGAAGTATCTTTTCACCAAGCATGCAAATAAAGTGTCATCTTATCTCTCAATGCACTAGGCCAAGTGTTGATGGAGTGCTCCTTGAGGGATGGTGTATAAGGTCATCATAGTTGATTTGATGCCCCTTGGAACTGATATCCTCTCTTAGAGTTACAAATATACTTATTGAAAGGTAGTTACAAAATGTGTTCTTTTTGTTGATTTTCATTGCATCTTGCACTAACTCCATGGGGTTAGTGCACAAATTTGGGGATAAAAAAGGGCCTAGTCATGGACATATTTTATCTAAAATTTTAGAACTTGAAATTTTGTAGATAATTCGAGATATCTATACTCTAAATTTGAATATGGTTTAAGAACATGAAATGTATCATTTCGAGTCTAGTTTCCAAAACACTATTTTAGAAAAAAATAGTTAAGTATAACTAGGTTAAACATATAAAATTTGAAGAGGAACTCCTATTTTTTTAATAAAATAGAGTAGATAGACGGTCGTACAGTGCACCATTTTTTTAGCAGCATTTAATATTGTTTTAAACTCTTTGGTAAACATTTAGATAAGTTCTTCTAGTTTGTGACCTATATTTTTTCAATGAATTCTTTTTTTATGAATTTTGTAAGTAAATAGATCCTAAAAAATGACAAAAAAATAGATAGTCGATCGTGTGGCACCCCTAACAACCTCAACAAAATGAAAAAAAAAATTTGAATGTGTGTACAATTAGGCCTAATTTGTGACCATATAACTTGTTTTGCACTTGGGTCAATGAAAAACAAATTACATGAACATGTATATTTGCTGTAATGTAGCAACCTAAAAAATTTATAGTTAGAAATTAACATAGTTTGAAACCTTAAATTAGTCCAAAAATTATAAAAATCATATTTTTGGAAAGAGGAGAGCATGCCCATCATGATGGTATTAAGTTTTAGAATTTTACCAATTAAATTCATAATGTCCTTGGTGATCAAAGTTGAATTTTGTTATTTTCTATTTAAACTCTTGGGCTCAGTTGTAGATTAGCAGGTCCAAGCCTTTGGCTTGGGAATCCAATTCATTCCTGAGTTAAAAGGCTTGGTGTTTGAATTCAAATTCAAATAGTGTAATTAAATTAATAACACGATCATGTTATTAATACAATTACGTCAATACATAACGTGATTATGTTATTGTGAGAGTAATAACATGATCGTATAAATATTGTTTTATACATAAAATAATGTGAACATGTACATGAAGCCAATCTTGAATTGAAGCTTATATTTACTACTCTAAATGTTAAGTATACTAAAATAAATGTAACAATATAAATGTAAATTATATTGTTATATTTATTTCTTTATACTTTAAATTTATTTTAGTAAATATAAAAAATTAGGGTCACTCTGCATTTAATAGTGTTGGTCTCACAGCTGCATGCCTTACGATGTGGAAAATAGTTTTTTTAAATCCAATTTGGTCAATACTTAGGTATTTTCTATGTCTAATTATTGAACCTAGGGATTTTAGGACATAAGTTTTGAAATTTATGTCCATTTTAGTAAAAATATAGTCATTTTTAGGTTTTTGTGCCTTTTAGATTAATTTTTGCTATTTTTAGGAGTCATAGGTTTGTCAATATTAAAGTTTACAAACCACTCACTTTGAACTTGATCCAAAGTGGTGTGATTGGGTTAGCACAAGTCACATTGATAATATACACACATCAAACGACTAATTTATTTTAATTTCACTTGTTCATCATCCTTCCCTCATCCCTAATCACTTCCTACTCATCCCTCATCACCCCTAATCACTCTCTCATCATTCCTCATTATCCCTAATCACTCCCTTATTGAACCTTATTATCCTTATTCATCTCTAATAACTCCCTAATCATCCATAATCACTCCTCCATTGACCCTCACTATCCCTCACCATCCCTAATCACTCACTCCTTATCCCTCATCATCACTAATCACTCTATCCTCATCCCTCATCATCCCTAATCACTTCCTCATTATTTGTCATCATTCCTAATCACTCCTTTTTCATCCCTAATCGCTACCTCATTGACGTTTATTGTCCCTCATCATCTTTAATCACTCAGGCTTATCATCCTTAATCACTCCATTGACAATCACCATCCCTCATCATCCCTAATCAGTCCCTCATCCCTCATAATCCCTAATCACTCTTTCCTCATCCTCCATCATCCCTAATCACCTCCTCATTGACCCTCACCATCCCTCATCATTTGATGTAATAATAGACTCTAAAGGTATCTTTGCTTCCAATCATATGTTGTTTAAACCATTATAATATAAATTAACTCTTTTATAGGACTTCTTATGTTTTCAATACCCATTTTTGATAGTCAATTTTCTTACTGAATGAATTGGATGATTTTTTAAATTTATATTCAAGTAACACAAGTACTAGAGCAAAATAGAGTCTAAATTTTAGTTCATCAAATTATCTTTGTTGTGCATTTGACTAGATGAAACTTTATTCGATTCTAACTTTTTTAGTTTGGTTCAAAGGATAAAAATTAAACACAAATTTCTTGTATAATTTTATAATTATGAGAATATTTAAATCTATGCAAAGTTATTTGGTGTTTCCCATTTTTATATGACTTGAATCTTGATAAGGTTCACACATGCACTCATTGTGTGTGTAATGTATCCCAAAAAATATATCTCTTACATGAAAAATGAACATTTATTCACGTTATCATAAAAAAATGTTTCTATAAAATGTGAAACACTAGTTCAACATGGTGTATATGTTCATCCCATGTTTTCTAAATATTAGGATGTCATAAAAGTAGATTAAAAAAATGACATAGTTAAAGGACATGTCCTTCAACATCTCAATGAATTAATTCGCTACATGAGTTAACCTTAAAGGCATAACCAACTAGTCAAGCAATCTTTCCTTTGTTTTCAAAACTATATTCCAAATGTCTGGAGGTTCAACATGAATATGATGATACCCAAACTTAAGATCAAATTTGGAA
Organism: Torreya grandis; assembly: GCA_037957365.1. NCBI lineage: Eukaryota > Viridiplantae > Streptophyta > Pinopsida > Cupressales > Taxaceae > Torreya > Torreya grandis. Next base: position 728,923 of record JARHVA010003505.1, on the reverse strand, counting down.
AAGACTTCTACACCATGTATATGGTATAAAAATGCCCTAATATTTATATGAGGATAATAATTCTTTTGTTTAATCTTAATAAGATTTTTTTAATAAATTCACGACCTCATGTCCCATCCTTATTTGGCACAAGCCCAATTGGGCTTCTGTAAGGCAATGATTTGGGCATGATGTGTGTACAGTAAGTAGGAACTTATTTAGGTGACTGAAAGATATCCTTGTATTTATCTAGTTTGTGGTTTAATTAATTTTTCTTTGTTATTTTTGGATAAACCACAATATGATATGGTGTCATAAGGATGTTATTACATTTAATTCTTACCATCAAAAGTATACTTCTTACTAGAACTGAAAATATTCTTGCACTTCCTAGCACTAATGAATGAAAGCTTATGAACTAACTACGATATATGGTATTTCAAATCATGACAATCTATTACAACATTTCAAGGATTTAATTCATATACTACATGTAAATGGTAAATATATTGTTGACCACATGTTAAACATCACACACCTCTAATGGTGAGATGTCACAAAGGACTGTATCTGTAAAAATTTTGATTGTGTATACCAAGTGACACTACTAGGTGATCCATTTCTCAAGGCCTACACTAGACCATACACTAGTGTATGGTTATGGATGATGCATCAATTTCAAGTTCAAATTTTGAAAATATGCTTTAGGATAAATTAAATTCTTCTGACTTCCATTGGAAAAGATGAAGTGTATTGGTTCACTATTGATCTACATTTGTTAATGAAATGGTATTTTTAAGTCATGTAATTTATTGTTGGTGGAAGTAGACATATTTTAGTATTGACCATATCATTGGGTTCATAATCTATTATCTACTTACCTTTTTATAGTGTTAGATAACGTTTACCCACTTCTCGAGCTGTGTAAGTAGAGAGCTCATAGTGTGACACTCTCAATTGGATTGAATATTGAAATTATGAATTAATCACCACTTTTTAATCTTGGACTACTTGTTCTAATCATTTGAAAATTATTTTCCATTCTTTGGTATGATGACTCAATCAATAGACATACAAATAGAAGGTCTTCAATGTAATTATTTGGATCATAGAATGTCCTCATATGGAAAATAATTGATTGGTTTCAGGAAATCACATAACTTGGTGATCCTCAAATTTACTACCAATTTTTGGTGTTATGGTAGTTTTACTTGATTTATTCAATTATCAATTACATCATTTCTAATATCCCTATTTTTCATAGTTTCTAAATATTTATGTTTCAAATTTGTCTCTACATCATTTTGATCACTATGTCTTATATATAATGCTAGCACTCAACTCTCCACTTGTAGCTCCTAACATTGTTAAACCCCAAAAAAATACCACCATCAAGGTATTAGATGGGATGATTAAGGATGAAGAGGGATGAGGAAAAATTAAGTAGAGATGATGAGGGAGTCATTAGGGATGATGAAGGATTGTGAGGGTCAATGAGGGAGTGATTAGGGAGGATGAGGGATTGATTATGGATGGTTAGGGTTAATGAGGGAGATATTAGGGGTGAAGAGGGATGAGGAGGGAGTGATTAGAGATGATGAGGTATGATGAAGAATTGATTATGGATGATAAGTGATGGTGAGGGTCAAGGAGGGAGTGATTAGGGATGATGAAAGAGCAACTATAAATAATGAGGAATGGTGAGGGCCAATAAGGGAGTGACTAGGGATGATGAGGTACAAAGAGGGAGTGATTAGGGATGGTGAGGGATGGCAAGATCCAAGGGAGTGATTAAATATGATGAGGGATGGTGAGGGTCAATGAGATAGTGATTAGAGATGAGGAGGGAGTGATTAACGATGATGAATGATACTGAGGATCAATAAGGGAGTAATCAAGGATGATGAGGGAGTGATTAGAGATGATGAGGGATAGTGGAGGTCAATGAAGAAGTGATTAGGGATAATGAGCAATTAGGAGAGAGTGATTTGAGGTGATAATGGATAAGTATGAAGTGATCAAGGATGAGGGAGGAATGATGAACAAGTGAAATTAACACAAACTAGTAGTTTGATGTGTGAAGGTCATCATTGTGACCTATGCTACTCTAATCACACCACCATTAATCAAGTTCAAATTAAGCGGTTTTAAAACATCAATTTTGACAAACCTAGGAATCTTAGAAACGTCAGGAAATAATCTAAAAGGCACAAAAACCTAAAAAATGACTATATGTTTACAAAAAATAGACATCAATTATAAAATTTATGCCCTAAAATCCCTAGGTTCAATACTTAGACCCTGAAAATGCCTAAGTAATGACCAAATTGGATTTTGAAAAACTATTTTCCACATCATAAGGCATGCAGCTATGAGACCAACTCTATCATATGTAGAGTGACCCTAATTTCTTATATTTACTAAAATAAATTTAAAGTATAAAGAAATAAATGTAAATTATATTTAAAATTTGGAGTAATAAATATAAGCTTCAAGTCAACATTGGATTCATGTACATTTTCACATGATTTTATGTGTAAAACAATAGGAATGTGATCGTGTTATTACTTTTATAAGAACATAATCATGTTATTACTTTTACAATAATGTGATCACATTATGTATTAACGCAATCACATTTGACTCGTTAATTATCAATTAATAATTTAAATAGCGTGATCATGTTATTGACATTACATGATCACATTATGGGAAATGTCCATGAAATTATTCCCCAACTCTGTGCACATACCTCATGTCTCATCATAGTTCTCAATCTCCTTGCTAGGTAGCACTCTTGATTTTTGGATTGTTTCTAACTCCCATAACTCCCATTTGATTTTGTGCCACCTAGTTCATGCTTGAACATATTCAAGAATTTATGTGCAAGTGTATTAGGTTATCTTAGGAGTCTTCAAGAGTGTATTCAACATGAACAAGCTTTCCATGAGGGCACTTGACTAAAAAAAAAATTGAGACTTCTATCTAGGCTCTATACAGGCAAGAATGGGGTTTATCAAGACACTTACTCCTCACTACCTGTATATTCATGATATATATTGAAAAGACCTTGAGAAAAACTTTATAAATTTTATATAGGGTTGCATTTCATTTTGGAGAGCTCTCATCGCCATGGAGCTAATTAATTATTTGTAAAACAAGCCCTTCAACATTGCCTGCAATCACTGAAATGGGCTTATATATGACTTGGAGATCTATAAAAGAGGTTCATCTGATGTTCAAAAGGATTATCTTAAGGTTCCTTACTCTTGATGACCTTAAGAAGGTCTATAATTTCAATCCCTAATATGAGTATGAAAACATTTTTCATTTTAGGCCTGATTAATGGCTTGAAACCTATCAAATCATCATGGAGAACTCTTATATGGTGGTATAAGGTCATTATACCTTTTTATAAGCTTGTAAACCTTATTCAACTAATTAGGAGGTCCAACCACACTCAAAACCCCTACAAATCGGCCAAAATAGGTAGTTTCAGGCCTCTTTCTTATGCCTTTCTCTTCACAAATGCCAACTTATTTCTCCAATAGGTGCCCATGAGGTTTTCAAATGTCATACAAAAAAAATTAAGACATTTAAAGTGTATTATAGCCCATTAAAGAGTCAATTGTAGTCATCAAAAATTTTCTAGGGTGTATTGGTAAATTTTTAAGGTCTCCACCTTCTTAATGATTGTTCATAAAGTATAGGCCCTGAATTGACTAAAAATTACCATGAACATGGAGTGTACAGACCTCATTAACATTACCTAATGGTATTTTTTTCCATGCATCTTCTCCTTTGACTTCTCGTGTAAGGAAGTTGACCTTCTTGACCTTGCAAACCTGTAGGTGCCTACTCAAGATGACAGTCTCAAGCAAAAATGTCTTCTCATGATTTTTTTTGGTTGGATATGGTTCCTTGAGGTATTATTCATGATATATGAGTATGTTATATTATTTAATAATACATTTGACCCCAAATGTCTTAAGACCTATTTTGGACCATCATTGGGTTTCCTTGGTAGCATAGTCGGTTCTAGCCTAAATGGTCTTCCAATGATTATTTCATCTCATGAACACTTGTGTAATCATCCCCATAGGATCACTCACACTTATTATGAACCTTTAGACCTTAATTTCCACTCAAAAATTTCCATTTCTCTTCAAGTATTTACCTACAACATTGATCTGGACCTCCCCTCACTTGCTTGAAAATTGTCTTAGAGAATATTGGTGTAGATTTGAAAGTTTGACTTATTTTTGGATTTTTTTATCAATAAAAAAATCAAAAATGTGCATTATATATCTAACTTTTAGTTTTAGGTCTATTGTTTACCTCTTCACACATGAAACCTTGTTCAAGAACTCTAGCTCAATGGCCCTCATAGCTTGTCACCTGCAACCTCCTGTCCACAATGACCATGGAGTGTTTTTTAACTTTTTATATTCCTTATTTAGATTATTTATATTACTTAAAATTATAATAAACAAATCTCTTTTATTGGTTTCTTCAAGATTGAACTCAAAGGCAATATTACTCTTCTAGGTCTATATGGGCCTAATAGACCTTCTTCAAAAAAAATTAACTCAATCCAATCATCAAATAACTTGGATAATTTATCCAAGTGTCTAAATATGTTCAAAAAATGACAATAGTATTTCATAATAAGTTTAGATCAAAAAATCAAGCAAACATAATCAATCTGCTCTTTCTAGGTCATTCTTGGTGACCACCTATAGGTAGTTTTGAACACAGTCAGTTGTAGATAGAATCACAAGGTTATCTAAAGTGAAAAAAATGTTTGAGTACCTAATGATACCCATATAAAAACTTTATATGAAGTTCAAATGGATTTGGTTGTTTTATCTTCCATATCCAAGTCTTGATAGAGTATCTAGGGTTTGTGGGTAGTTTGCTAGCTATGACCCTAATGGCTCTTTCCTGATGATTTCTTCTCATAGAGAGGAGTATTGAGGACTCTAATCACTTTAGATACATTCCTAAAGTTTCTTCACACCATGCATGAACCTTCCAACCTCAAACTCAAACCAAAACTTACATCTTCTTGCTCATTCTATTGTGTAAGATTGTAGAGTCTCTTAGACATCTCAAACTTCATTCAAACCCTACACTTGGAGTGGATATTCTGACTAAAAATGTGTATAAATCATCCTATAATAAATGGATACTCTACTTAGGTTGTTTGGATACCTCTTCTCACATGAAAATAACACAAACTTTCAAAAACCTTCATTTTATACCTGCAAATTTGGCACAATCTAGTTGGGCATGCATGCATCAATCATTTTCTTGCCATTTTAGCTCTTTAATTGCTTAGCATAAGTCTAAGGAGGTTTTTAATGGGCTCGAAGAGATTTGATACATTCTTGACAGTCCCTTTCAATCATTTTCATGCCTGTAAACACTTCACAACTCCAAACAACCCTACATGTCATGTCAAAACTAACAAAACCATGAGATTTCATGTAAATACCAACATGATCATTTGGATTTTGAGTTGAGTTTGATGTTTTAGATTATATTGAACATTAAAGAGATTATTTTCAACCATTTACATGCATTTACCAATCTTAGTCATGCCATTTCAAGAGAAAAATCGCGATATTGGGTTTTAGCAGGGTTTAAGAGGCAACAAAGTTCTTAATGATTGTTCACAGAGCTCTGCCCCTCAAACTTAGGACTTGTGGCATGGATTAGAAGGGAATAGGGGTAGTCTCCTTCCCCTAAGATAATTTTATCTAACACTCTCTCTCCCTCCTCCATGAAACAACATTACCAAAATAACTCTTATTGATTTTCCAATGAGCCGATGGAGTATTTGAGTGGATTTGCACCTATTCTGACCTATGAACGCTTCCTGAGCATGGTTTTGAGCTTGAGGAGGATGAAGGAGTTTGTGTAGGTTCCATTATTATCTTGTTTTGACATGCTCTGATTCACTATGAAAACCTACGAATCTCTCCAAAACATGCCTTTTCTTGCCATGGGACTTGTCCATGAGAATAAAAAATTGTTGTATCTACATACCAGGCATCAAATAGATCTCTTCTCTTACTTTAAAATAATATTATAATGTATAAAATCTCTTTTGAATACCTTGAAACCTACCATTATGTTATTTTTGGAATTGACAATGAATAAAACAATTTCAAATGTGAGTTAAAGTTAGAAATGAAGCCTTGACACCTTTTCATTTGGTGTATAGATAGCATAATATACAATATGACCTTCATCAAGTGTCACATGACCCAAACTAGCTCCTTTGCACGATACTAACTCCTTACACTTGATGTTCCTCAAGGGAGTTACATTATAATATTGCAACAAGTAATATAACAAGACAAATGAAACCTTAAAATCTAGAAAAATACCTTAAACTCCTCAAAAATCTTGTAAAGAGAAAAAACGTCATCTCACTAGATTTGCTTCTAGTCTACCATCCACTATAGAATCCCATGTCATCTTGGAGAACCATAGCATCCATCCTTTTACCATGTATCAAGAATACATTAACCTTTGAAAAATAACCTTAACATTTTTTAAGTTACCTTAACTTCTCCAAAGGATTAAAAAGACTTCAATTAGACCTCATCTAAAAGGTAAATTGATGCACTGATCAAGTTTTGGATGGTAGGAGTTGTATTTTGGCCTAAGAGGCCAAAATCTCAACATTTTTGGCTACTCATAGGGGTTGATTAGCCTGCTAAACAATTGATTCAGTAGCCTTATCATTCTATTGGGCTATGGAGTCACTTAACACTGAGCAACAAACCTTATTTAGCACTTGAAAATTGACTACAAGCCTTTAAAGCAAGTTAAAACAACTGAAGATACCTTCCAAAACACACACAATAAACAAGAATAAACACACTTGTGTCATGAGGCACTTAGAGAAAAGAGAGAGGCAAACCACTTAGCAACATGTGCTAGAAGCACTTGGAGAAAGCTAAAAACTAAACTACTATATATAAGACTAAAAATACCTCCATTCCTATTAGATTAAAGCAAAAACCTCTTAGGTATTCTCCATGTGGTTGACAAAGATCAAGAACAAATTGTTACTTGAACATTGTTCTTGTTGAATCAGCTCCTTATCTGCTTGTCAATCTCCTTTTTTTGCTTTAAAGTGGATCAATTGAAGCAAACATATCTCCTATATAGACAAATTGCTTTTGTGGTTCAATACTCACCTCAATCATATTGTTCTTCAACATTTAGAAAGCTATCTAATGTGATCATATTTGTTTCATTTGAACAGTTTCAACTTTAGCCTCTAATGGATCTCTAGAATATTATTCGTAGCTTTCTATAATATCATGAGAGATGTTATTTTGTTTGTCAATTGTTGCAAGTTGTTCAAGGAGCTCCAAATAATGCCTCTTATCTTGATTAGGGTCTTCTTGAGATATGCTTTGATCAACACCCTCTTGGACATGTTCTCCACTCTTGACAACCACCATATCAACATGTTCACAAGGAGATGCAGGTGTACAAAGAGTCTCAATATCTTGAATGAGCTCCAGGTATTACTGTCACTATTCACTGGAGTCTTCTCTTTGGTCACTTGGAGGGAGAGTGTCATCTTTTTCAAGGTTTGCAAACTAATCAAGGAGTTGATAACCAGATTTGAAAACATGAAACAAATCAATGTCAAGTGAAATGGAATCATGGGATGGCATGATTAAAGGACTACCCTTCTCAGTATTGTACAGACTATAGTCTCCTTACAAAATCACATAACCTACTTTTAGGACCTCAAACAATTCTTGCAGCTACCTTTCACTTGTGTGTGGCTCACTTAGATACTATTTTGGTTTCATGTGAGCTGGTGTTCAGAATTTATCATCAAGTATGGAAAAAAAACTAAAGTTTGCACCTTCTTGATTATATTCTTGAACCTCAAAACAGCCATTGGCCCACTCAAATGAATCATTAGGAGCTTCTTCAGTGGGTGCAATAATATCATGGTGAATAGTATCTCCTTCTTATGATTGTAATTTCAAATTAATGTCAAATTGGTTAGGGAATTCTTCTTTAAATAATGATCCTATTGGATATTTTATTCAGTCTTGAATTTTTCTTAAATAACACCAAGTGGCAGTTCTTAAAATAAGTTAGTATCTTCTCCTTCATGCTCAACATTATCATTATGTCTACTATTCTCCATTAGGTCTGAAAAAATATTAATTTCCTCATGCAAAAAATGATTTCTTGTAGTAGCCTCCTTTTCATCAAGATAGTTGATGTCTCTTGCTTCAAATTTAGCCTCTTCTTCATCAAGAGCATGCCAAAATGATTGATTTTCTTCCCTTTGTCCTAAGTCTGATCTAATGATATAATGAGGGTTGTCAAAGATGAATTCCTCATCACATTCACTTGAAACACTATCTTCTTCATCTTGATGATCTTCACTTTCCTTCCTAACAATTGGTCCTCCTTCAAAAAGGGATATGGTGGGAGGGCAAGAAGTTCCATTTGGTGGCATAGCAATATAGGGCATTATGGGATGCTCTAGAATTGACTTTGGGGTTGAAGAGGTGATAGTTTCATTCAAGAATTATTGGAGAGGGGTAAAAGAGACTTGTGTTATGAATTCTTCTTTCTCCTTCCACTCAGCAATCAACCTCTCATGTTTCGATATGCCTTGATCTTCATGAACAAATACAACTAGAAGGGCAGGTGAGGGACTCAAGAGACTTGGAAACTTTCTTGTTTTCACTTCTACAACTTTCTCCCCCTCTTGATTTTGGATTGGCATATGTGGAGTGGGTGAGAAGCTTGGAAATTTACTTGGTTGAAGAGGTTGAGGAACTTGAGAGAGAATGGGTGGAGTTTGCACAAGCACAGACTCTTTCATAGGATTGGGAGTCCTAAAGCCTGGGATTTTAAAGCAAGTAGATTCACTTGAAGGTTCAGGGAGTTTTTATTGTTTCCAACTTAGGATTTTGGATTCAATTCCTTGTGCTCTAATGCGTAGCTATTGTATTTTCTCTCTTTTAGCCTCATTTTTCTTAACTATGCATCGTTCATTACATCTATTCCATGAACCTACCTCTTGATGGTGTATATAAGCCGGATATGCAAGCTCTTCTTTATGCCTAATGTATTCTCCTCCCCTATCACTGTCCCTACATTGTATCTCAATGTCAAGTCTTATCTTCTTGAGATCCTTTTCAAGCTGATTGGAAGGAATATGACTTTGCCAAGGCTGATTAGAAGCATGAGCAAGGGTGGGAGGAAGTTAAATGTCATGAGAATATTTATATATTGTTGGTTTAGGGATACTTGAGGTGAATCTATAAATTCAGTAAGCTTGTTATGAAATATATGAAGGTACAAAATATGTATTTTCACAAAATGAAAGATTGAAAAACATATCAATTGATGTTCTTTAGGCACTTGGACTACTTAAACTAGTTTTAGGTAACTTGGATTTTCCATTGGTGTTTATGTAAATGCCTCCAAAGTTTTATATGCTAAAGAACAACACCAAAACTTCCCCAATAGATTAACTTCTTATCCCACTGGGCGTTCCAAAAATTATTTGCACTTTGAGTTGCACCGTTTGAGGAGGTGTTTCAGGTCTCCTCGCTCAGTTGAGACAATGGGAACTCTTTAAGCTTGTGGGTGGAATATACTAAAGGGAACCTCCAAAGAGGTTTGGCTCCCTTGATGCTACACCTACTCAAATTGTAACGAAAAGGGAAAGATAAATTTGAAACAAATAAAAAAATGGTGATGCACCAAATTATAGGTCTACTTCTCTTGACCATGAATTGATAACAAAGTTAGGACAAGGTTGATAATGATCCCACAACTTCAAATAGTTCTCTATCATAAGTATTTCAATATGGAGGTTGTAGTTGATACATTAGTTAAGTGGGACAATCAAGATGCCTAGAATGAGGCACTATTGAAGGTATTCCATACTTAACAGATGTATAAACACTTGATACACACCTTATGACCTACAAGGGATAACTTGTTCACAAAGTGGTGTGAATAAAGATGACAAATCCAAGGTGATCAAACATCAACACTATCATTCATCAATAATTCAGTCATGAACACACTAGATTTGATATGAAGAAGGTAAAAATAGTTTGCATTTACTTCAAAAGCAACAAGTATCAGGTTTAGCAAGGCTTCATCATACTAACTTGGAGGATCCATTACAATTTCCTTTTAAGGAGCATATATAGAAGAATGGATAACAGAGAGAGAGAGAGAGAGAGAGAGAGAGAGAGAGTGGACATGCAAAAATCTCATGAATGTTACCATAGTTCTCTTTTCAGTTACAAAACAAAAGTATATTTTCACCAAGCATGCAAATAAGGTGTCATCTTATCTCTCAATGCACTAGGTGAAGTGTTGATGGAGTTCTCCTTGATAGATGGCATAGAAGGTCATCATATCTGATTTGATACCCCTTGAAACTAATCTCCTCTCTTGGAGTTACAAGTATAATTCTTGAAGGGCAATTACAAACTGAGTTATATTCCTTGATTCTCATTCCAAAATGCACTAACTCCATTTTTCATCATATTTATGAACCTCCTTACTACATGTGACTCTTAATTTTTGGATTTTTTCTAACTCTCATTTGCTTTTGTGCCACCTAGTTCATGCTCGAGCATATTCGAGAATTGATGTGCAAGTGTATTAGTTCCTCTTAGGAGTCTTCAAGAGTGTATTAAAATTGAACAAGCTTTCCATGAGGGCACTTGACTAAAAACAAATCCTAAGACTTCTATCTAAGTTATATAGAGGCAATAATGGGGTTTATCAAGCCACTTACTTCTCACTACCTATACATTCATGATATAGAGCTAATAGATTGCCTATAAAACCAGCCCTTCAATACTATTTGTAATCACTAAAATGGGCTTGTATATTACTTAGAGATCCATGAAATAGGTTAATATAATGTTCACACGGTTGATCTAAAGGTTCCTATACACTTGATGACCTTAAGAAGGTCTGTAACATCAGTCCTTAATACAAGTATGAAAACATTCTTCATTTTAGGCCTAATTAATGGCTTGAAACCTATCAAATCATCATGAAAACCTATTATATGGATGGTAAAATGTCATTATACCTCTATCTAATTTTTTAAACCTTCTTCAACTAATTATGAAGTCCAAACACATTCAAACCCCATGCAAATCAACCAAAATACACAGTTTTAGGCATCTTTCATGTGTCTTTTCATCACACATGCCAACTTGTTTCTCCAAAAGGTGCCCATGAGCTTTGAAATTTTCATCTAGAATCTTTTAATACATTTCAAGTGCATTGGATACCACTAGAGAGTCAATTGCTGTCATTGAGTTTTTCTATGGTCTATTAGCAGTTTTTAAGGTTTTCACCTTCTTAATAATTGTTCATAGAGTATAGGCCCTCAATTGACTAAAAAAATACATGAACATGGAGTGGATACACCTCATTAACATACCCTAATGGAAATTTTACCCATGCATATGCTCATTTGAATTCTCGCGTAAGGAATTTGATCTTTTCAAGCTTACAGCCCTGTAGGTGCCTACTCAAGATGACTATCTTGAGCAAAAATGTCTCCTCATGCTTGTTTTTTGGTTAGAGATGCTTCCCTGAGGTATTATTCATGTTATATGATTTTTTTATATGGTTTTATAATACATTTTACCCTCAAATGTCTTAAGACCTATTTTGGACCATGGCTAGGTTTTCTTGGCAAATTAGCAGGTTTTGGCTTAAATGGTGTTCCAATGATGATTTATTCTCATGAACACCTATATAATCATCCTTAAAACCTTATAAAATGTCACTAAAACTTATCATGAACCTTCAGACCTCAAGTTTCACTCAAAACTTTCCATTTCTCTTCAAGTCTTTACATACAACATTGAACTTAACCTCCCCTCACTTGCTTTCAAACTATTTTAGAGAAGATTGGTGTAGAGTTAAACCTATTGGAAATGTTTTGGGGTTTTTTTATAAGTATAAAAATCCCAAATATTCATTATATACCTCACTTTTGGTTACATGTCTATTGCTTACCTATTCACACGTGAAACCTTGTTCAAGAACTCTAGCTCAGTGGCCCTCATAGCTTGTCACCTGCAACCTCTTGTTAATAATGACCATGGAGTGTTTTCCCACTTGTTATATGAATTTTTTAGATGATTTATATTACTTAAAATTATAATAAACCAATCTATTTTATTGGTTTCTTCAATATTGAACTCAAAGGAAATATTGTTCTTTTAGGTCTCTATGGGCCCAATAGACATTATTTAGAAGATTTTAGCTCAATCCAATCACCAAATGACTTAGATAACTTATCCAAGTGTCTTTATATGTTCAAAAAATTAAAATATGCTTTCATATGAATTTTAGATCTGAAAATTAATCAAACACACTTAATCTCCTCTTTCTAGGCCATTCTTGGTACAAGCAGTTTTGAACACAATCAGTTGTAGATAGAATCACAAGGTGAGTTCAAGTGAAAAACCAATTGGAGTACATAATTAGTCCACTATAACAAATTTATATGATGTTTAAATGGAATTGGTTGGTTGATCTTCCATATACATGTCTTGATAGAGTGCCTAGGGTTTGTGGGTAGTTTGCCAATTTTGACCCTAATGGCCCTTTCCTGATGGTTTATTCTCATAGCGAAGAGTCTTGAGGACTATAATCACTTTATATACCTTAATAAAAAAATTCATGCCATGTATTAACCTTCAAACCTCAACCTCAAATCAAAACTTGCATCTTATTGCTCATTCTATTGTGCAGGACTATAAAATCTCTTAGACATCTCAAACTTCATTGAAACCCTGATCTTGGAGTGAATCTTTTGACTGAAATTTTGTATAAATGGTCCTGGAGTAAATGGAGACTCTACTTGGACTGTTTGGAGACCTCTTATCACATGAAAATAACACAAAATTTAAAAAACCTTCATTCTATACTTATAGATTTGGCACAGTCCAATTGGGCATGCATGCATCAATCATTTTCTTGCCATTTTGGCTCTTCAATTGCTTAGTAGAAGTCTGAGGAGGTTGGATAGGGGATATATGAGATTTGATACATTTTTTATAGTACCTTTCAATCATTTTCATGCCTGCAAACACTTCACAACTCTAAGCAACCATGCATGTCATGTCAAAACTAGCAAAACCATGAGATTTCCTATTAATACCAACATGATCATTGGGAGTTTGATTGATTTTGATTTTTTAGAGTATATTTAACCTTAAATAGATAATTTTCAACCATTTACATTCACTTACCAAGCTTATTCATGCCACTTTAGTAGAAAAACCATGATATCGGGCTTTAGCAGGGTTTAAGAGGCAGCAGAGTTCTTAATGATTGTTCATAGAGCTCTGCCCCTTAAAATCGAGAATTTTACCATGGATTGGAAGGGAATATGTGTATTCTCCTTCACATAATAAAATTTGATCTGACACTCTCTCTCCTCCATGAAACAACATTACCAAAATAACTCTCCTTGATTTGCCAATGACCCAATAGAGTTTTTGAGTAGATTTTTAACATGTTCTGATCACTTGTGAACTCTTATTGAGAATGGTTTTGAGATTGGGGAGGTTAGAGGATGTTTTGGATAATATCTACCAATTTTTTGCATTGTTCTCTTATTTGGACATGCTTTGATTCACTATGAAAACCTGCAAATCTTTTCAAAACATGCCTTTTCTTGCCATAGAGCTTGTCCATGGGAACAAAAACTTGTTGTAGCTATGTACCAAGCATAAAATGGAGATATCATCTAACCTTAAAATGATATTTTAATTTTAAAACTCTCTTTTTCTTGCCTTGAAACTTGATATTGTGTTATTTTTGGAGTTGACAATGAACCCTGCATGTCATGTCAAAACTAGCAAAACCATGAGATTTCATGTTAATACCAACATGATCATTGGGATTTTGAGTTGAGTTTGATGTTTCAGAGGCTAGTTAACATTCAATAGATAATTTTAAACCATTTACCAATCTTAGTCATGTCATTTCAAGAGAAATATTATGATACTGTGTTTTAATAGGGTTTAAGAGTCAACAAAGTTCTTAATGATTGTTCATAGAATTATGCCCCTCAAACTCAGGGCTTTTGCCATAGATTGTAAGGGAATAAGGGTAGTCTCCTTCTCCTTAGATAATTTGAGCTAACACTCTATCTCTCTCCTCAATGAAATAACATTACCAAAATGACTCTTCTTGATTTGTCAATGACTCGATGGAGATTTTGAGTGGATTTTCACGCTGTTATAACCTGTGAACTCTTCTTGAGCATGGTTTTGAGTTTGAGGAGGTTGTAGGTTGTGGATAATCTCTATAACTTTGTGTCATTGTTCTATTGTTTTGACATGCTCTAATTCACTATGAAAACCTACAAATCTCTCCAAAACATGCCTTTTCTTGCCATGGAACTTGTCCATGGGAATAAAACCCTATTGTAGCTATGTACTAGGAATAAAATAGAGCTCTTCTCTAACATTATAATGATATTATAATGTAAAGACTCTCTTTTTCCAGCCTTGAAACTTATCATTATGATATTTTTGGAGTTGACAATGAACAAAACAATTCCAAATGTGAGTTAGCTTTAGAAATGAAGTCTTGACACCTTTTGGTTGGGTGTATGGATAGTATAATATACAATATGACCTTTATCAAGTGTCACATGACCCAAACTGACTCCTTTACATGGTACTAACTCCTCACACTTGATGGTCCTCAAGGGAGTTACATTATAATATTGTAACAAGCAATATAACAAGACATTTGAAACCTTAAAATCTCAAAAAATACCTTAAACTCCTCTAAAATCTTGTAAAGATAAAAAATGCCATCTCACTAGTTTTTCTGCTAGTCCACCATGCACTACAAAGCACCTTGTCATCTTGGAGAACCATAACATCTTTGTTTCTACCATATATCAAGAATACCTTAACATTTGTAAAATAACTTTAACATTTGCTAAGTTACCTTAACTTCTCCAAAGGCTTAAAAGACTTCAATTAGACCTCATCCTAAATTGAAATTGATACACTGATCAATTTTTGGATGGTAGGAGTTGCATTTTGGCCTAGGAGGCCAAAATATCAATACTACTTAAGGGAGGTTTTGGTGAAATATATTATGCACCTTTTATTAAGTTAACTTGGGATGGTTAACTATTCTAAAGTTAGATAATTACACCATAGCGCATAATTTCCATGCTCAAAATAAGATAAGCATCGGCCTTTATGTTATCCAATAGTTACCACTTCTTCACAAGGAAATCACATTTGCCTATTATGTAGCCAATAAGGAAAGGTAAGATTGTTCTTGCTCAAGATGTATATACTCTCTTCCTCTACACACCAGATATGATATCATTTTAGATCATGTTATTGTTTTATCTAAAATTGGATTAATGAAATAATAACCCTTTTATTAGATATAAATTAGTATAATAAGAGCTAACTATGGATTGGTACAATATGTACAAAATACAATTTGATAACTACGATTACACATGCAAATTCAACAAGTCACAATAAACAAATACAAAATTATAGAGAATGATTAAACTTATTTATAGCACTTTTTTTATCTATATAGGCTTGTTTTATGATTTGATAATATGTAAAGAGACTATATTCTTCTTGTCTCTGAAACTAATCATTATTTTTGTTTTAGGTCAGAACCAACTAGAAGTGGACAATATCAATTGTAGAGCTTACCCTCTATGGGTTGATATTAACCCTATGATAGCAAAACTCTGATTCTTTCTATGATGCTTTGCCTATATTATCAATGTCCTTTTCTACCTTCTCAACATTTTCAACGTGCACACATGTACCTAAAATATCAAACCCTAGTTTCTTGCAAAAGCATTCAAAACATCAAATAGGGAGAATCGGGAAAAAGGGATTGAATTTGATTAACTTTGGCCAATCCCCATTGAAATACCAAGTGATGCACTACATTGCCAATGCTTTAAAGAGAGATCAAACTCAAATGTAATTCTCCTTCTAATGTGTATGTGTGTAATTGTGAATACAAGTATAAATGTTATTTCTCTTATTTTACCTTTGACATAAGCATGCAAAATGTGATAATACTTCATAAATGACTCTAATGATTCAATATAAGCAATGTGTAACTTTGTATAGCTCTTATAATGATAAAAGGCATGTTCTAAATGTCTCTTATAAACTATGTATATATAGGAACCTTTTATAATTTGAATTAAAGACCTATTGGCATGTAAAACAAACCCTAAGCAAATAAAAAGAACTAAAATTAATGGTTATAAATGGAAATGTCTCCAAACATAAAATTAAAAGATAAAGGGTCAAAATCGACTAGAATGGGTCAAGATCAATGATCGATCTTGACCTTATTGGTCGATCTTGTCAAGGTATAAGCACAACCTCAAAATGGTAAAAGGGTTAGAAATATCTATTTTTAAAATATGGCCCAATTAATGTGGACAGGAAAAGGCAACCACAAATTCATATAAAATCAACAATTAAAAGGGAGAAACATAAAATACATGCACCACTAAGTAATTAATTTTTAATTAAAGACCAGTATAAGCAAAGAGGTTAAAATGTAGAAATTACTCCATATTGGAGAATTTATCTATTGTGGAAGCGCTGAAGTTTGAATGTACAGAGTAAAAATTTAATCAAATCATAATTCAACATTTTATTAACAAATCACCTTACATATAAATAGGTCTGATGAGCTCCTAATTAAGGCTCATTAATAACAACTCCTAACAACTAACATCCCCACAAATCTCTCATATCACTAATCTAGGAAGGTTGTCATAATAACATATTTTCTCTACCCTATTATTTCTCCCTTACAATCTCTATGTGAGTTGTGTTAACAACTCACTTACAATAATACACTAATATATTTCACATACACACTAAAAAACTTACATAATATAATGTCTCACCACAAATGTGAGCACTAGACTAGGATATTTCTAATATAAAAGGCATTGTAAGACAAAACTTGTGCCAAATTTGGGTGTCTATAGTTATCTAATATTATATATCATGTCATTTTTATGAGATGTTGAATTTATTTTATTCAGTTCTTTACCTCGTCTCTCTCATGTTTTTGCATCTGAGTTATTCCTTAGCATTAATTTGATTGTGCACATTGCCAAATTTTACTACTCCTTTGGCATGTGTGGATCAAACACTATGTCAAAAACCACATACCATAGTTTATGATCATTGCCAATATACCAAGGTTTCTTATCAATGGCATTATTTGTACGTCTCTCTAAGGATATATTTTAGATTGATTTCCATGGGCCAAAGCAGTGTCATGTATCTCCTAACAAACAATTTCCTTAATTTCTTGAATATCTACTCATGTATTTCCCTATAACTATCTTGAACCAGATTTATCTACTTGATTTGCTTGTATTTCCCCTTTTTCCAACTTCTATATTTCGTTTGAGATATCAATGGATTTCAACTTTTCAGCACTTGTTTTCTATATATCATAATAACAAGGGCACCCAATGATGGGAAACCAACATAAGTGGGCCATTTCCCTCTATTCCCTCTAGATCATCTACTTTTGCTCCAAGAACCACGAAAGGGTTAGAGCTCAATCCATTCTGAAGCATGTTGTCCTTATTTTATCTTGAACTTTCTCCTTTCTTTTGGATTCGAGTTTAGGGTTTTTATTTCATTTTTTGCCACCTATTTGAAATTCTTATTTTCACTTTTATTTTCAGTCACTACAACCAAAGGGAAATCTCATCCTAAAGGACCATGGTTGTTTCACAACAAACATTGAAAAGGAGTCTCACATAGTCTAATGATTGTTCAAACTTATCTCCCTTTAGAGATTTTGTTTTCAATTTTATTAACAATACCAGGGGAAAACTAAACCACAAGTATAATAAATATTATATTTTAGGTCACAATCATATCTCCCACTTTTGTGTTGTATATAATTTTTTAAAGTAAGCTTAGATAAAAATCAAATTCTAAATAAGACCCCTACTGAGAGTGGTTGAGTTTTTTTACTTCCTACGACCCTTGAGTAGATTATATCTAATAGGAAGGTTTAAAAATAAAATTTAAGATTATTATTTTATACTATATCGTTTCAGAGCGTACTTCTATTAAGTGAAGAGTAAAGATGTGTAGGTGGAGTTTTATGTTCAAGGTCATATAATCAAGATGTGTAGGTGAAGTTTTAAGTTTTAAGTATTAAAGTCAAGATGTGTTGGAGGAGTTTTAAGTTTGTTTTAATAGGTAGATGTTAGGATTAGGAGCACAATTGATTACCTTGTATAAGCAACTAAACACATAATTAAACTAGAAGTAATAAGTAACTAGAAACTAGAAACAGCATAGAATATGAGAGACAATACAATCTTGTATTAATACTCTTCTAGAAGGAAATACAATGAAGAAATCACACTCTTCCCACACCTCTTGGGCGTACCAGTAATTCTCCCTCAAGAGTTCTCTCACTCAACCAATTACAACCACAACTCAAACACAGAGTTGTACCCTCCACTAGTCAGTAACAATACTGTCAGTCCACCAAGTACTCAAAGTACTCCAAGTAGATCTCCCTAATCTTACACACCTACAAATCAACTAATCTTACTTACCATGTAGATCTCCCCTGATCTTGCACAACCTATAGATCAACCTGATCTTACAATTGGAAGGATCTCTTCCTTGTCCTTGATTACAATACAGCCCCATGGGTCTCTTAAATAGATCCCATGCAAACAATAATTAGACTTCCTAATTACAATAATTAGAAACACAGACTCAAGACTAAAATTAGTCTTTACATGCAAACTGACCGTTCAACAAACTAATTGTTCGTGTAACTAACAGTTTTGGAACGCACAAGCGACCAACGTCAGTCCCTGTCTGTCTAGAGATAACTGACATCGATCGATTCCTGACCGATGTCGGCATATTTGTAACTGGATATGACTGACGTCAGTTGATCATGCTGACGTCAGTTTCTTTAACACTCAGCAACCTCCTCCATTTGCATCAGTGAAGCTTTTAGCTCTACAACTTAACAATCTCCCACTTGGAGATAAACAGCTGGACCTGTACATGTACCTATACATCATCTAATTTTGTTTCCTGGCTTGTATCCCTCTTCAAGTTCAATCTTGAAGACCAACCACCACATATCATGTGGTGTTACTCCTGTCATTCAAGTAACCTGCCAGATTCGAATCTACATACCCATGTAGAGAAGTGCTTGACCCTGCATAGCATGTTAACCTGCTGCTGATCCCTCTCAGATAATTGAGAATCCACTGAACTATTTTACAGTGCTCATTTCCCAAATTGACCACAAACTTGCTAACAACTCCCACTGCTTGGGCAATCTCAAGTCTAGTACTCATGTACTCAACCTTATCATGTGATTTGGGACACTTTTCTGTGAACTATCCATCCATAGGTGTGCTAACCGGTTCTGCATCCTGCATATTGAACCTCTCCACTACCTTATTCACATAAGCATCCTGAGACAACATCAACCTGTGATCTTCCCTGTCTCTAAAAATACTCATGCCAAAGAATTTCTTTGTTGCTTCCAAATCCTTCATGGCAAACTTTTAAACTAACTTTACCTTTAGCTCAGCAATCTCATGCATGTGTGACCCTGCAACAAGCATATACACTACATACAGTAACAGGATAATGTAGCTAATATTATCCAACCTGGTAAAGTAAACACAATGGTCACATTGACATTGACTAAAGCCATGCTTTGTCATACACCTGTCAAACCTTAAACACCATTGTCCTGTAGCCTGCTCAAGACCATATAACCTGGCCTTCTATCTCACATGTTCATTCTCTCCTTTCTTTAACCTAGGAATCCATTCATCTTTCAGTGCTTTCATTTCGACTAGAAACTCTACTAAATCTCCCATTTGGTTCTCTTCCAAAGAATCAATTTCCTCATTCATGCCATGCTCCCACTATTTCTTGGATTTTACCTGGTCTGCCTCTTTAAAACTTCTTGGTTCTTAACCATCAGTGAGCAACAAGTAGTGTAAAGAAGGGGAATAACGAATTTGAGGCTTACTTACCCTTTCAGTCCTCCTCATGGGCGTTTGAGACTCTTTGATAGCGTGTTGTCCACCCAAAATCTATTTTCTGGTCGACCCTAGTCTGCACCCGACTGATGTTGATTCCACCTGATCGCCAATGCCAGTTCCCTGACTGACGTCGATGTCCATCTAGTTACCGACGTTGATTCTCTGATCGACGTCAGTCTCCACCTGCCCGACACCACTGATTATGGTCTACACATGACCGACGTCGGTACCTGCCTGTTTGATGTTGGTTCCACCTAATCGATGTCGGTAACTGTGTTTTCTTGTGAGTGATAAATTTTTACCCGCGAGATCACTTTGAATCATAACCTTGTCCAAACTACCCTGCTCATAATTATTCAGCCCCTTGAGATGATCTTTGTCCATCATCTTCTCCATGAATACCAAGGCTTTCCTGTTCTTGTCAAAAATATCAGATTTTCTCTTTATGCAATAAAATTGATCCTTTCTTGTAGCATGAGTTTCAAGAAACCTCACTTTCTTCTGTTGCTTATAGAAATCTCGATCTATGCTTTTCAAATCTAAACTCTTACCTTTTGACTCAAAAACATGCATCCCCTTCTTACTCATGTGACCAAGCCTACAGAGCCACATCTTCGCATCTACATCTGAAGTAGATAAACCAGAAGGAGAATCAATAATACAAGTAGATAGATAAAGAGTACTTACTTTCTTACCTCTCGCTAAAACAAGTGCACCCTTGAAAACTTTCCAAGATTCCACTGTAAGAGTTACTGTGCATCTCTCATCACCCAACTTTCCTACAGAAATCAAATTCTGCTTCAGGACTGAGACATGCATGACCTCCTTCAACACCCATGTGTTGCATGTCTACAATTTCAGCTGCACTTTCCCTTTGCCAACCATTTCACAAGGCTTACCATCTCTTAAATAAATCTTTTCAAAGTCTCCATGTACATAATCATAGAAAAATTCTCTATTTGGGGTTGCATGGAAAGAGGCACCAGAATCTAAAATCTAAGATTTCACTTTATCCAAGAAACATACAAGAGCATCCTATGTAACGATACCTGCAACATTTGATTCTTTATTTCCTTCATGTTGATCTTCTACCAACGAACAATCTTTCTTTACATGCCTTTTCTTTTCACAATTTTAGCAGATTATACTGCCATACCTGGATCTGGATCTCCTGCCTATCTTTCACCTTGATTTCTCTTGCTTGACCTTCTCTCTTTGCTTTCCCCTACTTTCAACACTTAAAGCATTCCTTGATGATTTTCTTGTGCTTTTTTTGTGAATTTATTCATTCAAGATTACACTAACAACATCATCAACTTTCAAGATTTTTGAAACAGATGCAGTATTACTAACTGCGATTACCAAACTATCTCAACTTTTAAGTAAAGAGCATAAGATTAAGAGAGCCTTAATTTCATCATCAAAAGCTATATTGACTGAAATTAACTAGTTTACCAAACCATGGAAATCACTAAGATGACTATATATCGATCCACCTTCCAGCATTTGCAAATTAAATAATTGCTTCATAAGAAATACCTTATTCAAAGTTGAGGGTTTTTCATATAAATTTGCCCAAGATTCTATTAATTCTACCATTGTCTTAGCCTGTGATAAATTAAAAATCACAGACGATGCTAGGCTCAACTTTATAGATCCCAGAGCCTTCCGATCAAGAACATTCCATTCTTCATCTTTCATATTTGTGGGCTTGCTTGCAACCCCACCTAACGATAAGTACAAATCTTTCTAATACAGATAATCTTCTATCTACATCCTCCATAACTGATAATTCTTGCCATTGAATTTCTCTATTCTTAGCTTACTTTCTTCTGCCATTGCTTTACTCCCACTCAATCAGAAACCCCTGAGAGTGACCTGTAATCAACAAACACTAACCTGCTCCGAACCAGGCTCTGATGAACCTGCAACCTCACTCTGATACCACTTTGTTAGGATTAGGAGCACAATTGATTACCTTGTATAAGCAACTAAACACGAAATTAAACCAGAAATAATAAGTAACTAAAAACCAAAAACAACACAGAATATGAGAGACAATACAATCTTGTATTAATACTCTTTCAGAAGGAAATACAATGAAGAAATCACACTCTTCCCACACCTCTTGGGCGTACCAGTAATTCTCTCTCAAGAGTTCTCTCACTCAACCAATTACAACCACAACTCAAACATAGAGTTGTACCCTCCACCAGTCAGTAACAATACCACCAGTCCACCCAGTACTCAAAGTACTCCAAGTAGATCTCCCTGATCTTGCACACCTGCAAATCAACTGATTTTACTTACTATATAGATCTCCCCTGATCTTGCACAACTTACAGATCAACCTGATCTTACAATTGGAAGGATCTCTTCCTTGTCCTTGATTACAATACAGCCTCATGGGTCTCTTAAATAGATCTCATGCAAACAATAATTAGACTTCCTAATTACAATAATTAGAAACACAGAGTCAAGACTAAAATTAGTCTTTACATGCAAACTGACTGTTCAACAAACTAACTGTTCGTGTAACTAACAGTTCTGGAATGCACAGGCGACCGACGTCGGTCCCTGTCTGTTTGGAGATGACCAACGTCGGCCAATTCCTGACTGATGTCGATAGCTTTGTAACTGGATATGACCGACGTCGGTTGCTTTAGCACTCAGCAACCTCCTTCATTTGCATCAGTGAAGCTTTTAGCTCCACAACTTAACAGTAGCAAGCTCTAATGGTTGTTCGAGGGAGAAAATTAATAATACATTCTAAATAATTAGAGGTATGTCTATGAATTTATATAGTTATTTTTTTAATTTATTTTTTGTATTTTCAAGTGATATTAAAGAGAGTAACTACAAAATAAAAATATATAGAAATATTATTTTACCATACATGTTGACTATGGTAAAGGTTTTGTATAAGTCACAAGTAAGTCAAATTTTAATTGAGTATATATATAAATAATATTTTAAAGATGGGTTTTGTCGAAAGTCCCAAAACCTTATGCAATTTATTAAAAGGCTCTCATATTTTTTACACAATAAACAATCACTTAATATATAAGGAAAAGACTCAATACATGTGATAGGAATCAATATATGTGATACGAAAATATTCATAAAAATATATACTTTAAAATAAAGTAGTTTTTCAACTTCTATTTAATAATAATGTGTAAAATTCGAACGGAGATGGTGAGAGGGGTAGACGAGAGAGCGGCGATTTTAGGAGGCAAAACATGCAGAGTCAACCGAAATATCCAACCCTATCGAATGCTATGAACGATGCTCACGGCTGTGGGTTGTTGGTCGTGCTAGGGCGATTGTGCCCTAGCCTAATCCTCTTGCTTTTTCCTAGTCACACTTGGGTGTGGGGTGAATGTGGTTTGGGGGTGGCCTCAGGCTACATTTTCATCAAAAAAAGTGTTTTTTTTCATTGGCATCAGTGCTTCCTTATTTTATGTGCATGCGGGGGTTTTGTCCCTGGTTGGAGGCATAGGTGGGGTTGTTGTACTTGGTTGGTTGGGTTTGTAGTTCGAAGGCAGTGTTGGGTGGTGGGATGGTTAAACCCTAGTGGTGGTTCCTTCTCTCACCTTGGTCTGATTGAGTGTCAATGCCAATTGGGGAGTCTTTAGGGGCTTGTTCTAAGATGGATTATTGCTCAGTAGTGGTTGGTGCAAATGCTACTTCACATGCTTTGAAGGTTTCTAATAATAACTTGTTCTCACCAGATCAGGCGCTGGTTGGTTTGGGTTTGTCTGGTGATACTCGAATTATGAAGATCAACAATTGTCTTGAACATTGTGAGGAGAGGCCAAAATTGGTTATCCCACTAGAGATGATTGTAGAAGATGTTGAATATTATTCAAAGCATGTTCTGTTGTGCAAGTTTATGGAGATACGGATTTCATTACAATTCCTTGAATCTTGGGCCCAACAGACTTGGATTCCTGAGGGAGAAATGGAGGTTATGCTTTTAGAAAATAGCTTTTTCATGGTTTCATTCAATTGTTTGGTAGACCACAACAAGGCCTTTGAAGGAGGCCCCTATTTTCATAATCAAATTGGGTTGTTTATTAAACCTTGGCATGCGAGCTTCAATCCTACTGAAGAGCTTCTGAATCAAGTTTCAGTGTGGGTTCGGCTTCCAAGGTTTCCTATGGAATGTTGGCAGGAGGATGTTTTACATTTGTTGGCTTTGATGCTAGGAAAACCAGTTGGTACTTCACAATAAACTCAAGGTAAAAAGATGATGACTTTTTCTCGTATCTGTGTGGAGATTGATTTAAGTAAACCTTTTCCAGATTCGGTGGATATGTGTGTGGGTCCTTACTCTTGGGTGCAACAGTTGGATTATGAAACTCTTCCTTTTTAGTGTCGTCTCTGTCATGAATATGGTCATTTGCAGAGAAGATGCCCTAAGGCTAGGCCTGTGGATTCCCAGCCTTCTCAACCTCCTCGCAATCACCCTAGGGTTGAAAAGGGGAAGGAACCCATTCCTGGTGATGTGGATGGGGTTGATGGTTTTGTTCCTGTCAAGGCTCGAAATAGGTATCAAGGTCAAAAGAGGACTTTGAAGGAAAGGCAAGAGGAAGATTCTTTCAATAGATTTGAAGTTTTAGATGATCTCAGCCAGCAGGAAGTGAATCCAGGCTTGATAAATCTAGATCAAGGTGCTTTGGGTATAGGATAGGAGGGCCTTCTTTTTGAAGTTACTCAGGGTTTTTAGGATAATAGGGCTTTGCAAATGGACATTGATGTTCAAATGGAAGTCCAGGTGGAATCGGTTCCTATTATAGTAAGGAATAAGGGTGGTGAGGATGGATCTCCTCTTGTCTCAAATACAGGTACTGAGGGGGTGAAGATTCATAAGTCTTCTTCTTCTCATTTGGGTCTTCTTCAAAAGGATCCAAAAAAAGGGGCAGGGGAGAAGTCTTCCAAGCTTGGTAGAAAAAGGATTTGGAAAAGATTAAATTAACAGAGGAAACTTTGGTCGAGTCAAGGTCTATTAAGACTCCTGATTCTCATTTTTTTACCCCCTTGAAATCATTGTTTTATCCTAGAATGTAAGGGGCTTGAACGGTGGCCCTCGAAAAAAGTTGTTCATGATTTGGTTAGAAGTCAATCTCTTGATGTTCTTTTCCTGTAGGAGACTAAGTTATTAGTGAAGTGTATGTTTGGATTAGTGCCTAAGCTGTGGGGGAGTGGAGAGTGCCAGTGCATTGGTGCTCAAGGGTTGGCTTGGGGAGTGGCTTGTTTATGGAATCCTCGGAAGATCTGCCCTCTTTGGTGGTTATCCTTTCAGTCTTCTATCTCTATGATTGCATCATCTTGTTTTGAGACGGGGGAGTTTGTTCTCTTCTCCAATATCTATGCACCTAATGATCTTCAAGGTAAACAACTTTTGTGGTCCCATATCCGGTTTGTCCGAAGCATGGTTCCTTTCCATCCATGGATAATGGCTGGAGACTTCAATGTTATTTTTGAGTTGGCTGAGAAGTGGGGTGGTATTGCGAGGCTTGAGCATTCTACGTTGCTACTTCAAGATAATATCTCAACTTTAAATCGGGTGGATATCAAGCCCATTAACGGTCAGTTTAATTAGAACAATTGGAGGATTGGGATTAACTGCATTGTGGAATGACTTGACCACTTTCTAGTTTCTTGCTACTAGGTTGGTGGGTTGTGGTGTTATAGCTCAAAAATTTTGGATTGGAGGGGTTCAGATCATTGGCCTATCAAGATGGCTATTTGTTCAGCTTGTGTACCTAGATCTCCTACTTTCAAGTTCCAACTTATGTGGTTGCGTGACTCCTCTCAATGACTATATTTCTGAGTGGTGGAGGTATGGTAGACCTACTTATGGTACAACAATGTATACTTTTTCTAAGTTACTTCAATTTGTCAAGTATCAGCTTAAACATTGGAATTGACAGTGCTTTGGAAACATTTTCCATGCTAAGACTGTTGCCCAGGCTGAGTTGGATGGTATTACGAGGTTGATTAGAGAGGATGGAGTGAATGAGGACCTATTGCGAGAAGAGCTGGGGCTTTGATATCACTGGAAGAGTGTGAGCTATGAGAGGAGGTTTTTTGGAAACAAAAGGCTCGAATTGAGTGGCTTCAGGAAGGGGATAAAAATACTACTTTTTTCTTCAACTCGGTGAAATCCACGAGACATGGCAATTCTATTTTTTGCTCTGGTGAATGACTAAGGTGAAACTCTTTCTTCTTTTCATGAAATTACACGTGAAGCTAAACAATATTTTGCTCATTATTCAGAGAGGACTCGCAAGGGGGTTATGATGAGGAAGCTCAGGTCCTTTCTTGTATCCCTTCTTTAGTTTTTAGGGAGATGAATGAGCAGCTTATGAGTAATATCTTGATTGAGGAGTTAGAGGGGATTGTGTTTCAAATGAAGAGGGGGAAAGCTCCTGGCCCTGATGGTTTCTCGATTGAGTTCTTTCAAGAATTTTGGGAGATTATCAAGTTAGAATTGTTAACGGTTGTTCAAGAGTCTCATAAGAATAAATAGATGTTAAGGGCCCTGAATTCTACCTTCCTTGCTCTCATCCCAAAGTGCGAGGGGCGGATAGGTTAAGTCAATTTCGGCCTATCTCTCTTTTCAATGTGATTTATAAAATTATCTCTAAGTTGATTGCTGATAAGTTGAAAAAGTGGCTTAAAGTGTTGATTTCAGAGGAACATAGTGATTTTGTGGCGGGACGTCAGATTCTAGATGGGATTGTTATCGCAACTGAAACCATTCACTGTATGGCCAGCTCCAAAGATAAGGCAATGTTCATCAAGCTTGATATGGCTAAGGCTTATGACTGCGTACGATGGTCCTTCCTTTGAAAGTTTCTCAGTGCTTTTGGTTTTGGGGATGAGTGGATTTATTGGGTTATGAGTTGTGTTACTTCGGTATCCTTCTCTATGTTAAAAATGGTGAGCACTCTGAGCTTTTTGGTGCCTCTCAGGGTTTGTGGCAGGGTGACCCCCTCTCTCCTTG
Organism: Torreya grandis; assembly: GCA_037957365.1. NCBI lineage: Eukaryota > Viridiplantae > Streptophyta > Pinopsida > Cupressales > Taxaceae > Torreya > Torreya grandis. The sequence goes on along the minus strand of JARHVA010003505.1, from coordinate 701,780 downwards.
TTTCTTCTTCTTGTTGAGGTTCTAGGATGCTTGATAAGGAAGAATGTGGAGCTAGGTTTCATTCAAGGGTGGGGCTGGGGAGGTGGTTTACCTCCACAGTCTCACTTGTAGTTTGTGGATGATACTGCTTTAATGGGTATGGCTACAATTAGGGAAGCTTCAAATATACACAAGGTGTTGGATGTTTATCTTGTAGCCTCGGGCCAATTGATTAATGAAGATAAGTCTTCCATATTTTTCTTCAATTCCCCAGGTTCCATTCAGAGGAAAATTGCTCAGATCTTGAGATTTCAGACTAGGGTTCTCCCTTTGACCTATCTTGGTATTCTCATCTCTGTTGGAAGACTTCCCAGGGAGTCTTGGTAGAATATCCTAGATAAATTTCGTGTGAAAGTTAATCATTGGACCCATCATTGGTTGTCCTTTGCGGGTTGTGTTCAACTGCTCAAATCTGTGGTGCAGCTCTCCCCATTTATAGATGTATGATTCAGGTGGCCCCTTTGGGCTTTGTTAGGGAATTAGATTCCTTAGCAAGATAGTTTTTATGGGCTGGTAGCTTATTGTCCTCTAAATGGAGCCTTGTCAGATGGGACATTGTTTGTAGCCTGAAGCAGCTTGGTGGCCTTGGGTTAAGGCAGTCGTCGTTGTCAGGGATGGCGCTAGCTGCTAAATTGTATTGGCAGTGGTGTGTGGAGCAGGATGGAATCTGGGCAAGGGTATTAACACAAAAATACTTCTCAGGGGTCCCTCAAATTGATATTCCTCGTTATCCCCTGGTGGGGAAAGGCTCGGTGATTTGGAGTACACTCAAGAAAGGGGTTGCTCTGATTAAGGATGGCTTATTTTGGATTTGTAAAAGAGGGACAAGCTCAATTTTGGTCTGATTCTTGGAATGGCTTTCCTCCCAATGATTCTCAGTTCCCTAATTTGGTAACTCTGAGCCAGAGGTTCTGTGAGGTAGGATGGTCAAGGGTGAGTGACTTCAAGTCCTTTCTTCTCATGGGCAGCTAGTGGTGGTGAGATGGAAGAAACCTGATGAGTGGCCTATTGTTGGTATGGAGGAGGAGTGTGTTGAGCTTCATAGTATCCTTTCTCATAGATGATGTAGCTCCCTCCAGGAAGGGGATGTTCTTTCTTGGTCTCCTAATCCTAAGGGTGTCTATACTATTGCGTCTAGATATCAGGTGTTGTTATCTCCCCAGCTGGATGGGGTGGAGGTGCAATGGTGGAAGAAAGTGTGGAATAAGCTTTCTTGGCCGAAGTGTAACTGCTTTATTTGGACTTTGGCTTGGAATAAGAGCTTGACATGGGATAAGATTCGAAAGCGGGGTTTTTAGGGTCCTTCTATGTGTGTTCTATGTGGGTGTGGGGAGGAGGATTCCTCTCACTTGTTTTTCCATTGTCTCATGACTCTGCAGCTTTGGCATTGTTGGTGGGATGTTTGGAAAAGACCCTGTGTTCATGCGTCCTCCCTAGAGGATTTTTGGAATAGTCTAGGTAGACCTCCTTCTATGGCTTCTTTCTTGCAAGATGTGTGGTATGTTGGGCCTTCTTTCATACTCTAGCAGACTTGGTTGGAACAAAATTGAAGAATATTTTGAGGAGAGAATTTGTTGATTCAACAAGTTTGGCACAAAATTAGGGGTATGATTCGGGAGACGGTGGAAGCTAAGTGTGATGTGGTGTTCCCTTTGGAGAAAGGGGATGCCGAGTTAGTGGATAGATTGGGTATTCAGGGGTTGTCTCCAGCTTCTGCTTGTGTCAGGAAAGGAAGGTAGGTGAATAAGAAAGTTCAAAGGGTGGGGAGTTGGCTACCCCCTCCGACTGGCATTCTGAAGCTCAATACTGATGGTTCTTCAAGGACCAATCCTGGCCCTGCTGGGACTGGTGGGGTGGGCAGGGATTTTTCAAGATTGGTGGTTTTTTTCTTTTCTATTCATGGAGTGCAGACTAACAACCTTATGGAAGGTTTGGCAATCCTCTACGCTTTGGAGAGGGCTTATGCTTTGGGATGGCGCAAGGTTATCTGTGAGTCTGACTCACCGGTTTTGATTAACTTGCTGAATAAACAAAAGGTTTTTGATGTTAGTTGGCAGGTGGCTATGATAGTGCAACGAATTTTGCAGATAAGTTCTTTGATGGAGATGATGTCTTTTGTCCATATCCCAAGGAAGTGGAATAGGGCAGCAGATTGTTTGGCTAAGTGGGCCTCTAAGCATTTAGATGGATGGAAGATTGATGAGTGGGAGCAGGTTCCCCATGAGCTCCGACATGTCTTGGAGAGGATTCTTACTGAGGATGGGAATGGTATTGGTGAAGGATAATGTTGTCTCAAGCTTGGTTTGACGGTTTTTTATGGATTCCTAGGGCCCTGGCCCTTTTTGTAATGCTCTTTTCTAATTTTCAATAAAGTTTTTGCCCTTATTTTTATAAATAAATAATAATAATAATAATGTGTAAAAGTCAATTATGACTTGTCACATAGGCTGAACAATATTCAAATGTTTTAGTACCAATTTATTTTGTAGTAAATCAATTCAAATTTTATGATTCCTACTAATTGAGTTTGCTAAATGAGATTGATAAATTTATGACAACATAATCTTATTAGTTGACATCTTACATGCAACATTCAAACATCATATGATAGGATATTGGGTCTTTTCCTATCTATTGACTTAAATAGAAAAAAAAAATTAATAAAAATTTAGCTAGTGAAAATGAAAGTTTATATCAAATGATATATAATTGTGATATTTTAGATCAATACTATTTCAGAACCCAGGGTTTTAATTCTCATGGTTCTCAAGGATAAAGCATCAACACAATCTAAATAATTAGAAGTATGTTTATTATAAAAGTTGACATTATATATATATATATATATATATATTTATTTTTTTAATTTTTTTTTTCTATTTTTATATGATATTAAAAAGAGTCATTTTCTGTGCTATTAAAACAGAGTAAAAATCATTGTAAAATTATAAATAATAATTTTAAAAATATTGTGAAAAGGAGATACCATTTTGGAGTATGAGACTTCTATCATAGAAACATAATATATATAAGCCTATTTTTAGATTCTAACAAGTGCTTCCTATATAAAGTCATTGTCAATTCCAATCACGTGTAAATATATAACACTTGCATTATTAATACATTTTTTTCAAATTATTAATATTATATATGTAATTTGATTATTTAATAATAGTTAAAAGAGATATTTTGTTGTAGGAAAAAGAAAGTAACTTTATCAAAAGGGTTGTAATTTGATTGGTGAGAATGATGGTTTCTTATATCCATTCACCAGGGTAGAAATCCTTCTAAGTACCCAACACAGAGTCAAGTAGTTAAGACCAAGATTGTGCTCTAGATGATTTTCATGATGTGGATGCTCCTTAATTGTGGTTGCTTAGCCGAAGGAGTTCACTGATTTAAATATATACTTACTCATCATCGTAATTCGTTATATATTTATTTCTAAAATATGTGTTGAAATGCCGACATTCCATATAATTCAATGATTTTATGTGAATACTACCTATTGTGACACACATTTAAAAAAAGTAATTTATATATTTCCTTTGATCAAATATATTTTGAATGGTGTTAAAATTAAATTAAATGAACACAAATATGATGTCTTCACAATTTAATATTCATCTTTATTTATTTATTTTAAATTACAAATAATTCACTTTTCTATTAAAACATATAAATGTTAGATAAATCAATCGGAGTTTACTTTTAAAAATATATAAAATTTAGTAACTTTCCATAAATATTTGTCCATTGTTAATCTCAATTTCATTTTAATTTTTCAACATAAAAATTTTAAAAAAGAAAAATCTTACATTAATCTAGTTAGCCTAAAAACAAAGTTAAGACATATTATACTAATAGAGTATAAATAAGTATTATTTTAATATTTCATTTTATATAATAAAAGTTAAAAATGAATATAAAATAATATATAACTTTTATTTATGTTTTAATTTTCAACTTATATGAATATATACAATTAAAATTTTAATAACAAATATATATAAATAAAATTAGTATTTTGAAATATCTATATAAAAGTCTATAGATTGAGTTTATTAATATTAAATTTATATAAAATATAAACATATACAAAATGTTCATTAAATTTGACTTTTACAAATAAAGTGTGTTATCATATTTATTTATATAATGGATAAAAATGAAATGTTCATTGAATTTGACTTTTACACAAACATAAAATATGTCATCATATTTATTTATATAATGGATAAAATTGAATTAAATTGAATAATATTTAATTTTAAATTTATTAAATAAAATTAAAATAAATAATCATAAATTATAAATACATGTATATATAACATACTAAAATAATAAAAATATATATATCCTTTTAATATATATATATTATATTTATATATATATATATATTCCAAAATTTATAATTAAATAATAAAAATGTAATTGATATTTTATCAAGATACATGATCATCAAATTAATTATGTTTATTAAAAAAGAGAATCTAGCTTGTTTTTATTTTAAAAAATTAGAAGAATGTTAGAATTATTATAATTTATTAATAATGATAATGGTGATTATCAATATTTTTAAATTTTTTATAAAAATTTCAAGAAGATCAATTTGAATCTATTAAGATTATAAACAACATTTTTTAATATAAATAACTCAAATTTCTAAATTACAATATAATGTAAAAATCAATCATAAAAACATTTAATAATTAATATTATTAAATAATTGTAAGCACTAATTATTTCCATATATTAATTATAATAATTAATATTATTATATAATTATAAACATTAATTATTTTCATATACTAATTAATTATTTTCCTTGTGAATGTTGAACATATAAATAATCAATTTTCGCCAATTTGTATTGTGAGATTCTTAAGATGCTTTCTAATATTTATAGAATTTCATTTTTATGAAATGCTCTTTCTTTCACTATAATTTTTAATTTTTCTATATAAATGCTATAAGATGAAAAATATGCATATTATACTAACATTGAGTTGGGCTCTTATATGAATTTTAATTGTTGATTAGTGATGGTATGCAGGGATCTCTTCGGCTTATTATTCTTGTTTTTTTTATTTATGCAAGATTATTGCTTTCATTTTAAAATTGCTAGTGAGCTTTCACTTGGATTTGAGACAAAAATATTGCTGGAGAAAAGAAATCCTTACTATTAAAAAAATATGTTGGCATTGAAGAATAAAATAATGGACCATCATGTTGTATTCTAGGATTGAAGGATAAAATAATGGACAACAATGATGTATTTAATAATCAGGGAGAGTAAGGTGGTGCATTTCTGCGTCTTAGTTTTTATATTTTAAAATAAAAATAAATAAATAAATTAAATTAAATGAACATTTATTGTAGGTGTTTCTGACGGAGTTATGGAGTCTAATGATGTTGAAGCGATCATCGAAATATGTTTTGAAAGTCTCCCATGAGATAATGATTTTATCTCTAAAGGTCTCTCTGATATTTTTTTAGAATGCCCTGAATTTGATAAAGCTTGCAATTACTTTGAGCTGTTTACTCTTCTTGCATATTTTGTTGGCCAAGCCCCCGTTGAAAATATTTTGTAATCTTAAGTTCATAATACATGGACGGACCCTCATGTTGTTAAATTTAAAGGAATTCAAAATATGTCTAAGGTTTTTTTTTGTGTTGACATTTAATAATGAAGACCACTGTCACACCATTATTTCTCATGGTCCTTAGTTTATTCGTAACACACTTGTGTTTTCTCATTGAACCCAAGACTTCGTCATCTCTAAACATGCCAAATTGAAAATTCATATTTTGATGGAGTTTTTTGGCCTCCCCTTATCCTTGTGGGGTTTTGTGATTTAGTGGATAAACCCTAGGGCACTTTATAGGGTTTGAGAAAAAAGATTTATGTGCTCAACCTCAAAACCACGTATGTGTTGAAGTGGATCTCTCAAATGATCTCAAGGAAACCATTGATATCCAAATAGGTGATAAGTGTCTGATAAATAGGATGATTTATATCAATATGCCCAACCCATGTTTCAGTTTCCAAGCCACGGATCATAAAATCTGTGAATGCCCATTGATGGCCAATTCCAGGACAACGCTACCACCCAAAACCTCCCTTGAGGTGAATAAGAATGTTCAAATATCCTTGGATGAATGGGCTACTATGACTAGGAAGAAGAATAACCAACAATCTTATGTAGTGGGCAAGGCCCCGACCTCTATGTATAGACCCACAAGTGTTTCTTCAGCAGTCACAAAGCAACCAGCTCCCGCCACCCAATAGATGGTGACACCGCCCATTGTTCGCACTCCCCACAAGTTGTGGCTTTTTTCTCTGGCTCCCACAACCAAATAACAAATTATCAACAGTCTCATCCCCTCTTGAGGCAAAACATTCAAATGCAATAGACAAAGTGGTGGTATTTGATTGCAAGTCATTATATTGTCAAGAGTGCAATTTGTCTCCACCACCCAAATATGGAGATTGCGTGCAAGACATATGGCAAACTTTTCAATTGAGTAATTTTATGAAGGGTAACCATCAATCCTACTTGACCAACAATGTTTATTTGAGGTGGACAAGGAAATCACTATGCAAACAAAGGCTAGTCAAAGATTGTGTACTCTTGGAATGTCTGAGGCATTACTGACACAACCCGAAAATATATTATATGGGATACATGTTAGTTTTTTGTCAACATGAAAATTCTTTTCTACAAGAAGTTAATATTTTTGGCTTTTCACTCACCTCTACCATAAAAAAATTTGTCGAGTGTTATTTGTCAGATGTCAGCGCATGAGAATGGACGTGGATGTGTGGTAACATTAATTTCCCTCTCCCTCTCATCCAATATTTTCTCTTGGGGTTCAGACCTCACTCATTGGGTTGTGTAGCACTCCCTTGGTATTACCAACATTTGTGCTTCCAATGATGTTGCTAAGAGAATGACTTCTTGGTGTTGGCTAATTGACTCGCTCCATGACACCAATCGGGTCATATCTAGGGATTTCAATATGATTGAATCCCCAAAAGATAAGGAATGGTTACTCCCCATGTGGTGGTACATCAGTGGAAGAGAGGGATGGTTTTACATGTGCAATAAGCTCAAATTATCCGATCATAATCACCATTGTCGTCTTCTTGGCACCTTACCTTGGTTTACATGGTCCAATTCTCTACAAGGAAATGAAAAAGTGATGAAAATATTAGATCAAACTTTTATCCTAGAGCAAAATATTTTCAATTTTGATAATAATTTTTACCACCCTTTGGCAGTCATCCCTAATGTTTTGCTTTCAAGCCATCTCATTATCAATTTTGAAATTGAATGGTTTGTTCCTCAAGTAAGAAATGCCAATACACAATTCTATCTTAATGCTACCCACTTGCACTCCTAGACCAAGAAACCCATCATTTGAAACTAGGACCTTGTTCTTGATCCTTTGGAACCTTTGGTTGCATTGAGTGATGGGATAATTCACTCAATCAAATAATGGATTTTTTACGTATCTATGGCCAACAAGCACTTGTTCTCTGTCATAGAGCTCATAAGGATTCACACTATGAATTCATTCAAGTTTGATAGGAATTGGAACATTCTCCCTTCAACGAGGATCTACAAAAGCAAGTTGTCTTATGGCAACACAAGCTCAAGGTTGGGGATCATTATCAAGCTTGCGGAGCTAATAGAAGTGCACGCAGGCATAGGTAAAGAATCAAAGATAGAGATTCGAAGGAATTCAAGTGTATCATTTGAAAAGCATCTGATTAGTTGGTTCTCATCTTACACACCTTCCTGACATTTTGAAAGCCTTTGTTTCTAATTATCATGGTGTGTTTGTTGCTTAACTTTTCACCCCTGAAGGGGAACATGTTCTAGACAGATGTCTCCACATGGTTCCTTGTAAGTTGACGAAGGGACGAGTGGCATGTGATTGTCTTTTGTCCATTGAGGAGCTTTAGGAAGTTGTTATGTAAATGGTTGTTGACAAATACCCTAGTATTGATGTTTTCTCTACGAATTCTATCGGGTTTTATAGGGTACAATGTGCCCAGATCTACATAGTGTACCTTGAAGCCATTCAAACCAATTCCCTCATCAAACTTATTAATCAATGTAATATAAAATGTATTCCCAGGCTTGGGAACTTAGAGCTTATAATCAATTCAAGACTTATTTCCCTTTTCAATGTTTCCTATAAAATCATCACTAAAGCTCTTGCTCTTAGGTTTAGATATTTATTACCTCCTATTGTTCACCCTAAAGAAATTGGTTTCATTCACAATAGATAAATCCTTGATAATATTGTTGTTGTTTCAGATGGGATGAAATGGGCGCAAGGGTCTCATAAGAAGGTTTTGTTTATCAAAATTGACTTTGAGAAAGCCTATGACATAGTTGAATGGCCTTTCATTTTGGCTAGCTTCAAGCTCTATGGTTTGGCCCTAGGTGTGTTAGCATGGTTAAAATGTTTTTTCCAGGATGCAGGGGCCTACATTACCATCAATGGTGTTCAATCTAAATATTTTGGTCTTTTTTGATCCATGCGTCGAGGTTGTACTCTTGCCCCCTCTTTATATGCATTGGTCATCAAAGGTTTCAACTATTTGTTGGCAGATATTCTCCTAGAGGGTTGGTCAAGGGTATCTTGCTTCTTCATTCTCACAAACATATGGTAAATGGGCATTTTGATGATGACTCCTTCCTCACTAGCTGAAGAAGAGTATTTCATTTTTAATGCAATGGAATTCTTACAAGGGTTTTGTTCAGTGTATAGCTCCTCCATTCAATAGGAAAAAAACCTAGTGCTACAAGTAATCTTTTTCTTCTTTGCCTACTTAGTTATTTCATGTAGTCACTAAAATTAACATTAATGCTAAAATAATGCACTTGTGACCACTCTTTATGCACACTTAACCTATGTTGAATTCCACGATTTTAAACTGTTATTCCTCTACTTCTATGCAGATGACCCTCTACCTTTAGGCAACTTTGATATTGAATGCTTATATGCCTCATTCCAAGAAAACTAGACTCACTATTGTGCTAATTAACACTTCCAATTTAGTTGTTTATATTCCTCATACGAAACCACTCCTTGCAAACAATCCTACTAGTCGGTTGTGTATGAATCTACAGGATTCATCTTTCCGCCAATTAACAGTCAATTGCTCAAATTAAAATTCATCATAACAAGTCATTCCACATGTTTCTCAAGTCCCATTCGAGGAAATCCCAAAAATGCCATTATATAAGCACATTTTATACTCCTATTTATTCACTAGATGAAAGAGGTGGACACTATTATAAATTCCATAATTATCTAACTGCGCATTGAGAGGAAAGCACATATTCTACCCAATTCTGAATGCATACAACCCAAGTAGCTATGAACTCTGAATATAGTATCAAGGTCAAAAGTCATTGTTCAACAATATAATTTCTTAGGATTGCATCAACATATAACATTTCACTAGTTTTTCACACACCCCACCATAGCATGGAAGAACTATATGGAGTTTGATCCCTCTTCGGAGTATCGGTATGTAGGCAACACTGATTAAATGGGGTGTTGAGGTCAAGCACAACCCCAATCCATAACATTATTTTTTCATTTTACAACATTTGTTTCCCTCGTCATTGAGCTAGGGTTTCAAGTACGGAAGAAAGCACATAACGGCTCTCGCAGCAAACTGAAAGCATCTGCACATACACATGTTTTATAGGTGAAGGCACATCTAATAAAATTCACACAAAGGGAAAAAACCCTAAAGGACATTGTTGCAGCCTACAGAAAACAACGCAAGTTGGCCTAATCCAACCAGTGCAATCTTGTCCTAGAATAACATGGAGCCTTGTTCCTGATTCACAGAACCCTCACATAGCGCTACAATCAACTTCCTAGTCATTGTTGTAGTCCTGCAAACTTTAGTTCCAACTAAGTCAACTATTTATTAGTACTTTTCCCTTTTAACATATTTCTAAAAATAGTAAGTTCAAGATCAGTTATGTGTATTTAGTGTATATCTTATGCATTCTGATTCACTCAACAATTTGTCTTAATTAATTTAATACCTCTTAATCTTCAAATTTGATAAAACACTTCAATATAAGTGGGCATTGGATTCACCATGGTGAACAATTTAAGTTTCTAGGCATTCCTTTTGCTTTTCAAGCTACTTCATATTTGTAGAACTACGTGGTTCAAAGGGGTGAAAAAAAATGAAGCTACTGGATCTCTAAACCACTCTCCTCAGCAGGAAAATTTCAAAGTTGCCTATGCCAAACTAGGAAGAATTTTGAGGGACATTATGTGGGCAAACTACAAAGGCAACAAAGGATTTCATCGAGTTGTTTGGGATATCTATTGTAAGCCAAGATCTTTATGATACCTTGGTCTTTTAAATATTAGAATCCAAGGCTATGCATTGTTTGCTAAATTGACATTCGTGCCTTGGATCGTAATGAATCCTGGAAAATTATGCTTAGGGATTGTATCACTCAAGACAGTCTTATGGGAAGGGGAACCTAGAAGGACTTGAATCTCCAAACTCTCTTACTCACTCAAGGCCATGTCACCAGTGTTGCAACTTTTACTGCAAAGTGTATTTGGAAGGCTTGGGAGCTTCTCAAAAGGCAATTAATTTAGGATGGAGATGGGTTTAAAACTCGACTTTCTCTTTATTCCCGTTCTCTGTGGTGTTATCCAATTCTTACTTCTCATGAGGTTCATTTTGCTCTTGTGCCTTGAATTAAAAGTCTTTTGCTACTCAGAAAAGGTATCAAAGTCATCTCTGACATATTTTGTTAGCAAAACTAAATACTGGGTGCCTTGGCATATCCTAACTAGTTATAATTACAGACCAAGAATCAAGTGTCTATTTTAGAAATTCAAAATGTCATACATGATATCCATCTCCACAATATAGGTGTTCAATCACCTACCAGATAGTGGATAGACTGGAAGTGCCCAGTTGATACCCCCTTCCACCGGTATAAACCTTGGTTAGGTTATCAACTTCTCTCTCCATAGTATCTCTAAGTTAATGCTCTTAACGCCAAATGAAAAGTTAATTCCAATGAGTTCATTTATTAAAGGGCCAATATTCTAGTAATAGAATCAAATTACACACCCAAATATGGGATACACAGAGTTTAAGTTCAAATACACCAACAATGTTGTAATCAACTAAGGTAAGAACTCAATACTTGTGATAGGATTCAATAGATGTGATTGGTCTATTTTATAATAATTTGGGACTAATAGTTGTTCAACTTGTATTCGATAATAGAATGTAAGAACCAATCACAATTCCCCACATAGTCTGCATGGGTACTGGAACATAGCTCACATATTTTAGAACAAATCTATTTTGTAGTAAATCAATTCAAAACCTAAGTTTCATGTCGATTAAGCGCACAAAACAAAAATGATAGATTAATAACAGTGTAATCTTATTGGGTAATGTTTTATGTACAATATTTGAATGCAAAATGATGTACTTATTAGACCCAAAACATCAGTGGCATATGTATTAGAACCTTTCCCCTAAATTTTAGTTCGCTCAAATGAGTTAGTCTAATACAATTTTATAATATAAATAGATTTTCAAAAATGGCATAACACATAGAAGTAGTGTTGCAAGGAGATCCATCCCTTACCCCTTGGGAGGCGTCTCACGGATTGGGATGTGTCTAGGGTATTGGGACGTGCCTCTGGGATTGAAGACTGGTATAAAGATGTCTATTGTACCCAGAGATGTCTGTCAAAGACTACCCATGTCTCCTAACCATTTCCAATTGGAAAAATCAAGTACCCAAGATTTTTTTTGAAACCCTAAAAAAATAGGAAAAAACATATTGGGCACGACCATCACAAGAAACTATTAAAAAAAAGTCAAGGATGCACAACTATTCGCAAGCCCTCAAGGAAGTTAAACAAATTTAAAATTTTAATGTTTCAATGGGGGGGGGGGGGGGGGGGGGGCCGGGGGGCTCCAGGTATCCACGATGACAATACCATGGCATTGTCATCGTGGATGCCCAGAATCTTGTTTGTAATCGACGACAATGCAATGGCATTGTCTTCGGGAATATATTACATGGCTAGTTTGAGATCTGCAACAAGAGCATTCATATTGCAATCGAGCGTAATATTATTACACTTAATGTCCTTGTGCACCACTAGAGGAAACCAATTGTGGTGCATATAACACAGATTTGAGCATGTTGTTGTTGCCTCCATCCAGAGTATCCAATGTATACATATATCCATATACACATTAGCAAACCCATTTTACATTCTACATTGTATAATACATTATAAAAAACATGGAACAAAAAGGTAATACTTGCGTATGGTTATCCCAGTGCCACGGAGACCATAGATAACAAATAGGGAAAAATCCTTTGGGACATTCCTTGTTTCAGAGATAAAGGATGAGGATCTCCAAGCCCTTGACAAGGAGTCTAGTTGTAAAGCCCTTATATGTAGGTGTTTGGGGAAGCGTCCCTCCTAGGAAGAGTTTGTAAGTGGTCAAAAACAGTTTGACCAAATCTTTCAAAGCCTTCTTTCTACCTGTTGCCAAATGGCTTCTTTATTATTTTCCAGACAGTGGAGGAGCAAGGCTTTGTATGGAAGAATGGTCCCTAGTTTTTTGGATAATGAGATGTGCTTGTTCTTCCCTTGACCCCCTTTTTTGACCCTGTAGATTCAGTAATCTTGAAGGCTCATATTTGGGTCAAACTATATAGTCTTCATTTGGCCACGAGAAATTCAGCACTGGTGTAGCAATTGATTGAGATGCTAGGTGATTTTGTGAAGATTGATAAGGACTCAAAGGCTCATCAAAGTTTTGTAAGGGTTTGTGTCATGGCTGACTTCTCCAAGCCGTTCCATCATTCTATCAAAATTTTGTTCTCTCATGGTCCCTAGACGCAGTTTATCTATTTTGAAGGATTATTGTATAGATGCTTCAAGTGCAACTAGGTTGGTCATAAAGTCCTAGTGCCCACAAAAACTTCAAGGGGGTTCACCTCTTTTGAGGAGATGGTTTAAGAAGATCTGTTGCTTTGACTCAGATTTAGTGCACAACATTCATCAACTCGTTGCCTCTTGCAGCGATTCCCCAAGTCGTGGCAAAGATCTTCAAAGTGCGTCAATTGTTGAACCAGTAATGGGGTCTTATGATCTAGCTGCTGAAGTTAAGCTTAGTCTTTCTACGCCTAGTGTTGGGATGGAGTCTTCTCTAGGCAAACCTTTGATAGAAATGAATTTTCTATAGAGAAGTTTGGTCTCAGAAATACAACAGGGGATTCTTGAGGATAGCTCTGAGCAACCTACTCACATCAATGAGAAGGGGGTTTTTGATTTTCAGACTGGGGATGGTCTATTTTCTTTGAACAAGGTATCTTCAACTAGCAAAAGCGGGCTAGGTCAGCGTCAAAGTGGGGTTTTTCTACATTTGGAGGAAGTAGCTTCTTTGCAAGAAGGTGAAGAAGAAGAAGAAGAAGATGCTTCTTTTTAAGAAGAGGAGGATCAATTCAGCTCGAAAGAGATCTTGACAATCTCATAGCGTAAATGTTTGCTCTCAAAGCGAATTATGGTGAGAAACGCAGAAGAGGCAGAAAATCAGAGGCGGAACCGCTGCCACTGAACGATTTGAGCTCCATTGATGGAGGTACTCAATGGACTATGGAAGCTCTTCTTTCCAACAGGGGAAGGAGAACTCTTGCCACTTGGTGATGAGGGCCCCTCCTTTGAATTTTCCTTTTGTTCAACATTTGAGGAGGTGTCAATGTGTCTTTTATTCCCCTGTTTACTTGTTGATTGCTTTCGTCTTTTGCAGTCCATTTTCTTTGGGATTGCACTTCCTTTGGTTATGGAAGCCTTGTTTGATTTTAGTGTCTCTGTTAACGGGTTATGGCTCTACCCTACCCGGGTTTCTTGGCTCTTTTTTATTTCCAAGGACTAGGCACCTATTGTGCCCCATATCCGGTTGTAGCTCCAGCCAACAGCAAGTATCTATCCAAAAAAAAAAAATCCTACAGTGATGCAGTAAAGGTTGTCTTGTCAATAGACAATAAAGTTCTACCTTGTTTAAGAAGCAATGCTGAACTAACGTAGATATTTTCAACTACAAATTATGGCTTTGAAATCTATAAGAAATATCCTATGAAAGAAATAATGTTCCTCTACGATACCCTATATTCAGCTAAAAATTACTAAGATTTAATAAACAACAGCTTTGAAACATATACAGATCACAAACTGCTAGACTTTCCTTCAAAAATAACTCCCACCTTCCAAGCATAGATGATTCCAAATCTTCAACAAGCATAGACCATATTTCTCTATAAAACAAGGAAAGAGTTGTATAGAACTCTTCGACATTATAGGAAATGCACTAACTTGAGTTACATTGGGGGTTATAAGTTGGTAACTTGGTAGCCATAAGTATACACTGTACTTATGCTAAATAACTGCACAAATTAATAAAATTGCTCTTTATTTATTATTTTCATTAAATTTCCTTATAATTTACAAATAAATCAAAGCCATCGTAGAATCTCTGAATAATTGCTAACAGTTGATTACTAGATGAACTTGCTCTGAATCTACAAGACTTTTACACGATGTGTCTAGCACTGCATGCAAAAATAATCCATACACAAATTCTGCTTAACTTAAGTAACCAGCTCCCGGCATACTTGCAGGACCATGACCTTGGAATTGACCTTGTGATATAAATTGTGGCCTGGCTTGATTGGTAATTTGACTCTGGGCAAATGCTTGCCCAATTGCCGAAGGCATTCCTTGTGGTTGTTGCTGTTGCTGTTGCTGTTGCTGCTGCAGTTGTTGCTGTTGCTGCTGCAGCTGGTGCAGCTGCTGTTGCTGCTGCAGCTGCTGTTGCAGATGTGGCTGCTGTTGCAGCTGGTTTGGTAGTTGTGGCCTAAAAACAACAGTGTCCTAAAGGCAAAATAAAGAAAAGTATTAATTTAATTCCAAAAACAAGTTAGATCTATAGTCAACGACATATCTCAACATTATAACTCACCCCAGGGAAAAGCATGCCAATCATTCGGCCTGGTCTGTCTGAGCTGGAAAGTAATAGTGTCTGGTTTGGCAATTGGATCACCGCAGACTGTTAAAAAAACACCCACAGCTAATTAGGAAACATCTTTCAGTTCTATTCTACAAATCAGTTAGCCATAAAAATTTGTACCAAAATATTGTTGGGGGAAAAAAGCAAGTACGAGAATCAAATGCAATGTTCATAGCCATTCGAAGGGCATGGCAGGGAAGTAAAGAAGTGTGAACCACAAAATACTAGAATAAAAAATTTACAGCCATTATCCATAGTAGTTTAAAATTATGTCCATACAGTTTTTCGAACAAAACCACTAGAAGTAACAATCAAAAGATTGATTAGGTTCACTCAGTCAATGACTTGCATTTTTGTCAAGGTTTAATGATGACCCCCAACAGCAGATCACCATTGGTTGGGGCATTAACGATTTAACAGTGAACTTCCATAATGAATCAGTACTAATGTGCGGGCATATTTCACTCAACCAGCATTAAAAATTTACATGA
The DNA here is from genome assembly GCA_037957365.1 of Torreya grandis. Lineage (NCBI taxonomy): Eukaryota > Viridiplantae > Streptophyta > Pinopsida > Cupressales > Taxaceae > Torreya > Torreya grandis. The sequence continues at coordinate 686,135 of JARHVA010003505.1, read as the reverse complement.
AGTCGTCAATTGCCGCTTATTGAGTGCGTGTCAACACCAGCTTTAAGCTTTGATTACTTAAAATCCTTCAATTCGACTGGAACATGATAAACATAAATAAATATTAAATACCACTTCCCAATATCCAAGACTTCCATCACCATGCCCAAATAACTCTTAGAATACCTTCCTTCCCCTCCAAGAAGGGAAATGAATGCTATTTATGCATGGAAACTCCTCCCAATCTCAGCTTCTCTATGGAGGAAATGGAAAATGAGCTATGCTCCCAAAATAAAATTCTCTCGCATGTAGATTGATGGAAGCATTTCTAGTCCCAAAGATTTTATGTCCTTGGGTTCAAGAAAATTGTAGGCCCTCAGGTTCAGTGGCCATTTTGATGATGCTCAAGGGACATTTTTTTTAATGTACTCTCCACTCAACAAGAGGGACCAATCACTCCAAGGATGACCCTGGGTTCACGAAAAAATTTGGGTTGTTCATGAAACACGAGAATCCTACTTTTAAAAAGTTTTAATCCACAGAAGGATCTCCCCAGAACTGCTCCCATTTGGGTAGGACTCCCCTTTCTAACAAGTACTGAGCGAGTACTGGCAGGAATCCTCTCTTTTGAGAATTGGAGGACCCATAGCGGAATACATCACTGCCTCATAATTCACCAGAAGCCCAAGAGTTCTCAACTATGCCTGCATCCATGTCAATGTAGATCTTAGAAAGCCCCTCCCTGACAGAATAGTTTTGGACAAGGGAGAAATTGAATGGGAACATGTCATTGATCAAAAAAAACTCCCTTCAGGTGCAGACTCTGCCGTGAGTATGGACGTCTAACAAGTGTTTGTCATTCTAAAGGGCCCAAAGACTGCCATGAGCATGGACATCTAGCAATTTTATAAAGAACCCAAAGAGCAAACACCTGCCAGCTAAAACACAAAACAGCTACATCAGACAACCACTCAAGTAGAGGAGCACAAATCCACTACTGTATCAGATATACAACAGCAAACACAAGGGCCCTCCATTGTGTCAACCAAGGGGAATAACCTATAGCACATATGAGATATTCCAAAGCACAAATGTGAATAAAAATGACAGCATAGATAAGCAAGCTACGCAGTTCTAGAGGTTAAATGCACACAAAAGACAGCCCCAACAAACACAGAGAGAACAACTCAAAATCAGAAACACTTTCCATACTCTAGCCTCACAAGAAGACAATGAAGTGGAAGACATTGAAATTGAACAGCCAAAGGAGTCATCAAAAGCCATTCAAAACCAGCTTGGAACCAAATAAACAAATACTCCAACCCAATCAGGGAATCTCCTTGCACCACACTAATCAAATTCTTTTCCCATCATCTGATGCTTCAAAAACAAAAGCTAGATCCCATACTTTCAAAGGAAAGCAAAAGGCTCAGCCCAAATTTGAAGCTTTGATTCTCCACGCCAAACACTGTTAAAAAACGTAGACCAACACCAAAAGTCGCCCAAAAACCCCCCTAAGAGAATCGATAGGAAGCTTGGAAAGGATGGACCAGATATCGGTAGTCATGGATATAAAAGAAACAGTCATGCAAATCCTCAGGGAGTGCCCCTATCAATACATCTGAAACGGTCACTACCATTGTTGGTAGTCTGGTGAAAACCAATACACTACAGCCCGATTCCACATGGAAATATAGCAGATTTAGATGCTTAGTAGTTTCGTTGATTCTAGTAGATTTTTTAATGGATTTGCTCAAACTTAGAAGTTAAAATTTGTTTTGTAACACCCCTCATACTAATATTTGGACACAGGGGATCTTTAGATTTTGATATTGTAATTTTTTTAAATGCTTCATAATACAAGACTTCTGACTTATATTTTTAAAATAAACCAACTAATGGACCTTGTGAAGCTTTCTTTTCAAATAGAATTTGCCTCTAATCATGTATTTACCATTTTCACAAAAATGCACCTCGAATAGGTCACCAAAAATGACTTGATGATATTTTCATATAATCTGATCCAAACCACTGCATAATCAACACAATGCCATCAATATTGAGTTTGAAACGCACCACGTGGACAACTTAAAATCTTGCCAGTGCTTGTAACCACACCACCTTGATATCATGCACTTTTGCCACAATCTGCACTCCAACATACCGCTCAACCAACCACCAAATGGACCTTGTAAAGTTTCTTTTCAGATAGTATTTACTTGTAATCGCGTACTTATTGTTTTCACAAAAGTGAACCTCATAGAGGCCACCATAAATGACATCCAAGATGGGTAACAAAATCTGATCCAAATCTACATCAAGCTTGAACACTGCCACGCGAATGACTTAAAATCTTAACATTCCTTGCATTGACACCAATTTGATATTATACCATTTCAGCATTTTGTGCTAGCAACTGAACCCATTTCAGCAAAGCTCCATGAAAAGACCAAAACATGTCATTCCTATTATTGATTTGATTCAGCTTCCTTGACCATTCAGCACCTAGATTTATTAATGCAAATGCATGGTTGTAATGCATTTGTTCGGTTCACAAATACAAGTAAACTCCAGAAACAAATCCATACTCCGTCCATCCTCTTGCTAAATCTAGCAAGAGGTTTATAAATGGCGCTACCATCAGCTTCACTCAGATTCTCAAAATCTCAACAGTGCTTCAAACAAGAAGTGAATCATCTATTTTAGATCTAAATTGAGCTTTTTTAATTTCTGAAGTTAACATGGATTCTAGGTCGGTCCTTACCAGGTCCTTAAGATTGAAGGGCACACAAGAGAAGTTATACATTTGCCAAAAAATTCAAACAAGTTCGTATTTTACGTAGTATAAGCCTTCATTGAATTTTTTATGGCAAACTTTATAATCGAAGATGACCTAGTCCCCATCTAGGACCTTGCAATACACGCAAAGAGGGTGCTCTTTCCAATTGGTAGTTTCCGAAAACTCACCAAAGTCACAAGGTTTTGGCAAGTGTGACGACATCATCCACATCAATCTCTGCTTGCCTCAGTTTTGACCAAGTCAGGTTTCACACAACATAAACTCAAGTCATGTATGTTCCAAGACTAAATCTATATTCAATATAGTCATGAAGGCATTGAAAATGCACTCAACAAAAGACACCTGCTATTTTTGAACATACATTAAAACACTGATGTTTTCATTAAAAAAAAAATTCCATTAACAAATCCATACTCCATCCATCCTCTTGCTAAGCTAAGATATAGAAAGAGGCTTATAAATAGCACTACCACCAGCTTCGGTCAAGTTCTCAAAATCTCAACAGTGCTTCAAACAAAAAGTGAATCCTCTATTTTAGATATAAATTGCCCTTTTCTAAATTATGGAGTTAACATGGATTCTAGGTTGGCCCTTACCAGGTCTTTAAGATTGAAGGGCACACCGAAGTTATACATCTGCCAAAATTTGAAGTTGGTATTTTAAAATGTGTAAGCCTTCATTGAATTTGTTATTGCAAAAATTATACTGAAGACTAATTAGTGCCCATCTAGGACCTTGCAATATGCCCAAAGAGGGTGTTCTTTCCAATTGGTAGTATTTTCAAAACTCACCAAAGTCACAAGGTTTTGGCACGTGTGAACACTGAAGACATCATTCACATCAACCTGAACTTGCCTCAGTTTTGACCAAGTCAGATTTGACTCACAACATAAACTTGAGTAGTGTGAAAAACGTTCCAAATCTATATTTAATATGGTCATGAAGGCATTGAAAATGAACTAAACAAAAAACAATTGCTATTTTTGAACATACATCATTACATTGATATTTTCATAGAATCTGATCCAAATCACTGCACCATCAATACAGTGCCATCAATATCGAGCTTGAACCGCACCACATGGACAACTTAAAATCTTGCAAGTGCTTGTAACCACACCACCTTGATATCATGCCATTTCATCACAATGTTCACTCCAACTTACCATTCAACCAACCACCAAATGCTCCTTGTGAAGTTTCTTTTCAGATAGCATTTACTTTTAATCATGTACTAACTATTTTCACCAAAGCAACCCTCGTAAACGTCAACACAAATGACATCAAAGATATGTTTCATGGAATCTGATCCAAATCTACATCAAGCTTGAACCCTTCCACATGAATGACTTAAGACCTTAGCATTCATTGCAAGAAAACCAATTTGATATTACACCATTTCAGCACTTTGTGCTAGCAACCCAAACCGTTCCTTTTTCAGCAAAACTTTGTGAAAAGGCCAAAACATAACATTTCTATTATTGAATTGGTTCAGATTCCTTGACCGTTCAACACCTGAGTTTTTTAATATAAATATGTGGTTGAAATTCATTCATTCAGTTCACAAATAGGAGTAAACTCCAGAAAGAAATCCATACTCCATCCATCCTCATGCTAAGATCTAGCCAAAGGCTTATAAATGGCACTACCACCAGCTTCATTCAACATCTCAACAGTACTTCAAACAAAAAGTGAATCATCTATTCTAGATCTAAATTGCCCTCTTTTTAATTTCTGAAGTTAACATGGTTTCTAGGCCAGCCCTTAACAGGTCTTTAAGATTAAAGGGCACACATAAGTTATATACTTTGCTGAATTTAGAACGAGTTAATTTTTTACTACGTTACCAATACAGATAGGGGTATGAAAATCAGATACGGGGTTTTTTTTGGGGGGATTTAGATATGTTTTGGATACGACCATACAAAAAATATATATAAAAAATTGAAAATACATAAATATAGCTATATAAGAAAAATTAACCACATTATGCATAGAGGAAACAAAATAAGTTAAATAACCACAAAACATACTCATATTTCAATGCCAAATATCATAATAATTAGTGGCCGAACTGAGATTAGTTTTATGATAGGTACATAGTGCAAATGTTACAATGTATGGAAAAAATAAAGACAAATCAGCATATTCATGATGCACTATATTCAGTTTCCTCTTCGGCTGCAATCTCTTGATCATCATGAGGTTCATTAGAACCACAAGCAGCAGCAGTGCCACTCTCACTAGCTGCTTTTAGGGTTGGGAATCCACTTTAGTTTGTTTTTAATTAATTTTGAAGTCCATGTTGACTTTTCAATGGGCAAAATTGAAAAAAAAACATTTTTTGGGTTGGATACACCACGGAAATGCCCAAGGTATGTCCTTGGGCCTGTGGATATGCCCGGATACATCCTAGGACGTATTCATTCGTATCCACAAGCCCAAAGACGTACACTAGGTATTTCCCCGCCATTTCCATATCCAACCACGTTTCTATTAGGTGTGAAGTCATTATTCACAAGCACTATTCATGGTCACTATTCATGATGATGTGACATGTTGGTGATGTCGCTGATTGGTGATGTGGCAAGGCCCATGGAGGGTCTCTCACATGTGATCAAGTTGATGTGATGGGAGTGGAGCATAGCATTCCACGAAGGCACATGGGTTTGTCCTTGGTACTCACATGGGGTTTGTCTTGGCATAATTGGTCAAGGGTTAGGTATGGGTCGAATTTCTAAGGGGCCCAATGGTTCACATGTGTGGAGAAAATCAAAAGGTGATTGCAACACCTTTTAGACTTTGGTGTGCTCATGGAAGAAGACGAGTTTACTATCATTGATTGTCCTTACACGTGGAGTGTGAGACAATGTTTGGAGTCACATGGAAGTGGCTTAGATCTTGTCTAAAGTGGATGGTCCACTTTGTTGACCCTTGCACATGAAAACAGACATTTTACTATTGATCACTAGTGCCCACATGGAATGTGGCCAATTTGTTGGGGTCACATGATGTTACTCTCTTCTCTCTCTTGTTGTAAATCCATAAATATGCATGAGTTCTCCATTGTAATTCATCATGTTAGAGGTTCCATACAAGCTTGTGCTTGCATGCTTGGAGGTTGGATCCTAGAGGCATTGTTATGCTTGGTTCACAACCTGAATGCTTCAGGTGGAAGCATTGAGTGCTTGTATGTTAGCACTGAAAGAGTTGTTGGCGCTGTTGTAGAACAGTGTTGTTAATGAGATTAATATGAAGTCTGGGAGCTGTCATTTTGCTCGTGGTTTTTTCCCTTGCTTGTTTGCAAAAGTTTTCCACGTAAACTCTGCATAATGTATTCTTTTTCTTGTCTATGTTTTTTGTAGCTTGTTTTCTCGCATTATTTAATTGCACTGTAGGAGTTTTTATTCATAACATCTAGTATCAGGGCCATGGTGAAAAACTCCATGTGTGAGTGTTTTTTGTTGTTGGTTGGTTTGTGCAAGTGGGAGCTATTGTGACAGGAGGAGAGACCAAGTTGAAGATGAAAACAAAAAAAAAGTTTTATGACGGGTATCTCTTTGTTGTGCAAACTAGAGGATCTCTTGGTGAAGATCCCATTCTCTTTATGTTGCTGAGGAGAATCCCGTAGGAGAGTGGAGAAGAAGCTTAAAAAGCTTTGCCAGACAAATCAGCTGCCTACACAGTGTTCCTGTTGAAGATGAAGCAACTCTACAACTTGAGGAGCAAGCTGGTCTCCTTTGGAGGCTGCTGAGGACAAGGCATGACCTTGTGGTTATTGGCAACAAAAAGAAGGGGTGTATGATGCGGTATCCTACTGACCACATGTTGTGAGCAGATGCAAAATAAGAAAAACACCCATGCAAAGGAAGGACGTACAGACAACCCAGAATTTGTACCGATTTTGAAGTAGTTGAAAATAAGGAACATGAAGATGCAGATGAACAAGTGAGACCTAGTGTTCTCGGAAGAAGGTTGTGTTTGGACATGCGATAGAGCAATGATGCATTTTGGATGCATTCTTGAGGCTTGAAAACTTGGTAGGTGCATTGATACACTGAGTAGCACGACGACTTCCTTGGAGTTGTGATTGGTCCACTTGTCCCATGTTTGGGCATGGTTGATAGCTAGAGACTATGAGGAGAAGTCTGGTATTGACTTCCATGTAATCTTCTTTCTTCACTATTATCAAGCGTGTTGCATGCACTAGTTGTTCAAGGAGTTGGAGCAACGTTATTCCTACATGGTGATCTCTCTTAGAAAAAGAAAGATAAAGAATGAGGCAAAAGTGTTGTTGGTTTGCTGAATGAAATCACTGTACGAGTTGGTGCAGATGTCACACATGTAGTACACGAATTCAAATACCTTCATGGAGAACCAAAGTGTTTAACAGATGTTGCTGCAATGTGTTGTTGACATGTTGGATCCAAGCCCCAACATGATCACTGTTGTGCTGGCTTAGTTATCTAGGACACATGAGATGAAAGTGATAGGAGCAAACCAAGGATGAAGATGCACAAGGACAGAAAAAAAAAAGGAAGTACCCCACTTCTTGCATTTTGAGTTGTCTTCCCAGGAGTGTCCTAGAAGATGAGAAGATATGTTGTGTCTTATGTATTGGATTCATCAAGAGTAGGAAGCCTCATGATGCCATAAGCATTAGACCGGATATTCTCAAGCAGTGGGAGTTGTGAGCAGTTCGTGGCAAAATCCTGATTGAAGGATTGGTGTGTGGAGAAATGAAGAATCACTTCAAGAGCTGCAATCTGCTATGGAGTAGATGTTGACAAAGTCGGTCAGGGCAGAGAAGTTTTTGTAGTGCAAAAAACTTCTACTGGGTTTGCATCAGGACAGCAGAGGGCATTGATGAGCAATTAGTTGCAGAATACTTAGGTGTGGTAAAACCTTGTGTATATTCACTTCAAGTGGGAGTATGTTAGGTGTGAAGTCATTATTCATAGATCACTATTCACATGCATTATTCATAATGATGTGGCATGCTAGTAATGTGTATGGTTAGTAATATGGCTGATTGGTGATGTGACAAGGCCCATGGAGGGTTTCTCATATATGATCAAGTTGATGTGATGGGAGTGAGGCATAGCACTCCACCAAGGCACATGGTTTTGTTCTTGGTAGTCACATGGGGCTTGTCTTGTGGCATAATTGGTCAAGGGTTAAGTATGGGTTGAATTTCTAAAGGACCCAATGGTTCACATGTGTAGAGAAAATCAAAAGGTGATTGCAACACCTTTTGGACTTTGGTGTGCACATGGAAGAAGACAAGAGTTTACTATTGTTGAATGTCCTCATGTGGAGTGAAAGAAAATGTTTGGAGTCACGTGAAAGTAGCTTGGATCTTGGCTAAAGTGAATGGTCCACTTTGTTGACCCTTGCACATGAAAACAAACATTTTACTATTGATCACTAGTGCCCACATGGAATGTGGTGAATTTGTTGGGGTCACATGATGTTACTCTCTTGTAAATGCATAAATATGCATGAGTTCTCCATTGTACTTTATCCTATTAGAGGATCCATGCAAGCTTGCGCTTGCATGCTTGGAAGTTGGATCCTGGGGGCATTGTTATGCTTGGTTCACAACCTAAATGCTTCAGGTGGAAGCATTAAGTGCTTGTATGTTAGCACTGAAGGAGTTGTTGGAGGAGTTGTTGTAGAAGAGTGTTGTTGATGAGATTAATATTAAGTCTGCAAGCTGCCATTTTGCCCATGGTTTTTTCCCTTGCTTGTTTGCAAGGGTTTTCCATGTAATCTCTGTATAATGTGTTCTCTTTATAATGTTTTCCATGTAATCTCTTTATAAGGTTTTCCATGTAATCTCTGTATAATGTTTTCCATGTAATCTCTGTATAATGTGTTAGCTTGTTTTTCCGCATTATTTACTTGCACTGTAGGTGCTTTTATTCCTAACAGTTTCGTACCCATAGCAAGGGTCTGCAAGGGAGTATTTGGTAATTTAGTTTTTTTAAAGAGAAACATTCATTGAATTTGGTGGCAAAAAATATACTGAATACTACCTAGTCTCCATCTAGGACCTTGCAATATGCCCAAAGAGGGTGCTCGTCTCAATGGGTAGCTTTTGAAAAACTGACTTAAGTCACAAAGGTTTTGGCAAGTGTGACCATGTCATCCACATCAATATGAGTTTGCCAGAGTTTTAACCTAAGTCAGGTTTGACTCACAACAGAAACTCAAGTCATGTGAATATGTTCCAAATTTGTATTAAACGTAGTCATGAACGCATTGATGATGAACTCAACAAAAGACAACTGCTCTCTTTAAATGTATATTAGAACATGATACAGACACAAGAAAAAAAGAAAGAAGCTATATTAATAATCAATGGATGAGCTATATAAATCAGTGGAACTTAAAACTGACAGCCTAGAATGATTACAGGAAAGAGGCTTCATAAAGTATCTACCACAGTAGAAGGAAAAGAAAAAGGGGGGGAGTTTACCAATAAAAAAAATAAAGCCACACCCCAAAAATAAAGGTAAAATGAATCTCTGTCATAAAAGCGGGTGCTGATCAAACAAAGACCGCTAGTCTTCATCAACAGCAGAAGGGGAGTTTGTGGTGCTATAGACCAATGCATAATGTATAGATAATTTTTGAAAATCAACATTCCGGATCACACTGCATGAGCCATCATCTGGATGAATTGATTACATTGCAAAATTGAGCTCTTTATATAGACAATGCATAACAAGCATATAAGGTTGGGAAAACCTTATCTGGCCATTGCAAACTAGCCATTACAATCATCCATAATTAATTATTTAATTCAATTGGAACAGACCCCCTGCTAAACTTAATGATAGGCCTCCAAGAATGACTCAAGCTTAAGGCATCATCTTTGTTAAAACTGTTTCGATACTTTTCGCATTCCAACGCCTCAAGTATAGTGCTCCTCCTTTGCAATGACCTTTTCCTTTTGAATACAAATGTGGTGCAAAGAGGAAGAAAAGTCCTCTACCAAGGAAAATTTGCCGACCCTGTTGTGATGAAAATCTGCATTGCACTTCTTGATTCTTTTCTTGGTAGATCTTCCATCTCACCAATATATGGTCTGCCACAAGAGCAGAGAATGAGACAAACTCCACTATTTTGCTGTGAATCTATACTGTACCAATCTATGCAGCTTCTATAGCTTATTGTTCAGCATAAAGGTCAACTCTATATTCCTCCTCAATAAAATTTTGATTCATTTGATATGGCTTCAGTGTATGGCAAGAAGGCCCGTTGCAGGTCCTCACAGACTATTACATTCTATCAAAATTCCAGTTCCCTACTTGCGTTCTGAAAAGCTCTTGGATTCTGTCTATTGTTATAGCCATTCTTGATCCATATCTGACTAGGGTATTCCAATGAACAATTCACCAACACAGATTTGCATCTACTTATGTGTTGTTCTAATATTTAGTGCCACTGAAATCAACATACACAAGGTTGCAAATTGATGTTTGTTACAGTTATGGGTGCCATCTACATCTTGTATTCAAGAACCAATTGTGTACATGCTCAAATACATGCCTATACATCAGATTTCACACCCGCTTTATGCTACTACCAACACATGGTGTGGTTAAGCAGTATGTTGATTCTTTAACTTATGACACAGAAATTCACTTCTATCTGCTGTTATTGACATGTTCTATGATTGCAATCAGCTAGACATGTCAATTATATGCTTGCTTAAGTGTTTCAATTAGTAAAATGGTTAGATAGAATAAAAGTAAGCAAGTAAATGAATCAAAAATGCATGAAAAGAGGGATTAACACAAATTTAAGTTGGGGCAACCCAATGTGAGTAAACAACTAAAGAGTGGGGTTGTGCCTCCTCATTTCCACCATCATCTTTCAAGATTTACAAGCCAATCGCTCAATTTGAGCCTTCATATACATTTTGGGACTTCTCTAACACTTCGACAATGCTCATGGGCCATTGTGGTTTTTCTCTAGCACTTGTATAATGCTGTACCATCTTGCCTTGTTGTGGATTGCTTATTCAACATGCTTGAATGGTGCTCTCAGCTGCATAGGTATATTTTACCTTAAGAACTATAAATAAATTTCCTCTTAGATGTCTTTCCATGACCCCCATGGGGTATATTTAAGCTCACAAGTGAGCATTTGAGCCGTACAGAGGAATCTGAACACCTCCCACATAAAAACAAAAATAAATCAATTAGAATTCATTGGGAAAACTTGATTCTGCTATTTTATTTCTTATGGAGTGAGTTAGCCTACAAACAAACCCGTATAAGTAACCCTGTTTCCTGTTGTACAGTTTCGTCTTAATTCGAACCTATTGTATGGGTTCCTACCTAGTCGAACCTATCACTGTGACTATTTATTTAAGTGATCATCCCTGACCCTTACTGCCCCTGTTTCCTTCTTGCATTGCCTATGCATCTCTGCCCTGTCCATTTCTGTCTTGGGATGAAAGCATGTCTTAAACACTTCATTAGTTACATGTTTTAACAAGTAAAGTTGATTATCTCAATCACCCATATTCTGATATTTTTCCAAGATATTATTCGGATCAATTCCTCTTAAAGGCCTTCAATAGGTGCTCCTCTTGATAATCCTCCGAACTTCTCTTTGGTTATTCATAATTTTTACAAGCCCCACTAACCCCACACCATTGACCTTCCCAAACCTCTCAACCTCCACAGTTAAGCCCTATGAATTGACAATGTGTTGATTGTAAATCCATACACAGAAGTGTCCAGTTTTCTCTCGTCCATATCAGAGTTTCCAAATGTTCCTAAAGAAGTATCAGTGTCTCCTTTGACACAAGAAATGTCTTTTTTTTTGTATCAAAAAGGAAAAACCACCCTTGGCACATCTACTAAGACATTTTGACATACTCTCCAAACCAAGAAGCCCCCTCCATGTGACATTGACAGGCAAACTTGGACCTTTTACCCATCTACCTGATATATCTATTGTGCAAGTCTCAACTCCCACTACATCTTTCCATTTTCCACTCCTTGCCATGAAAACTGAGCCACCCAAAAGTTGAGTACCAACAAAGTTGTTGAGGGTAAAAGGGCCCAACTAAAGTTTCTCAAGCATGCCTTAGGATTTGTTTCTGCACCTATTGAGGATCTCCTTAGGATGTGATCAGCCAATTTTCCCACCATCTGAATTCTAATATAATATTCATCAGTCAAGGGACTGTTATCACAAGATTATTACAGTTGGACACAAATTTCCATGAAACTCTATGCCATAGGCATGTACCTATCTATTTTGATAAACAATGGTGATTTTCAAGCCAAGGCCAAAAGAGGCTTCTAGAGAGTACCATAAGTTGGTCAAATATTTACTCTCTAAGCTATTACCGAGGTTATAAAGCAGACATCCTCAAAGGCCTATTGCTACTTTGTGATCGTCACAAAGGTTTTTGATTCAGTTTCCAGGCAGTTCCTGTTCAAAAGACTATGTGGCACTTCTCATTGTTGTCATCATGAGCTTTAAGAGACTATGGAACGTCAATGTGAAATGACACAAATCTTCTCTAAATATATCAAGAACACCATTTGAGGTCAAAAATGGATGCTCCCACTCTTTGACAAAGTTTGGGATTTATATTGATCAGTTTGTGTACACATTTCAGCATTCCCTCTTAGGGGAATGTAAAACATAAAATTATGTATATATGGAGGAATTTAATAGAACATGGTCCGACATGACAGTGTTAGCGTTTCTACCAAGGAAAATTCAAACAAACCAACCTAATTGAGCTCATTTAAATGGCTACATTTCCAACAATCATTGTAATCAATCATATTAAGTCATGTGTAAGCCCCATTAATTTGAATGATGTTGATGATAGGTCACAAATGAAACAACCAATCATATTTGTGAGATGAGACAAAAGTTTAAATGTTGGATGTAACATACAGTAGAACTTCTAAAAGCAATTTGTAGAGTCTCGTTCAAGGGGGAATTGTTCAAGCTCAGGCCCCTTCTGCAGATAGGGATTCTGCTTTAAGAAAATGCCTTAATGTTGTTCCTTGTAAACTCACTAAAGCCAAAGAATGGCACGTGATGGGTCCCTCTCCATTGAAGAGTTTCATAATGCAGTGATTGGTATGGCTCATGACAAAGCCCTAGGTATTGATGGGTTTCCCTACGAGTTCTACCAAATCCTATGGGATTGTGAGGGACCTGATTTGCACAAAGTTTTTCTGGAAGCTATGGGCAAGGGCTCTCTTGGAAAGCTTGTTAACAAAGGTAATATCAAGTTTATTCCCATGGCTGGGTCCAATCACCAATTGGAGGCCTATAACCCTCTTGAATGTCTCTTATAAAATTATTGCCAAGGCTCTAACCCCAAGAATTAGGTACCTTCTTCCATTGGTGGTTAGGCCTAATAAAATTGGAGGTAGATATATCTTGGACAACATCGTTGTTGTTTAGGAGGGGATGGAATGGGTTCCCACATCCAAGCAAAAAACGTTGTTTATTAAAATTGACTTTGAGAAGGCCTATGATAGGATTGAATGGCCCTTCATTCTTGCTATGTTGCAAGCCCTTAGTTTTGGTATTAGGTTTGTTCATTCTTCCAAACTCTCTTTCAAGATGCTTCTGCTTGTCGCACCATTAATGGTCATCAATTTATGAATTTTGGTTTTTTCCGATCCATCAAGCAAGGTTGACCCTTAGCTCCTTCTCTATATGTTTTCATTGCGGAAGGGTTTGGCTATCTATTGGGGGATTATGCTTCCAAAGGGTTAGTCAAGGGAATTGCCCTCTCCCACCAGCCTCAAGACCAACTTCTTACTAGCCACTTTGTTGATAACTCCTCCTTGACTATTCTAGAAGATTATATGGTGGTTCAAAACACCATGGAATTCCTTCAGGTTTTCTTCTTGGCTTCTACTTCCAATCTCCAATGGGCCAATACTCAATGCTATAGGCAATCTCACGGTCCTTTCCCCAGTTGGCTTGAGGCTTATCAGTGGAAATGGATTTCTCATGGGAGATGTTTATATTCTTGGGCATTCCCTTTCTTTTTCAAACTTCCCAAGTTGAGCTATGGAACTATGTTGTCTTGAGAATAGAGAAAAAACTTTCAAACTGGATTACTAAACCTCTCTCTCGCGCACAAGTTTCAAATTTGTTCCAAAGTTCTGGTTGCCACTCATGTTTACTGCTTACTCTTGTTGGTTTTCTTCTAAGACTGCCTACGATAAGCTTTAAAAATTGTTGAGAAACTTCCTTTGGGCCAATTTGGAAGACAACAGAGGCTTTGACAGAGTCGCCTAGGACATTTGTTGTAGACCTAGACAGGTTGTAGGGCTAGGGCTTATTGACATTGCCAAATAGGGAACTACCCCTTGTGATAAATGGATCCCCAAGGCCATCAAAGGCCAAGAAACATGGAGTCCTTGTCAAGCACTGCATCTCCTCTAGTAGTCCTTATGGACGAGGACCCTGGAAGAATTTGGGGTTTCGAACTCTACTTGTTACTCCTATTCCTATCAAGATTTGAGGCACATTTATGGCTAAAAGCATATGGAAGGCCTAGGAAACCATTAAAACTTGGCCAGGGTAGAAAGGAGATGGGTTTATATTTGGTCTCTCCATTTATTCACACTCCTTATGGTGGTCCCCGATTATTGTTGTTAATGGGAAGCCCTTGGCTAAGGTTCCTAAATTCAAAGCCCTTCAGATTTTTTGCAAAGGAATTAAAATCAATGGGAATATCCTTGATAAAAGATCTAGATGTTGGCCACCTTGCAATATTTAAATTCTAAGTTCAAGCTTGACAACCAAGTTCTTAAATATATTACTGAGATCCAAATGGCTGTCCTAAAATATGCTTTGCACAAAATTGGAATTAAAGGCTCTCCCAAATGGTGTAAAGATGGGAATTGGAATTTGTCCACTCTCTTGCTTTGGTACAAACCCTGGCTTGGTTATCCATGGCTATCTCCCAACATTGTGCCCTGGAAGATGCTCATCAGACGATGAAATCTTAATAGCCCTTGCTTTCTTTGGAGCAAGTGATTCCAAATTGTCTCATTTGCAACTGTAGAGCCCAAAAAAATCCGTTTTTGCTTGGTGCATTCTCTATCAAGGTCTTCTAGTGGGTGACAAATTGCTTCATATGAGGATCCCATCTCCGAAATGCCCTACTTGTGGTCAAATTGAGACTCTTACACACATTTTTTGGAAAGCTTGGAGGTGGATTCACTCCTTTTTCCATCCCTTTAGACTAGAACCTTTTTCCTGGCACATGGTTCTTTTAGGGGATTCTACTCTACTCCCTATGAAATTCAAGCAAATTTGGCACATTTTTCATATTGAGATTATTTTTATTCGTTAGAAAGATTGAAATTTTGTTATATTTAATAAAGAACATCTAGACAAAGATTTCTATACTGCTAACAGAATTGCTATGTTGTCAAATGTCATCCTTCTAATTCAAGTGCAAGCAAATAAAGTGGCATTGGAGGTAGAAAACCTCCACACTCTAATTGGCCATTAGGGCAACACCCTTATATTGTTAGCAGGGTGCCCCCATATGCTTCGTACCATGACCCTCCCAAAAGGGAGTAGGAGTGGAGGACCGTGGCAAGGGGCGATGCAAGTCATGGAACCGCTCTGCATTCTCTACTCCGCTTCCTTCTCCCCGCCACTGATTCTAGTTTTGTACCTTCTAGATGGGACAAGCAAGTGAAAATGCCCAGGTTGGCTTTTGCTATTCCGCCCCCTCATCAACAGATTGAGGATGTTGCTAAAGAAACTAATGAACAAGATGATTAAGAGACCAATCCTAATGATTCACTCACACCCTCATGAGGGTGGTTGGGGAGATAAGCTAGAAAGTTTGTCGCCTCCTCTTCCCTATGCAAAATCGGTTGTGTCGGTGGCCTAATTTCTTGTTTTTTGCTATTTATGGATTGTTTTTGATGTCATGTATTATGTAATTCTGTGCTGATGGTTTTGTGGGCATAGGGCCATTACTTGATAGTCTCCCAGGTGTAATCCCGATTAGTCTTTTGTTGTCTTTTGCTCAGGGTGTACTTTCATACCACCCGCCTTTTTGATCAGGCATGTACTATGCTTTTTCTCTTTATAGATATATTGCATGCTTTCAATCAAAAAGCTTCTACATGCAATAAATCTGTTATTATTGTGCTACATGAGCTCCCAAAGAAGGTTACTTATAAGTAATGATTATAATGACTTCTTCTCCCATGTTGCTCTTGGAACCTTCATGTGAGTTGCCTCTATTTCTTCATGAATGGCTTCCATTTACTTGGCTGGTACATATGTCTAACTATGATTTATCAGTTTCTTCAGTAGTTATGCCTCTCATTCATTTAGTTTAAGGTGAACTCCTATCTTATCGTTATTTATTTAAATTTTATTTCTTTTTCATGAATTTAATCTGCCTTGAGTTTGGAATGCATGTAGCCACTTTTGGGTTATTGTAGAATATACACTTTTCTTCTCAGACAGTAACAAGATCTACCTTAATCACACATATCAGACAGTAACAACATCTAACCTAATCACACAAACTCGATATCTACTTAAATTTTATTCTCTCCTTACATTCCCATATGAGGCAAAAACACAAAACAAGCTCAAGAAAAGCAACATCATTTTTGAGATTTGAAGCCGAAAACAAGAGTAATCGGGCCCATGTTTCCTGCAGTACTTACAAGCTTCTTTTCAGAAAGCTGTACCAAGAAGCCATGTTGAGACGTTGGTCTAAAGATCAGGTACTCTGCTTTTCCTTGGTAGTGTCTGGGATAACCATGTACAATCAAACGGAACACAACTTACAACACTATCAAGTGAAACTCAAAATATCACAAGCATGCTGAAATTCAATCTTGCAGGAGAAAGCAAACAAAAGAAATAACCGTACTTGTTGGTTACATGCTCCTGGGAAATAAGCCTGATTATTTGCATCGACTCTGGCCAATCTGCAGCAAGTCTGTATAATAAAACATTTCATTGATCACAATCTAACTTTATTATATTAAAAATGACCAAAATTTATCAGTGTTTCAACATTCACCAGATACTGTGATTACAAAAGATGACACTTTTTTGGGACAATAGACCTGTCATAATTCCACATTATTAATCAGCAATCTCCATAGAATATTTACCCATTCAACAAGAAAAGCGTTTCTATTGAAATCAAAACATTCTACTTAAAAGACGAAACAAATCTCCAAGGACAATCTAATGCCAATAACAAGCATTATTAATCAAATTTCATCGTATCATTGGGGAAATCGACCAGGCCAAATAGCTGTCTTCTCAAACAGAACTGATGCCCATGGTCCATATGACATTTCATTTGTTAATTATCTGTACAATACCCTAATCATTAATAAAAAATATTGTTTATATACTTACTGGACATTGAGTACAATTATGTCGAATAAGAGATGTAACTCCCTTAAAACTGTCAGTGTTCATCAAATGTTGCAGGTTGACCCAGAAAGTTAAACTTGGTTTTGTGTGTGTTCTTGCAGGTTAATACAAATAAAAACAAGAACTACTGCCAAATGATAATAATCATACAGCCTATTAATTTGTAATTATCAAGCCATGTAACTGATCAGTGTGCAATTTTCTTGCTGATTAAATTTTTTCAACAATTTATGGTTGAAAGGTAGATCCCAAAGTGTATTAGTGTATAGACTTTGGATGGTTTACACCTATAAACTTCTATGCATTAAAACTTAAAATTGTGCTAAAATTGCTTTTCAAAAATTCATAGAAGAATGTGCTTTGGACTTTTAGGCAATAATTGTTTGAATTTTGCAGCATTGGTCTGGAAATTCAAGGATGCTCTTTCTACATTTGCCATCAAAACCATATGGAATCTTCTGCCAAGCATACATTTTCAATCCAAAAGGGGCGGAGTCATGTTTCTCTTTTTCCAAAACACAATGTTTCATGAAATTGAAAAATTATTTAAAATTTAAAAAAAACATAACGAAAAACAATATGCTCAATTTACTTAGTGCCTCACAGCCCCCTTAAAAAACATGATGATAAACACTGGACTATAGAATTTTCTTATGCAAACATTTTCCAATCCATGGAACAGATTTGCTATATTTTTCTCTTTTGGGTATACAATACACTTTCAAAGTTTCAACTCTACCAGATGTTTCATGTTCAAAAACCTTGAAACCACAAAACCTATGCTTTAACAGTCACAGAAACTGAGAACCAAGCCTTGCGTGCTCGTAGATAAACCCAGAGCAGCCAAGATACCCGCTATCCACCAAAAATAGTAACAGACCTTTTAAAAAAATCATGGTATTTGCATATTTAAAGAACAATAAACAATCTCAATGAGAAAGTACCAATATTGAGCATTCATTCTAATCTCCCTCAAATTCTCAAATGGGCTTATTGAAGGGGTTTGACCCTAAACTTTTGAGCATGCTATTCAATAAAAAAAAATTAATTGCAGGATACTAACACAAGAAGACATACAAGCACGTGCCCACATATATACATGAACACAGACACAAGCTGACAATACTACAGGAACACTTTTAATCTGGACTTTATACTAAAACGTACATATAAGAAAGTAGGCCACTTTTCATTTGTAGACACAATTATGCAAAACAGGCAATGTGTTTGCACACTGGTGTGCAAATACATGCATGCACATAAGCATGCAAACAGAAATGCACATACCAACTAAAATACCACATCAATAATATTTTATCTGGCTTTCATAAAGTTTTTCTCAAAAGTAAACATAATCATGCAAAATACAACTGCAACCGGTGAGTGTTACTCTTGTACACTATGAACATTACCCAATGAAAGCATTTTGTTTCATTGCCATCACATCAAATAAAGTGCTAGGAATATAAAATAAAAATAGACATAAGGTCACAGATTCACGAGTAATGTTAAATATGTGAACAATGTAACATTAAAAGTTATAGTTGCTGCTTAGGAACTTAAACCACCATAACCATATGTGGTGTTATAAATACGTAATGATGAAAACAATATTGGTGAAGGATTGCCATGTGGTATATACACAGCATCCCATCTTAGGATAGCCATATTTACATAAACCGGATTCTCTCCAATGTTTTCTTTCAGTTATGTACCAGCACCCTAATTTCTCCTTAATCGGTATCAAAACAAGAGGTCAAGACACTGTTGATGAATCTGAACTTTGTGTTTGCATTTCAAAAGATTGAGTAAAAACACAAGGAAAAAGTCAAACCAAAATCCATCAACTATGGAAGTAAGTGGTTAAATGATAATAATAGGAGACAATAAAAGAAATAATATAAGTGTTCTTAACAGTGAAGGGACTTTGGAATCCTTGCAATTTTTGTTCATATCCGACTCTGGAAAATTTACATATTTATTTTAGTTTGGATACATGCCATCAAAAAATGAAAATGGAGGGAAGCATTCAAAAAACCTATTGCAGAGTATCAGAAATGAATGACTCCAACAATGAAGTGTAGCTCCTTCTCAACACCAGCAAGGAATGAAATGCAGTAAAGATGAAAAAAGTGGAAAATGAAAGACAACCAAATACACAGATGACAAGGGTGTTGTTCTGAACCAGAAAAGATAAACACCGTTGAGGAAGGAAGTGCAGCAGTCTCTGAACACTGGCAATGAAAGGAGTGTAGCAAAACTGTAAAGATTGTACAATGAATGGCAACCGTGATACACAGAAGATAGGGAAAGTGTTCAAAATACTCCATCTTTTCAAATGATTGCATGTTTGTATATTCACAAACCCCTTAAGAACACTTTCCAAGGATATGCCACAAAAGCAGCAGAGATGGACACATGGAGGAATAAAGTGTAGCACAGCTGATGAACACCACCAAGGAATGAAATGTAACACAAAAGAAAGGACACTACAATGAAAGATGACCAGGATACACAGAAGACGGGCATTGTTTAAAAACATAATATTGCTCCTCTGTTTTCGAACACCTGCATGTTTTGAAAGTTTGAAACCCTTCAAGAATTAATTCCAAGGATCTGTCACCCTTGTACTTTGGACAAGTCTTCAATGCCATTCAATATCTATCATTGGAACAGTATAGCACCGAATTCCTCTAGGATAACCCAATTTTCATCTAGATTGTTCAGCATTTAGCTTGCTTTTCAACATTGAAACTTCACTTATTGGCACCATCTAAGACTCAAAATATTTAATTTCTCAGAGCTATTCAATCACAGCAGCACATGGGTTTTTGAATATTAATCTGCAAGTTCTGGACTAGATCTCTTGTGGGACGAGTTTGCAGGCAGTAAGAGAATGATTTTTGTTGCATATTTCAGTTAAAAATAGCTCCTCCAGAAATTGATACACTGACTGTAATGCAGAGGATGATGAAAATCTAATATGCTAGGGACATTTCTAGGAGTGGAAGTTCAGCTTTGAACAAATAGGAATTCAAGAAGATCTAAAATGCATTTACTTATACAGGCTTGATATGCCGTCACCTATTTAGCAGAGGGAAGTCATACCCGTCATCAGCAAGAGGGATGTTATTGAATAGGCTCAGTCAGGTACCAACAAGACTTCCATGATCGCCCCTACCATATGTCCGCTGATTGATACCTCTATCCAGGAGGTTCAGGATTTAATGGTAACCTTGTTTTATTTCTACAATATGCTATTTCATGGTAACATTTACAATTGGCTACTTTGTTAAGAGATTTCAAAAGATTGCA
Source organism: Torreya grandis (assembly GCA_037957365.1). NCBI lineage: Eukaryota > Viridiplantae > Streptophyta > Pinopsida > Cupressales > Taxaceae > Torreya > Torreya grandis. The sequence goes on along the minus strand of JARHVA010003505.1, from coordinate 665,602 downwards.
GACTATTTAATTTTCTTGCATGTGCAACATTTTTTAAAAGACAAGGGTATTGTTCAGAACCAAGAAAGATGACCACTGTTGAGGAAGGAAGTACGGGAGTCTCTGAACACTGGCAATGAATGGAGCATATCCAAACTGTAAAGAGTCTACAATCAATGGCAACCATGATAAACAGAAGATTGATATATTGTTCAAAACCAGAAAAAAAAATCTCCATTTTTGAAGCGGCTGCAGGTTTTTATATTCACAGACCCCTTATGAACACCTTTCAAGGATCTAACACATAAGCACCAGAGATAGACACATAGAGGAATGTTGAAGTGTAGCACAGCTCCTGAACACCACCAAGGAATGAAGTGTAACACACAATAAAAGAGTGTACAACGAAAGATGACCAAGACACACCGAAGACAGGGACATTGTTCAAAAACATAATATTGCTCCTCTGCTTTTCAAACATCTGCAGGTTTTGAAAGATTTAGGGCCTAAAAGAATGATTTCCAAGGAACTCTCAGCATCATACTTCGGACAAATCTGCAATGCCATTGAATATTTATCATTGGAACATTACAGCACTGAATTCCCTCTAGTTTGACCCAATTATAATCTAGATTGTTCAGTATTTAGCTTGCTTTTCAGCATCGGAACCATCTAAGACACAAACATTTTAATTTCTCAAAGCTATTTAATCACACCAGCACATGGTTTTCTGAGTATTAATCTGCAAGTGCATGACTACATCTCTTGTGAGACAAGTTTGAAGGCAGCAAAAGAATGGTTATTGTGCATTTCATTTAGAAATAGCACCTCCAGAAATTGATACACTGGTAGTAATGCAGAAGATGATGAAAACCTATATGCTAGGGACACTTCCAGAACTGGAAATTGAGCTTTGACCATATAGGAACTCAAGAGGATCCCTTACAATGCATTTAGTTATACAGGTTTGATAAGTCATCAGCTATTTAGAAATAGCACCTCCAGAAATTGATACACTGGTAGTAATGCAGAAGATGATGAAAACCTAATATGCTAGGGACACTTCCAGGAATGGAAATTGAGCTTTGACCATATAGGAACTCAAGAGGATCTCTCACAATGCATTTAGTTATACAGGTTTGATAGGTCATACCCATCATCAGCAAGAAGGATGTTATTGCATAGGCTTGGTCCCAACAACACTTCCATGATCGCTTCTACCATATGTCAGATGATTGATACCTATATCCAAGAGGATTGAGCTTCAATGTGAACCTTGTACTATTTTTAAATTATGCTATTTCATGGTAACATTTACAAGTGGCTACATTGTTTAGAGATTTCAAACTGTTTAAGTTTTTTTTGCATGTGCAACATTTCTTAGAAAGACCAAGATATTTAAAAACATTTACATCACCTTGAGCAAAATCAACTTCATGTAATTGGATTAGTCACCTTTTACTTGATTCTCCAATTATAGTTATCACAAAAATCTCTAGACTCTGGGTTTAAAGCCCACAACTACATCAAAATGCAGAGAAATTAAGTTAATTATTCACCAACTCTTTGTTGGATAAGCAACCAAAAATGAAACTTAAGTGGGAAAATGACAAGACTTGCATTTGCTTTGAAATTTTACTTTTAAAAGGTGATTTTCTTTCTTAGCGTGTGGACCACCCTACATGCATGAGCTTGAACTTTTATGAAATATCTCTGATGGCAAGAGCAACTCTCTCAGTTCAAGCTGGAAGTTACCTTGTAGCCCACAAATGCAAATGAAAATGCTTAGAAAAGATGACCAATACAATGTTGTGCTCTCAAAATACTTATAACCCTGGCAAGAAAAATGTTGGTCGATTACTTGACTGTGGCCGTGTAAGTTGGGTTCAAGACAGAAAAAATGGAGAATTTTCCCGATGTGGAAGGCCCACTAGATGAATTTGTAGCATTTGAGGGTGATGGCAGCTTGATTGGGCCTTATAGTTCCACATTTTCCAAAGAAAGAAGGAAAAAATTATATTAATGTCTGCAAATGGCCAAAGTAGATGAATGGGACTCAAAGGTACACAAACAATAGCAATAGCAAGAGGAAGCCAAAAAACATCTCCAATGCCTGAAAAAGACAAAAGTGTACATAAAATCCTCAAGCATAGCAAAAAATTCTCACCAAAGGAGGTGAACACAAAATAGATAAGCCCTAAACATGTCTGAAACGAGGAATTATGTTACAAACATGACAAATCACCACGTGAGAGGAAGACCCCTAGACAAAGTATATAAGGTTGACGGAGACAATGGTTGGAGGTAAAATCTTTCCCTAATATGTTATCTGAAAGCAGAGAAGAGGAAGGACCAACATCCTCAAGCCAATATAAGCTCTGACAATGTCCATAAGAGAGGTGATTCGAATTTGGATCCTAGCATACTAGTCATGCGTACTAAGTTTCCACTATGCCCAATTATATACAGATATTGCTTGTAAAACACTTTTGTAAGACATTTCATACACTTGGAATATCAGAACAGTTATGCTTCTTTGGCAAATTCACATGAGGGTGATCCGGACATCTTCATAGAGACGAGCCGATAAGTTGCAAGCTCTTGAAACTTAAGGAAATAGCTTCTGTTGTTTGGGGGAAAAAAACATTTTGTTGGTGTCAAAAATATATTTTGATTACATATTTGAATTCCTCTCGAAAAATTGGCAATCGATTTTGAGGTCATATGCAAAAGTTATGGCCTTTGAAAGTTGGCAGACTTTCTTTCTAGTTGGTCTCGGGAGCGGCGACTGATGACCTCCAAAGCCTAACTGTTGACCTCCAGAGCCACGTGAATTTGAACAATTTCGAAAATTTGGATTTACTCTGGCTGTTCAGTTCAGTTTCTGAGCGGATTCTAAGGATGAGAGAGCATTAATACATGTCTAGGGAAGTCAGAAAACACAGTGAGAAGTATGGAAGTTGGATTCACATTGTTGTTGCAAGTTTGAATCTTTATTCTTGTTGTCTCATTGTTCCTTAGTTGTAGATGATTGGTTCAGTTGTGTTGAGAGTTCAAAGAAGTGTCTTGCAAGTGCAAAGCACCCATGGTATATAAGTTTGGATAGAGTGGTAGTGTAAGTTTTGTCCATGAAGGCCATGGTTGGCAGTACCTTGTATACTTCTTACATTACATAGTGGAAGGGGAGTGTAGTTCGCCTCACCCACTGGAGTTTTTCCCACCTTGGGTTTCTCCAGGATAAACTCGTGTTCCATTGTGCTTTGCTCACTACTTTGTTATATGTTTATGTGCAGTATGCTATACATTTCACTTTCAGCACTTGTTTATCTCTGTTTTTTTGTGCAAGGTTAATAAACTGGAACAGTCACATAACTAATTGTTGTTAAGGTAGGAAACTAGGGTTCGTGTTGGTGAAAAGAGTGGAATATCCACCTATTTAAGGATCAGATTGGTATTAAAATTGGTTAATGTTTCATAGCGTGTGGTTTTTTTGGTGATTATTTTGCAAAAATATGCTCATTACAAGAGGAGCAAATGCTAGTGAAAAAGGTGATTTGGTCTCTTTACAACAAGAGATATCCACAAGAAAGTGATAGAGAGAAGTAAGAAGTATCGCTTCTAAAGGTTAGAGGATAGCTGAAGATGGGGAAGAAAGATTCCGCAAATTGGAAGATGATATTGCAAGCATCTCTCGATCCATTAATGAGCTTGGGAATATTATAAAGGTTGTTGTGGCAAAGCTAGAAGTTTACATGGATGCTTCTGAAGCGAGGAGATTAATACCTCTACCCATGAGAAAGAGAAGCCCCAATCCAGCCAAGCTCCACCTCCATTCAAAGCAGAGGCGAAGATTGACATTCAGCCATATGAAGGTGAAGTAAAGGAGGATTAGTTTAATCATTGGTTATCCCAATTGGAAGTATAATTTGCATCGAATTAGTGAAGAGCAACAAATTTCATTTGCAAGATTGAAGCTGGCTAGTCATGCTCTAACTTGGTTTGAAAGTTATCTTAATTCTTTGGTTGTTAAGAAGCTACCATCAATTAGTAAGTGGGATAATTTTAGGACTTTGATTAAGAGGCAATTTTATCCTATTTGTTATGAAGAGGAAAGATCTATGGAATGACAATATTTGAGGCAACAAGAAGGCCAAAGTGTGCAGGCCTATACAAGTGAGTTTTGAAAGAAGGCTATTCAAATGGTAAAAGATACATTTGATCGTGATATCCTCATGAAGTATGTTAGAGGGCTGCATAGTCACTTAAGTTTAAGGAGGCCCGTTTTACTTGCCAAGCCAAAGGACATAGATGAGGCTCGTTCTCAAGCCCACTATATTGAGATGGATGAGAATAAGGGTCCATCTTCCTCTTCTAAATCTTCTGATGTTCCAAAGAATAAAGGTGGGGTCAATGCTACTTCAACAGTTGCCAAGAAGGATACTCAACAGCATTGTGGGCATTGTGAAGTTGATAGCCACTCCGAGGAGAAATGTTGGAAGTTACATCCAGAATTGCATATGTTCAAAAACAATAAAAAGAAGGAAAAGGCCATGACGTCACTTCAAGGAGAGGCGATTAACTGCAACTCACATGTGGATGAGAAGTGTTGTACCCCCATGCAAAAAAAGCTATGTTTGCATGGTGATCCTACTCAAGGCAAAGGTGAGCCTTCTAAACTTTTATATATCAAAGCTCAAATTAAGATGGTAAAAGTTGATGCTCTTTTTTATTCTTGCTCTCAATCAAATTTCATTAGCAAAGATCTGATAGAAACACTTGGGTTGGAAATGTATGATCATCCTAATCCTTATGCTCTAGGATGGGTGAAACAAGGAGTAGAGATAAGGGTCTCTGAATGATGCAGAGTCAAGTTTGCAATAAATGAACATTTTATTGATGAAGTTGTTCTAGTTGTTGCACCTATTGAAATTTGTGGGGTTGGAAACGTATGATCGTCCTAATCCTTATGCTCTAAGATGGGTGAAACAAGGAGTAGAGATAAGGGTCTCCGAACGACGCAGAGTCAAGTTTGCAATAAATGAACATTTTATTGATGAAGTTGTTCTAGTTGTTGCACCTATTGAAATTTGTGGGATAGTTTTTGGCAGTCCCTATATGTATGTTAGAGATGTTATTTTCAGTGGGAGTTCTAATCAGTACCGTTTGGTTAAGGATGCGAAAAGCTACACCATAAACCTCTATGAAGGCAAATCTAAGCTCTCATTGGTAAGTTCCACTCAAGGTAACCAATTGCTTAATGCTAGTTGGAAGTTTTCATTCATCATTTTGAAAGATAAGCAAGAATGTAAAGATGCTCACAGTAAGTCTACTAACGAAAAGCGTGAGATGCGGTTATTACTAGAATGACTACTTTCAGTTATGGATCTTCGGCAAGGAAGTGAGCCACACAAGGGGCATGAAAAGGTAAACTCAACAGTTTACAAGGATGATAATTTTATTCAGCATATTCACCTCCAAGTACAAGAGAAGGTTAAAAAATGGGGAAATAAATTTCCTCACCACAGGAGTTCTTAAGCTTTTAGCCTCAAATTGGGGAGGCATGATCCAAATTTGGATCCTAGTATACTAGTCATGTGTACTAAGTTTCCACTATGCCCAATTATATGTAAATATTGCTTGTAAGACACTTTTGTAAGACATTTCATATACTCAGAATATCAGATCGGATATGCTTCTTTGGCAAATTCATATGAGGGTGATTTGGACATCATAGTGATGAGCCAATAAGTTGCAAGCTCTTGAAACTTAAGGAAATGTGCTAGTTTCTGTTGTTCGGGGGGAAACAACAATTTGTTAGTATCAAAAAGATATTTTGATTACATATTTGAATTCCTCTCGAAAAATTAGACTAGTTCAAAAAAACAACACTCGATTTCGAGGTCACATGCAAAAGTTATGGCCTTCGGAAGTTAGCAAACTTTATTTCTAATTGGTCTCGGGAGCGGCGACTAATGACCTCTGAAACCTGACCCACTTAGCCCTTTACCTATCTTAGCACCCCTTTTGATCACTTTCGACCACCTTGCACTCTTCTAAGCTGATAGATGAACCCTGAATGTACTCATCCCTAGTCGTACTCATCCCTATTCTTATCAACCTTAGACATCTTTTAGGCCCTGCCTAACACTCAACATGATGAAATCACCCATTGGACAGGAGCGCCATAGGGGACTACAACGCACTACTCTAGTGTCCTTTTCCCCTCTCCTGTCTTCCCGCCAAATAATGGCTAATTTTCAAATTCAAAAACTATAGGAAGGTCGACCTATGTCCCTAATGAGCCCCATTCAAAGGAATTTTATAGATATGACTATATAAACACTTTTCAAACTATTTTGCAAAAGAGAGGCTTCCACATCGATAAGCACCAGAATCACAATTGCGCATTGAAAGCAAAGTACCTATTTCTCCCAATTTTGATTGCATACAGCCCTAGTAGCCCAAAGCTCAAGTCTGAATACATTTTACAGCTCACAAGTCACGATTAGGAACTTAATCACATCAGTCTTGCACTAGCCTCCGACATATTGCACTAGTTATTCACACACCACCGTAGCATGGGTTAACTACATGAAGTTTGATCCATTTTCAGAGTATCGGTATATAGGCAATGCTCAACACATGGGATGTTGAAGTATCGTCCAACTTCAACTGTTGACTCCTTTTTCCCATTGATTTGCATTGGTCTTCACATGTCAAGGAGTTAAGGTTTTGAAGGAAAATCAGTCATACAGTGGTCTCCGCAAGTGATCGTAAGCTCCCACACCAGATACAGGGTCTACAAATGAAGACACAAAGAACCCAAAAACCCTATTTCCTCACTGAAAGTGTACAGGAGCGCCCCGTGTTAGACAGAAGCACCACCCCTCTAGTGTCCTCTTCCCAGCATTGTTGTCCAGGCCCATATCCAATTCTTGATCCCTAATTCCCATCCCCTGACCATTCAACACAACAAGTTTCAAACTCTAATTCCTCCCACAAATATAGTTTCTAGCTAAGTCTTGTGTTTTCTCATTACACTTTACTATTTTTAGTAAGTTCCCAAAATACAGTAGTTCCAAATCAGTGAATATTTATTGTTATATTTTTCCCCTGCTTTTGCATAGTAGTATTGTCATCTAGGGTTTTTACATAAATCCCAAATTTGATAAAACATATTGGTGAATCCGCCTATTATCGAATATTGAAAACCCTAGCTTATCGTTAGGGTTTCCTTTCATTTGCATTTCTCCAGTAAAGTTTCAAACCTTTGTTTGCTTGATTTTTGTACTTCATCATGATTATCATGACAGATCATATCTATCAGTTCCTAGTGAAAAGTTTCTCAGTGCTATTTACATGTTCCTTGCCTATTGTTTGTAAAATCTTGCACATGTATGCAAGCCATTGATGCATCATATTAAGGCCCAACTTACAACATCTATTGGTCCACCCCTTATCAGTGCACCGTTCTTCGAAGATTATTGTTGTATGGCTCAGTTTGAATTACCAACGATTACTACTAGACATCAATGAGCTTAGATGGTTCCTTTTGTTCCTCCTGCACCTAGACCCTCCAACTACCTTTGCTCATATCTTGCCCCTACTATTCACCCTAGGCTTATAGTAGATCTTGCGGTCCGAAGAGTTGTTACTAGACGAGGTCGAGTACCACCTCAACCAAGACAAGGGGAACGCATTTGGAGAATTCCGCCTCATCCCCAACCTAATCCAACAGGACCAAAAGATCAAATACAACATATGATATTGTGAATCAACTAAGGAATACACTAGCTAAGATTTCTATGTTAGAGTTGCTTCAGAAGGCTATCATTTTTTAGGATATTCTTTACCAAGCATTGAATCAAACATCCATGCCTCATGACACAGAGCCTTCTTATTACGCATATGTGGTAAATACATTAAAGGATATTGAGGATGTTACTTCTTTTGGCAATGATGATTTGCCATCACAGTCAACCATTGATCAGAATTTACCATTAATCATACAAGCTCTAATTAACAATATACATCAATCAAAAGAATTCTAATTGACAATGGTTCAGGGCTTAATTTTGCAGCCTCACATTTCTACAAACAATGGGCATAAACATGGCAGCCACTCAAAAGACATAAGAATATCAAGGGATTTGATGATGTGTCAGACCAAGCTAAGGGTTCCATCACTTTGGATATTACAGTGGGGCCAAAAACCCTATCTACACAATTTCAGGTAATGCTTAATCATTTGCATTACAATTTGTTATTAGGTAGACTGTGGATACATGCCATGGAGGCTGTACCTTCTACTTTGCACCGATGTGTCAAATTTCTCCATGATGGATATCTATACACTTGTCCAGTTGACAATCAGCCCTTTAGATATTGCAAGGTTACAGAACCTACTTCTCAGAGTTCATCACCATTATAGGCACCCCAATCTACTATAGTGCACCACCACAGATTATTCCCATAGAACAGATGCATACATATGAGGTTGGTGAGTCTAGTACAGATGCTCCTAAACCACCGTCTACAGATTCCTCTGCACCACATATGTCACCACCCAAGGTGGATAATGTGGAACATATGCAACAATTACCTTTATTGATAAATTCAGAGGACCCCAAAGATTTTTGCATCAATAATGTCGATGGTCATTCTGGGGCTACTTAGGAGGGAGCCACAGACAACTCCAATAAACATTGATGATTATTTATGTGGTTTGAATTTTACACCGACGAGCCCAGGGAAATACCAAGATGATTCTAGGGCCATCATACTAGTATATATGAATACAGAGAAGGTGGTCATTACTAACAAATAAGGGAAAGAACGTTTGTCATCAGTTGGATACCATCCCACAGAGTTTTATAGTGATTCTCAAATTCAATAAACAATATCACATCTATAGATATTGAACCAATTATCAAAATGCAGGGAAACAGTGCACAAGATAGACCGCATGTGATGTTACAAATGTTACTTAACAGGGGATTGATGGCCTTGCCAACCGTAAGCCACAAATCCGTTAGTCGCTTGTCGAACCAGGATGGCAAGCCCTTTTGTAATTTTCATAAAATAACTGGACATGTTACAAATACATGCTCAAAACTACAATAGAAACTTGGGAAGTATAAGACTAAGAGCACTAATACAGCCTCCACCTAAGTTGACCAAGGCCCCACAACAAATTCAGGCACGTAGAAACCGCAAACATTCCAAGAATAATGCTTTGACTATTCAGTTCTCATTGAGAATTAATATCGACAACATATAGCCATTGATGAGAACTCAAATCCAAACACGTGGACACTTGCATTTTTACAACATATAGGGCATGACCATGATGAGTTGCAACATGTTATATTTTGTCAGGATTCCATCGGCCACAGTAAAGTTCCAGTTGCATGTGGTCCCAAGGTGGTGAACACCCTACTATCCATCATGAACACAAGAACTCAGATAGAGGCTAAATTTGGTACCACATGGTTGCAAGAAATGGATGCCACCGTGGATAAAACACAAAGATGTCTAACATTCAGATCTGAGGGGCACATAGTTTGTATTCTCCACGATGGTTTTGATGACAATCACAAATTTCAGAATGAGATACCATGATCTAATTTGACATATCCTAGAACGGCACATGAGGCCTCTTACACAGTCAAGCAACATGTTATTCGGATGACAGGGTTCAGAGCAATGCCAAGGACAAGGCTATATTCATCAGATATATATCCTTAACTGTCAGTTACAAAACTTCGGCGGCTTTTCTCCTTCGCAGACAGTTGCATTTAGGACATGATAGTAGCGTCAACACTACTGTCCCTGCTCCAACGCAACTATTCTTGCTTACAAACACTCAAATTTTCAAAACTTTCGATGTGTACAAGTCAGCCTAAAAAAATCATTAACCTTTCCTTGATGATTATTTCAAAAGAGCTAGTATAAATACAAATCTAAGCCTAATCACTATTTATGCAGCAAACATCAAGCAATCACCTCTCAAGCTTAGACATACTATTAATTTTAAAGTGCACAATTAAGCTATTATGCCCTATTCATCCCTACTCACATATCAATCATAGGATCAATCGTACTACAGGTCTAAAGCACTCAAAAGACAGCGCATGAGCCATATTTTTTAAGTTACAAGCTATATCATTGCATGCACTCGCATATAGAATTCTACACTATTAACCAATTTTATGTCATACATGCTTCACCAAGGTACATAACTGATTGCAGATTACACAGCATATCAGCGCCAGACTCGGTTTCAGCGACTTTCATTGTTACACACTAAGAAACTGTATTTAGACAGGAGCGTTGTGGAGGGATAGGAGCACACTGCTCTAGTGTCCCTCACACCCGTTGTTGTCCCAATGAGCTCAAACTATCACCAATCCGTTCCAAACTACACAGGTTTTCTACAACATGTACATTAATTAGTTAGCTCATTAGGGGCATGGTACATAGGTTTTATACTTCTTTGCCCACATCATCTTACTCACAACTTCGATCTTTACATAGCATCACATATTTCGATATTACTCACTCACTAGCATAATGACGTACTACTATTTATCTAAGTTATTGATTATACTCAGGGTACAACTTAATTTTTGTTAACCAAATTACATATTCATGCATGCTCTATATATTGTTGTTCCTAGCTTTGTCTATTGTGTGCATTCTTTGTTCGTTTCGAGGACATTTGAATGTCATTGCCAAATGGCTCTAAGCCTTTATATCTCCAATTGTACGTGTGTGTAGACATTTGAAAATGTCTTGGTGTGTCTTTTATTCTTATGTGGAAATTTGCACATGTCCTTCTATGTGCTCTAAGCCTCCTTTGTTTGATTCTATGCAAATGAGGGACATTTGAACATGTCCCTTGTATTGGCCCCTTGGCCTTTTATTGTGTGTTTTGTGAGTTGTGTGTATACTCTTTGATTGTGTGTGTCATGGCCAGACATCTTGCTTGCTTCTTTGCTTACATTTTTTATGCCATGATGGACTTCATGCATCCACCCAGCAATTCTATAATGCCATGATATATATCATGCATCACTTCCTAAGTAGTTCTATTCAGCATTATATACTCAATTGATCACTTATCTGTGTGTTTCATTGTCACATCTATCTAGACACACTATGAATGCTTGTTTACACATGCATCTTACATTTTTTACTATGCTTAGTTTACATACATAATGATGCCATGCTTCTCCATGTCAATATTACTCAAATTTTCATTTTTACATCACAACCACCTGTTGCATAACTTTTTATTTTGAGTTAAGTTCTTGTGCAGGCTCAACAACTCACCTCAAACGAGGGGGCATTCATAGAGATTTATCTTAAAGACTAGACCTCTCAGATTAACACACAAACAGGATTTAATAGTGATTACCCAGTTGACACAATTTCAGGCTTAAAAAATACATAGAAAGTCATGTTGGATAGGAGCTTCACATTGGACAAGTGAGCACTGCCCTAGTGTCCTTCCCAACGTTGTTGTTCAAATGCCTAAAAAATAGGCATTTTCAAAATTTCTCAAAACCTCAATTTACTCAAAACAATACTTAGCAATTTCACAGTTTTAATTTCTAGAATTACTTAGAATTACACAGCGTTGTCTCAGATTTGCACAATTTGGGGGCAATCACGCACGGCATGTTCCAGTATGGCACACAAGGTTTTTCTCAAAATCACAAGTGTTTTAGCATAGTATTAAAAAACGCAGGTACTCGCAAGGTACCTGCGGTATTTCGTTTTTCCACAACCCCCCGAGTAGATGCCCGATAAAACGCAAGCCAGATACCAGGGCAAAACCCGTGGGTTTCGTGGACCAGTTACACGCCAAAAACCGTGGGTTTTGCCTACTAAGCGGTCAAAAACCGGATACCCAAAAAAAATTGTGAAAACCTAAAAGCAATTCATTTTTCCTTTTTTTTTTTCATTTCGTCGTGTTTGCCCTCTTCACCGTCGAGACTCGAGACGACGCTGAAAACTAAGGAATTATACAGCGAAGCCATGGTAACGAGTAAGTTCTATTCATTTTTATAAATTCTTGCAAAGCCAAAAATGATACACAGTCCACTATCCAGACTCCAGTATACCTGTAACCCTACATTTAGTCGTCTACCCTGCAGGCTGTGTTAAAACGCGACCGACGACCCTGTAAAAATTAAAAACATTAGTCTACTATCTTACTGTTTTAGACAAAGATATCTGATACAGAACCCTGATAATATTAAGTTTTAACAGATAATATATTAAATTTTAATAGATATTAAATAGAAAAGAACAATAATAAAACATTTTTTTTTTAATAGTTATAAACTTATATTTATTAAACATTTAAATCTGAGATATATATTATAGAATCATTGATTATAAATTTCTATGACTATGTCACTGTCACTGTCTGCGGCAAACTACAAGCAACAAAACAATAATAAATATTAAAAATCAGTTAGAAACTTAGAAATTAGAATCATAGCAAAAGTAAATAATAAAATAGAAACTTAACACATTTTAATATTTTATCTAATTATCATATTTTTTTTCTAATATTTATTATTTTTATCTTCTAATTTATCTCTCACTTTGCTAGGTTTGAGCTCCAACTTCCAAGGAGAAAATGGAAATCATTTTCTCATCTCCTCCCCAACAAAGCTTTTGTGGGACCAAAAGCCTTCCAAAAAGGGTGCAATGATCCATAAGGATCTAAAAACAATCCAATTATCAAACAACAAGATTAAAACCCAATTTCAATCATCAGCAAAGCTTCAAATGGAGAGTTACAGTTTGGTGATGAAACCGTTGCTTCATGCAAACAACTATTAGTTAACCGCCCCTTCTTGTAGAGCAGCAATTACGAAACCGCCATGGCAGTTTTGCCCACCATAGCTATACACGTATGATAAAGACATAACAGTATCTCTTCAGATTCTAAGATGCTTAGAGATCCTTCAGTGCACAAAAGGACATCTCTGAGGATGATAAGAAGGCATGTATACAAAGAACGCATCAGTGAACAAAGTTGGTGCTCAGTTATTTGTAGAACGCGTTGGAGAAAGGAATGGTGCAATATAGCTGAGTGAGCAAGATAGGAGTCTATTTTACTTGTTCTAATATTCTCATTGTAATCCATCTTTGGCCATAAGAAGATAGGATGCAGAGCAACTGCCTCTTCCAACTGGTTTTTCCCGATCTTGGGATTTACCAGACCAAAATGTGTCTTTGCACCTCCATGGTTTTATGTGTTCTGTTCATGTTTCTTGCATTCCTGTTTTCAGTTCTAATAGTACTGCTTATCTTCCAACAACACATTGCATTAATTCTAAGTCATCAAAGTGACAATGAACTATCATTTTAAAGTAAATTCAAAGCAGAACAGCAAATTGTGATTCTATGAACTTTAGCAAGCTTGTACTTGAGGGTTATAGATCATCTCATAGCAAATAGGACACCTGAAAATGACATTCTCCTCTATGATGGGACAAGCACTACTGCTAGTTATGCATGTGTTTCAGTAGATGGTAGTGTACCAATATGCAAACTTTATGACATGAAAATATCATATTCTTATCAACAATTTTATGAAAATTGTTTTTTGTTACTTTTGCATTAAGGGCAAGGGTAAGGGTATGGGGGTTGCAACTACATGAAGACATCTTTTCTTCAAGCTCTTATTTAAACTCCTCTTTTTTTATAGTATATTTAACTTTATCAAAAAAATGTGTACGGGTATGTGGTGGGAATATAACAAAATAGGTGTTAGGTTAAAATTTATATTAATAGCATGACAGAGAATCACAGTTATTTATAGCATGCATGCACCAAGGTTGCTAGGAATTCCATAAAGGGTTACCTTCTTGTTAAAATAGAAACCTCAGGCACAGATCATCAGTATCTTGTCAGTTTATAGTTTCCCTAGTTGATCACTATATATACTATTCGCAAGCAATTAAGCAATTCCTCAAAGGATGTCATATTCTTATCAACAATTTTACGACAATTGTTTTTAGTTACTTTTGCAATAAGGGCAAGGATATGCGTACGGAGTGGGAATACAATAAAATAGGTTTTAGGTCATAATTAATATTGGCCATGTGATCAATGTGACATTAAATGTTTTGGTTAGTAGTTAGGTAATTAAACCACCATATAACCATATATGGTTTTATTAAATATGTAAATATGAGAATGACATTGGGAAGGAATTGTTTTGTCATGCACACAACATCCCACCTCAGGCTAACCATGTGTAATTATTTGTTGCAGTATTTTATAGAATATCATCTTTCCATCGTTCTCGTTCATTAATGTAAGAGGACCCTGAATTCCGAAATAAGGTTCATTCATACATTACTGCACCCTGAATTCCGAACATAAGGTTCATTCATACATTACTGCACCCCAAACCTCTCGTAATATCAATAAACAAGTTGAATCACTGCCCTCAATCAGTCAGCATTATATTTCAACAATTTTTGGAGCAATACAGTTCGAAGTTCTAACAAGCAAGTTCGGTATAATCAAAATGGTTCCTACAATTAAACCTATTGCAAAAGAGACTCATAGAAAATAGAAGAATCAAAATTGAACCACACTTTCCTCGGACATCTTAAACATAAGAAAGGCAGATAAACGTATAAATTGCAGGCAATAGATTGTAGAACTCACGTTTCTGGTGAAGTCATATTCCTATAAGCCTGTCACAAAAAGTGCACATGGTTAGATTATTATACCAGTAGTTTAATAAGCCATCCCTAAACTGACACCTTAAATTGGAATCTATGCAAGCTGAGGCAAATGAATATTTTCAGATAGATGCACGAATCAAATATTTTGTTTAAGATGTGAATCAAACAGCTAATTCTGCAAGTAGCCAACTTCATAAGATGCATATGCAATCTAGCTCTTAAAGGGCTAGGAAATGCAAAACCACAAGAAGGGCACATGAGGCCATAAGAGCAAGCATGCAAAACATTAACCTTTACTTTAACAATGTAGAAAGGCATTGCTAAATAAAAAGAAGAATTGCCATAGGCTTTGTATGAGGAAGTAGGCAAAAAAGGGACTTTAAAAACAAAGCGGCCAAAAGTGTAAGGTAAAGAAGTAAAATTTGTTATTTTGGAAACCTTTGGATCTTTAATAAATAGTCAACTCGTTTGTTTTTTTTGGGATAAAAATCGTTGTTTTAGAAGTTAATTTACCTCAAGCTTGCAAATAGGAACCGGCTTTCCTTGCCTTTGACCTCCTAGCATACCCTGCATAAACACACACATCTATAACTACTATAATAGATGGATAAGAAAATTAAATGGAACCTTTATAAATGTTCACTAAAAACTAATACAAAATTTAAAAGATAAATTATTACTTTAAAAGGCATGGCATTGACAAAGGAGTCCCCAACAAAACTATATTAGAGAAAAGATAATTGATAGGCAAAATAGAATTTTTAATTAATAAGATGGTTTAGTAAAATGCAAACTTTAACAAATTCTAAGAATCCACCCGAAAGGGGTAATATCCATTTAAAATGCAAACATTACTCTTTTTTGCAATGTGAGGTGTCGATATCTTTGCACTCATTTCAGCAGTATAACCTCCTAACGCTAACAGTTCATTTTCTCCCCACACCGAGTACTATTTTTTTAATAATGAAGGTAAACGCATTTGGATGCTGCATACATACTGAAAAAACCCTTAGGATACCCAGATCTTGGGAATAAGTTGTGGCTCAAATGAGTGCAAAGAAAGCAAAGGCGTGGAGGATCCAGCACATGGGTAGATGCAAGCTGTATAACCTGACATATGGGGCACATCATCAGGATCCATGACCAAATTTCAAACTGAATAGCCAAGACCCATTTCTGATGGTACTTGTAACTCGAGAGACTCACATAAGGATTGGTATATAAGCATTACAAGGAATATCCTTAAGCAGATCAGTGTTATATATGTTAATACCCGGGGTTCATTTAGTCGGTGCCATCAAAGTTAAGCTTGTAATATGCCTCAGTAAACAGCCTATCATTTCACCCAGAGATAAAAGATCAAGGATGGAGAACGAGTAACATGCAGGACTAGGCCATGAATTAAGTAATCAAGCTCAAGGAGATTTTAGGCATGGCTAAGATGAAAACACAAAAAGGTAGTGAGTCAAATGTGAAACCAAAGACATTATAATGATGTAGAGACATCTCGAACCTTGGCATAGAATACTCAGAGACTCTTCTCAAGCCATAGCCCCCAACAAAGTAAGGTACAATTTAATTCTTTCATCTTCATTACAGCTTTGAGCAGCAGAAAGGAAGGTGGGTCACAGCACTGGAATAACAAGAGATCCTGAAGGGATCATAATACAGAGATTATAGTGATTTATGGAGATCCTTCCTAGTTCTTTCACAGTAGGAAGCATGATTATGCCTCTGAAAAAAGTCCAGGAAACTTCCCCCAGTCTGTGCCACCCTTCAAGCGATGCACTCTCAGACTCAATATTAATGATTGCATAGCGACATATCTACGATTCTCCTAATGCTGAAGAGAATATGGGGATTTTATGCCAGCCTCTTCTATATTGCAATTTCTATTCTTCTAGCTCGGCTCCTCTTGCTCTATCCTAATTTTTTTACATTTTCCTTGTAAGCTTTTGTTGTGTGGGAGATGCTTTAGCCACTCCACATTGTTATTACTGCTAGATGAAATTTTGTGTCCAGTTTTCTGGACACAAAACCTCGTTGAAACTTTGTTGAATAAGTCCACAACTTAAGAATTTTTTTTTACCTCTAAAAACTATTAAAATATCATCTAAAAACACAAGATAGCCATTATATTAGACTCTTAAAGATCCTAAAATTGCAGTAATTCTCATCTTGTCCACGATGTTAATAATCTGAACTATGAAATGGAAGAACATACAGAGAAAAGACAAACCTCCCAAACTTTTGTGTACTTTGCAGTGGCTGTCACTGGCTGCTGAGAAGTAGTAGCAGTTGATGGCAACTGAAGATTACCCGCAGAACCGTTACCCACTCCAAGTCCTTGTAAATTACCTAGTTGAACTGACTGGTTTAAACTAGGTTTGGGGACCATTGTTCCTGCACCAGAGCTTGTTCCAACAGGACCCATGCCAGCCAGTATATTTTGGCTCATTCCCACTCCGCTCTGTCCTAATTGTGATCCTGTAGCCATTCCTCCATTGACCATCCCAGGAACAGATTGTCCCAGACTAACAGCTCCCTGTGCGCCATTAATAGCAGTATTAACAGAAGATACTGGTTGTCCAGCATCTAGACCCAACGTGCCAGCAACAAATGAATTTTGTGAAACATTTGGAGCTACCAGCCCAGCTCCCACCATGCCAACAGAGGTTCCAGCAGAAATCAATGCTGACTGTCCAGTCACTTGAACATTCTGAGGAGTTGATATTGGTGCTGAGCTCATTCCGTTAGCAAGTAAATTTGATGCTTGCATACCCACTGAAGCATTGCCTGTTTGCAGCCCTAGAGAACTTGCTCCTGGTAAAGCAGCTGAACCCAAGCGTGAGTGTGAGAGATTATTCAACAAGCTTACATTTGTGGTGGAAGCTGTTGCAGTACGAAGTTGCTGTGATGTGTTGCCAACAACTGATTTAAAATCCTGTCCATCTGCTGCATCTATGCTTGATTTTGTCTCTTGAGCGGAAAGACCTGAAGATGAGGAATATTGGGCAGGACCTCCTTGTGAAGTACCATGTAAAAGTGAACCAGAAGTCATATGAGGCAAACCAGATGCTGATGTAAGCGATACACTGGAGGGAACCTCCTAGCCCATCAAAAACAGAAAAGAATAATCAATAATAAAGTAGACCATATTTGATAATATTCAGATATGCTTAGCGTTATAATTTGAATGAAAACCCAACAACTAGTACCATTTTCACAGTTGCTGCAGGAAGCGCTCTGTTTGGTGCCTGTGGATATCCAGTCATGACTCCAATCACTGGAAATATGAGAAATAATTATTTATACAAGTACCAGAAAAAAATCCATTTCGGTAGATAACATCTGAGGACTGTTTATTAATTTAGCCCTACACTGTTGCCTTCCACATAATACTATAAAACACTCTACAAAGAGAACGGTGCCATTTTCATTTAGTATTTGGTAACAGATTTCTGATACTCTGCTAAAGAAATCTTAAATTTATTTTTCATATTAGTGGAAACCGGATAGAGTATCTATTACAATTCATGAGGAAAGCTCAAATACTGTAGCACAACAATCATGCTACCAAGTAAATATAAAATCCACTAGGCTTCATAAAGTTTGGGTAAAAATAGAGCTGTCATTTGAAATAGACATTCAATAAGAACAAAAGATTAACCTGCCTATACCTTGACAGTTTTGTTTTTGTACGGTTAGGCGGTTGTGCCAATATACGTTTCTGTTGCAAACTCTGCTTTTATTGCATTTCAATCAATGGAATCTACTACATAAACTCGAATAATTTGCAAACAAACATCTTACAAGTTTTGCAATTCATATTATCTACATTATTGAGGTTCTTGTCATTATCTTATTTTACCCATTTCTATCATACTTCTTCAAAGGCTACATTGTATAGTTGGCTAATTCAGGATTTCTGCAATACATAGGGTAGATTTACTCATTACTTTTGCACGTGCAGCGTAAGAGCAGACTAACTTGCTAGTCATTCGCCACGTTAGAAGATTATTACACATTTTCCATTCTCTTCATGAAAAGGAATAGCTTGTAATTTGAGTAGTCAAAATTTTGTAAACCATGCGTCAGATTAGGTTAATATACATTTAAATACCAAGCAAATATAGTAGTTTAGTTCTAAGTAACGTGAACAAATTGCTTTTGGTGGTAGGGCATTTGCACATTCACTTAGCTCAAGCAGTCTAGCACTCACATTGACACCACTAACACTGTATAAGTCAATTAATAAATAACTACAGCATAAAACCTACACAAGAAAACCTAACACTGAATATCCAGGGTGATTTACTTGCTTTTATTCAAATATACATATCTAGGTGCAAAGGCCATAGAAAATTGCACATTTAAGATCTGGTAGAGCACTTATACATAATACAAAGATGAATGAGATATGAATTGTATCTATAAATATATCATTATGAAATGGCAACCCAGATTATGCATAATAAATACCATGATTGTATCTTGATAATTTCTGATTGAGTGCTGAATGCACTATCAGTCGCCATTCCTTGCATTCTTTTGAGTGCTTGATAGTCCCTATGCTAGTATATGGACATCTACATTATAATGAATAAGCAATGGCATCCTCAACAATCTACCAGGAAAATGAAATGGGAATTCTTGGATCCAAAACAGCATGGAATCTATATATATTGTTTTTAATTCTTTTTTGAACTGACAATTCCATGCTGTTTTGGTTCCAGGATTCCTGAAAATTGGCAATTCCCATTTCATTTTCCTGGTAACTTTATATATGTGAAAATAATAAAAAATGTACATAATATCTGTGTTCCATGCATCAAGAAATTAAACACAAAAAACATGAGTACCACAACTTAAATTGAAATACCTTTGGCTGAAGAGGTAGCTGGGATATCAAAGAATGAAGTGCAACACAATGCATAGGTCCAACACGGGAAGAAAGAGCCCTTGCTAATCAAAGAGCAAAATGTGAAAGAAAAAAGACACGGGTTCCTCAGCTAGAGGGATTGACCAAGCAATAAAAGCTTCTATCAAGAAGCATGAGGAAACACAGAGATCCCCAAAGGTTCAAGTTGCTAAACAGGCATAACAAATTCCTTAGCTTCTAAGGATCAAAACATAGCTAACACAAGTGAGGAGCAAAAACCAGAAGTTTTTGTAAAGGGTCAAAAATTAGGCAGCAGAAATGTAGGTGCCACAGTAATAATCACACCAAAACAAGGCTAATAAACAAGCCCCCAAAAGAGGCTGAGCTTCCCAATGAACCTACAATGGGAGCAATCAGAGAAACAGCAGGATCATGTCCAACTATGGGACTAGATGCTCCAATTGCAAGTATCAAGTAGAGAGGAAATGTAATAATGACACCTGCAACTTGTAATAACATCTACACTTACATTCAGATTATCTTGTTCAAACATTTTGCAGCAAACATCACATACTACAATGGACTCAATAGGAGAGAAGCTGACCTCTCGTATGGTTGTAATCAATATGCAGCCTATTTTAAATTCAACAAAGCAATTAAGAAGATTAAGGTGTGTCAGTTACATCAACAGTAAAGAAAACCGAAAGGGGAAGTGCAGAAGGATTACTTGATTACCAATGAGAACTAGATTACTCAAACAACAAATCAGAACCAGATACTCCGTTACTAAGACAGAACCAGACTTGTCAAAGTCTGGCTACAAGAATCTAAGGCTAAAGCCTTGAAAGTATGGCACGGGAATGTGTAGCTCAAGACTTTTGATCTGGTGATGCTCAGGGATCAAGACGAATTAAGGCGAGATGACGTTTAACTTCCTTTACAAAGTGGTTGCTGGTGACAATCAGAGAACAAGACAAATTAAGTGAGATGACTTTTAACTTCCTTTAGGTCAAAGCGGTTTGTAGGACCTATCAAAAGTGTGTTTTCTTGTTTAGAAAATTGTTTTTATGACTGTTTAGTTTTAGAAATAATTCCCCAAGCTTTGATTGATTGCCTTGGTTAAATATTTCATGAACTAGATTATGATTGCCAATATCTGCAGTGTTCCACAGGGAAGCATTCCCTGCTATCTGGGGCTGTCCCAAGGCATCTTTGGGAGGGTTAATCTGCCAATTTCACTCCGCAGTTTGTGTGAGTTGGTTCTTTGCACTGCAATCTTGATTTTATTTTTGAGGCTGGTTACCTTCCAGGTAGTTGGAATATTCTAGTTTGGGGTTGACACTATTTTTATATACCAAAGTTTTCTCATCTTTGTTTTTTTCATGTTGTTGCAGAGGTTGTCTGTGAATTTGGTTTGATAGTATAACTTTAAATTGGTCAAGCCTGTGAATGGTAGGTCATCACAGATGTCCTAGAGATTCAACCATTGATTCAAGTCCTTTTACAAACCTTTTTTAGTTGTGGATAGGCTAAATGTAATTTTTGGGACATAACAGGAAGCCCATCTTGAACAAGTTTAGTGAGCTTATGTTTGTGTACATGATATTGCAATTTAAGGCTTCATTTTTAATGGGAAGTATCATACCTGCTTCCATCAGGAGTTAATACCAAGATAAACATTGTCTGCTGCTGTTGAAGGCACCTCTATAGGCTAGATCAAAAGAACCCACACAAAAACCTGACAGATTGCCCAGAGGGCCAGAAGTTTGAAGTTGTTAATTGCAATAAGAAAGTACAAATGGTTCAAATAAACAAACAGCTTGAAGGGGAATACAAGTCCAAAGCAACTAATTTGTCTTCTGTGAATCACTTCTAGTAATTTAGATAAGTTGTTGTATCATGTCTTCTTTCACTTTTTCAAATAGCACCTGGTGTGCCAAGGGATTAATATCAGCCAGACCCAACACTTCTTTCCTACGAGGCAACAGTGTATGGCTGAATTATATAGTCGAACGAATGACAATGAGATTCAGATCCTTCTACTTTCAATCTATAGCAGTTCAATTCCAAGGTGGGCGATTTGCTCAAATAAATCATGCAACCTCCATTAAATTACAGTAGGTGGTTTAGAGGGAACACCCAACCAAGCAAATGCCAAATAAAAATTACCAGCTAAGGTGGGTAACAATCCGTCAAAACCAACAACGTGAGATGAGGGGTTTCGTCCTCAATCAGCGGTAATTGTATTCTGGAAAAAATCCAGCAGTCTCCTTAAGCTGCCAAGTTCACATATCCAAATGAGAGCTCAAAAGTGATTAATTAGAAGATAAGGGAGGCATTAAGGCAACTTCTATTTTGAAAATGTTTTTTCCTTCCAAAACTCCATGTCCAACCTTGCTTTCCTTTTTTTTTTAACATTTATCTTAAACATTTTAAAATATCACTAAATATTTTCCATAGGGGGCATCCAACATAAAGTACATTGTCCCCTCTTTTAAAACAACATTGCTCAACTAGGCCAAGGGGTCTTTTATAATCCATGCTTATTCTCACTTAATTCAATTAGCAACTTAATTAACTTGAGTGATGAATTAACAAATAATAACTCTGACCATTGAGAGAACTCACCCCTGCCAAAAATGGAAACTCTGCACTGCTGTTGAAAAGGAGCCAAGAGCAATTACTAAAAATAGTGAGCCAAAACTCCAAACTGGCTCAAATGAAGCTCAACTGGAACTTACTAAAACAAGTAAGTTTACTGAAGATAGTAAATTACTAAAAATAGTAACTTATTAAAAATAGCCGTCACCACTGGAAAAAACCCAAAAAACTCATCTTATGTCACCAAAGTTCCCTAACCAAAATCCACTTAGCCTACAGGAACCGGAATAGGCTAACGGTAACTCAAACTGGCTATGAACGAGAAGGGGACATTACAAATCAGCGCCATTTGTGTGCCAAACTTGCACTTGTAAATACTTCACATCCATTATACAGAATCGACACAAATAAAAGCCAAGTAAAATTGTAATCAGTCACCACAAAAGAAGTCATTTCAGCCACCATTCTTTAATCCTTGTTGTTTCTAAACCCGTTTGAAATACCTACTCCTGGGTGTTCTCAGTTGTCAACCTATAGCATCTTTCCTCCATATTCCACCCGCTTTTGCTTGATTGGAGGAAAAACTAGTGTTAACTACGATATTTCACAATATTTTAGAAATTGGCAAAAGGTTGACAACTATACATAGCCAAACAATGGGAACACCTCCCTTTCTTTCTCTATGTAATTGTCTAGTATATAACCATCAAGTCCAAACAATGGAGAACTAAATACTGAATGGCCATCTTCCTTTAATATATAAGATAAACAATGTCATCATCTGCGCTTTCCCTTTGTCATGTACCTTGTTTAATATAGCCCCCCAATACCCATGTAATCCCAAACATTCTATATCTCCAACAAAAATTTCTTCTTTAGACAAAATTGTAGGATTCTGTTACTCCCAAGACCAAAGCCTCTTCATGGATTGACATGTCACATTAATTAAGCTAGTGTTATTCAGAAAGCAGTTTAACAAACTGTTTCTTGTGAGCACCTTTGAGTCATGCAATATACTAAGCAGCTGCACATGTCCTGATATGCAGAATATCTAAAAAAAATTAAACTCGCTGAAGCAGATTTCCATGTCATAATATTCGGCATTCTGTATGTTTTCTTGTAAGCACCTTAGGGTCGTGCAATATTCTGGAGTGAAATACCCTGGCCTAATATCTTAGTTTGCCTACAAATCATTGACACATACCCAAGCACATTGTCATGTACAACAAGCCTAGACCACAAAGAAGTGTTGCAGTTTACTAAAGTTGAAAACCAAAGCAGCCCATTATGAAATATCTAACATTTCCAACGATTTTGATACTTCACTTTCACCTCATGATAATCAGTAAAGGTTGATTTTTTTCAAGCATGTACTTTAAGAAGGAATTGAGAAATTCGTAGTACCTAAAACCCAACATACCAGCTCACAGCCCAAGAAAAATATAATTTACAAAGCAGGTAATCTTAACTTCATTCTAAATGATGTTATTACAGTGATAGCGACAAAGGGGACCAAAGGCATATGGAGAAAAGACAGGAAAAAGAATACAACCTGCTTGGCCTGATGAAGGTCTGACAGCAGCAGATTGTGGTTGAAGGGGAACAGAATGCATAGCTGCAGATGTTAAATCAGTCTTTATCATATTTGAACTTGCATTTACTGGTGTTGCTCCAGAACAACTTAGAGCAGAACAAGCATCCACAAAACTGTCTGAAAGAAGAATCAAGTGTTGTGAATGTTTTATATTTTCCATTACTGCATCTGTCGCAGACGGATTGCGTTTACCCTGCAGCAGGTTAAAAAATATAATTAAGTAGAATGAAAGGCATTAACATTAACAGAGTCTGGTGAATTAAAAGTAAATTACACGGATTCAAGAAAGTGCATTGTTTATTGGATATCTCAAAGTACAGATATTAAAATGTCTCAAAACCGGTAAAAGGATAGAAAATTCAAAATCCATTATGTTAACATTTAATACCTATTTAATTTGGCCTGTCAAGAAGAAAAGCTCACTTCTACTATCAGGCACACAACTAACTAAAGTTAGCGGGAAAAATACTCCACGATATCAGTAACATTTAATATCTGTTTTCCTCATAGAAAACTCCATTTTGAAAAAAGCAGTCTGAGGACCCGTCAATGCCACAACCTAGTTATTCTGTGTTCATAAAAGTGGGTAATGGTTATTTTTATGCATAATAACATAAAATGGGGCATGGAAGTCTGAGTACCCGTCATTGCCACAACTAGTTATTCTGTGTGTTCATAAAAGTGGTTAATAGTTATTCTTATGCCTAATAACATAAAATGGGGCATGGATCTTGATAACAAGGAACTCCCAATGTGCTGAGGAAAAGTGTCCACTCTACGTGTAATCAAATAGAGGAAGCATATTCTGCTCCTCCTGTGTTTGTTTCCTTTTTTAGGGAACTGTCTTTGGTGCCGTAAATTGCTTATCCACCAGTACATTAGCCTATGGCTGCACATGCTTCATAAGGTCATCAAGATGAAATTCAGGTTGTTTAGAGCTAGCAATGTCTGGTTTCATCCAAGAGCATTTCAAAGGCCATCTAAGAATATAATCCAATTCACTACTTTAATTCAGCATGGCACCCACCTCCTACAATCCCATCAGAGTTTGAGACAGTCACAGACTGTGAGGCCAGGCATCGGCATGTAATCTTGTATGTTATGTTTTTTACTATAGCAGACAAAGATGATGTTTTATAGCTCTAATGTTTTTTTTGTTACTTTGTAAAACCTGGCAAGTGTAAGCAGGACTAATTTAAAACATCCCAGAATATCTCAGAACAAATAGTTTTGACCTGATAACAATCTCAGTCTGTGGTTAGAATTTTCCAGGATCAAATATCTTTGGCTCTTGACTTTTTAATGCTATTCCAGAAATATCAAGCTGTCAAATATTCCATTTCTGTACTTTAATATACCTTTATTAATATAATTTTCACCTTGCCTATTAAAATAAGCAATGCAATTTACATTTAATCAGAAGGTGGTAGGCGAAAAGTGGAATCTTACTACATTATGTACCACTCTTAATCTTAAATGTTATGTCCCTTAGGATAATTGAAATATCCCTTTTTAGATAAACATTAACAATTCTGAATTTCCCGTAAAACCCTTAGAAAATAATTCAGAATTCCCTTAGAAGAAATAAATTCAACACACTCTTGAAGAAACTAGAACCCTTGGGTAACATAAATCAAAACCCTCATGAAGAAATTAGAACCCCCATTAAATCTGTTAATGTCACCGAGTAATAGTAGAGGCACAAAATATGTTTTTCACCAAGATAACCAAATAATAAATGAATAGAACAATACATGCAATAGGATTTCCAACCACACCCCTCCTTAATTTCAGTCAATTGAATACTAACTATTACATGCAACATCAAATACGAATAACCCGCTACTGATTACAATCAACGGGTTCAAACCCTACTGAATTTGCACAAATATCAATGATTACAAATGATAAATACCACTTATTGTCTTCATTTGTTGTTCTGTAGTAATTATTCTGATATGGCAGACCTGCAAGTGTGTCGTAGGATTGTCGATTGCTTATATGAAACCCTGTTTTCTGAATGCATGTGAATAACCAGCTGTGTAAATCATTTGTAACCCCTGTATGGAGCTACCACAATGGACTAAAGGGGTTTCGTCCTCTGATACGGCTGCAATGAAGTTTTACATCTTCAAGCAGAAGTAGAATGAATTTGGAATTCAGTCATGAAGTGTCAAAAGTTTAATAATCAATAATGATTATTCATTGCCCCTTTTGTGTTTATATAAGATTCACTTTTCAATTCACCCAAACCCTAAAGTAATTAAAATTACTCTTTAATTTAATATTCATCTTTTTTCAATTTATGAATATTAATTACTTTTGGCCATGTATGTATTAATTGTTTTTGCCCCTACTCAATAATAGTTAATAAATGTCATTTTTTCAAAGTTATAACTTAAAGACCCTTTTGGACATCTTAATAAATTATTATTAGATTATTAATTATTTCGAAAAAGGGACATGATAGTTCGCCCTTCCCAAAATCATTTGTCCTCAAGCAATACCTAAACCGCCCTGCAAATACCAAGATCCCAAACTAATCTTGTTGTTTTTACCATTCTTCCTGGTGATGTAGATGGCTTTTGCAGCACTACTCTGATACAATCAGGGATTGGAAGCCCTGAACCCACTGATACTTCTTCAACAAGCTCTATGAGTGAATCCATGATAACAAAATCATGAATGAACTATGATCAAAGAGAGTACTACCAACAGTGACACCCTCCATTTTGTTCACTGTAACAACTGTAGGGGCTCCATTGGCTATACCACGAAGTACAACTTTTTTCCATCAGATTCAAATTTCAACTCCAAGGTCTGGTAATTCTATGTAAATTTCCCAAGGGAATGTAACCACTACACCCCTAAAACCAAACCGATTTCTCCTATGCTCACAACATATAAGTCATCACACACCCTATGATTATCAAATGCGATCTCCAACCGCTAAATCATTCTAGTGCAAGGAATAGTAGAACCACCAGCTACAATCACATTTAAGCCCTAAAAAAATTCTGATTTCAACCCTCTTTGGGATATCAAACCCTCATCAATGAAGCTATGGGTTCCCCACTATCAATCAAAACCATGAATTTGTCCCTACATAACTCCAAAAATTCTAAAAGGGTAATACGAAGGTGTACCAAAAAGTGCAACATAAGTGTTTGCTGAAATAAGTGTGGCAAGGGTGCTCCCTGAACTCCCCATCTCCTCTTTCAATTCCTGGTACTTCTTTTAACTTATCATCAAATATCACCTCAATGTAGAGAACATGTCCTTTTGGAAAACACCTATGACCTGGGTCCCATGGATCCTTGCATGTGAAGCATAGTTTTTACCTTTTGAGTTTATTTCATGTTTCTATCTCAATACATGGCTTCTATGGCAGCTCCTTTTGGAGAGAAGCCCCTTGCTGAAATGGCTTCTTTTGTTGCTCAAAAGCTGATGTCATTGGTTGCCCATAAGTTGTCCTTGGCTGCCCATAAGATGTTGTCTTTGGCTGTTCATAGGGCAGAATTTTACCTTTAGGTGCTGAAGTCTCCAAATCTAAAGCCTTTTTGATGGCTTCTTGAAGAGAAATAGGGTTGAAAGCTTTCACCAAACCCTTGAGTGGTTCGGCTAAACCCTTAAGAAACAAAACAAGTCTCCTATCAGTCACATCAGGTACCATAACTGAAAGCTTTTGAAAATCAAGAACGAAGTCCTCCACTGAATTGGATTGTTTGAGTTGAGTTAACCCCTGAAAATGGATTTACGGATCAACTCTATCAAATCTCTCTATTCACCTGGTACCAAACTCATGAGTGAATGTGATCATGCCCCTAAATGATCAATCCATGGTACTACCACTTGTATGCTACACTTTCAGATGAAGGGTGGCAAATTTGTTGGCTTCCTCTTCCATCATTCGCCTCTGATAAAAATGTATCCAATTTATGTATTCATGAGCATGTTGTGCACTTACCAAAGCCATCATATGTAAGAAGGGTTAACTTCCCTAATGTTTGTTGGAGGTCCCTCTGATTTGTTTGTGGCCTAGTTTCAGCTCTTTGACCACCTTTGTTCTTTAAATTTATAAAATTAATGAGGGAGATAGCCTCCCTAATTTTACCTGGTAGGACCCTATATTCCTCATAGCTGGCAGCAATTTCATCCACCACAGTGAGCTGAATTTGCACCTCTAGAACTGCTACTTCCTATGAAGGAAAATTGGTTGGAAAGCCCTAGCAAAGGAATTTATGGCTGTCCTCCGCTTGTGATGGTTGTTGCTCACCCCTAAAGAACTTCCTTCACCATTTTGAACTCTCTGCACATTCGCATTCTACCATCATATCTGCCAAACACTCTTGTCCTTGCACAACCCTGTCATAGCGAATTTCATCAACATCTCTATTACTCATGGCTTCCTCTTTTTTCCCTACAAATGATTCTAGATCCGGCTGTCATAATCCTTCCTCTGGGTATTCTGGCCCCTTTTCCCTTTCTCTTTGGTAATATCTGGTTTCTCTATCACTATCTTGCATGAAGTAGAAGCTACAAAATAAATCTTTCCCACAAGCTGGGAAGATATAAGCTCCGATACAACTATAATATCCCTTTCTAGATAAATATTAACAATTATGGATTTCCGATAAAACCCTTAGAAAATAATTCAGTTTTACCTTAGAAGAAATATATTCAACACCCTCTTGACGAAACTAGAACCCTCGGGTAATATAAATCAAAACCCTCATAAAGAAATTGGAACCCCTGTTAAATCTATTTGTCACCGAGTAATAGTAAAGGCACAAAATATTTGTCTTTCACCAAGATAACCATATAATAAATGAATAGAACAATACATGCAATAGGATTTCCAGCCACACCCCTCTTTAATTTCAGTCAATTAATTACTAAATATTACATACAACATCAAATATGAATAACCCACTGCTGATTACAATCAACTGGATCAAACCCTACTGAATTTGCACAAATATCAATGATTATAAATGATAAGTACCACTTATTGTCTTCGTTTGTTGTGCTGTAGTAATTATTCTGATATGTCAACCCTACAAGTGTGACGTAGAACTGTTGGCTACTAATCTGAAACCCTATTTTTTGATTGCATGTGAATAACCATGTGTATAAATCATTTGTAACCCCTGTATGGAGCTACCACAATGCACTGGAGGGGTTTTATCCTCTGATCCGACTGCAATGAAGTTTTTCATCTTCAAACAGAAGTTGAATGAATTTGGAATTCAATAATGAATTGTCAAAAGTTTAATAATTAATAATGATTATTCATTGCCCCTTTTGTCTTTATATAAGATTCAATTTTCAATTCCCCCAAACCCTAAAGTAATTAGAATTACTTTTTAATTTAATATTCATCTTATTTCAACTTATGAATATTAATTACTTTTGGTTATGTATGTATTAATTGCTTTTGGCCCCACTTAATAATAATTAATAAGTGTTGTTCTTTCAAAGTTTTAACTTAAGTGCCGTTTGGACAGTTTAATAAATTATTATTAGATTATTAATTATCTTGAAAAAAGGACATGACAATAGCAGACTGACAGGTATTACAGTTTTGTAGTTCTGCTATTTTATTTGTTACTCTGTAAGTTCAGGCAAGCGTATGAAGGATTAATTGAAAACAGCCCAGAATATCTCACAGAACAATAGTTTTGGTTTGATGTTGTTTGTGGTTAGAATTTTCTAGATTCAAAGATCTTTGGTTCTTGGTTTTCTAAATTTTATTACACGACAGGCTGTTAAAATCTGCATTGTTGTAACTTTATTTTCCCCCTAGATATAATTTGCACTTTGCCTATTAAAATAGCAATGTAATTACTAATTTAAACTTAACAACATAAGCAAAAAGTGGAGACTTACCGCATTGTATAGTGATCTAAGCTTGGGAAGTTGTTTGGGTGCAATTACTGAGAGAGAAACAAAGCACTGAAACGAAAGCAAAAAAAATTAGCACCGACACAAATTAGCATAAATCAAACAGCTTCCACAAAATCACCAAGCATAAAGCCATGAAATCACCAATACATTCAAAAAGCCAAAATTGCCCAAGCCATTATACACACCTGAGCATATGACTTGGCAACAGTTTCTGCATCAGCAAGCCACTGAGGTGTTTGAAATTCTGTTGCATTCTGCTGAGTTAAAGCATAGCTGGATGGTCGAGGAACAGGAGTTGCGAGAGGGAATGGATTAGATGCCGCAACTAACACACAGTGCTTTTGTCTGTCCATCCCCTGTGCCATCTGAGTCACAGTCGGGCTAGGAGCAAACATCTGATAATAACAAAGTATCGAGAAAGCTTCAGAAAGGAAGTATGTCAAATTTATAATAAATTTTATTCAAGCATACCAAATTTATCTTTAGATGCCAAAAGACCAAGACGTAACTTAGAGGCCGTTTGGCACTAAGATAAAATTTCATAGGAGGAACATGCTTGAACTATAGGACTATAATTCACTAGCTCTAATTATTGCAAAATAAATGAACTCGACATGTCACTATTTCATTGCTGATATGATTGAAGTATGTTCAGCTACATTGCTCTTATAAGTTCTTTGTTGACCAATAACAATCTCCATAAAAAAAGGCCATAGAAAAAACATTAAAATTTTCAAGCTTTAAATACCATTAATGCTTCCGCAAGGCCTTCTGCTATAGCAGCTTCGCCAAGGCCACCAGCGCAGAAATTAATATCTGAAAGCCACTTTTGGAAAAGTTCAAAATTTTTTGTCCATGGACTCCGTTGCACCGAACAGGCTACAAAAAAATGAGAACATCATATCTTCTAGCAAATTATGATGAAACCACTCATAAAACCATGGTGCTTCAGTTTCAGCCACAAGATAACATAATGGATCTAGGATTCCTTTGTAGTTTTATCAACTATAATTTACTAAAGTAATGATTTGTGAACAAGGGGAGAATTATGACACGAAACCATGACATAGTTATAAAAAGGTAGAACAATATGAGTAGAGTTCAGTTACCAATAACATACCACTATGAGGTCCATGACTGTAGAAAACAACAAGTGCCATTTCAATATTTGGCCCAGAACTCTTCTGCAGTCCAAAACATATTAGCCCATAAATATAGTTATAGACCAGCCCAAATCATACATAAAAATTAAAAATAATAGCTCACATGAAAGATAACATGAAATAACTACATCAACCAATTACCATAAATGCGTGTACTTGAATGCAAAGGCCATATGTTTTACTAGCTTAGTTTCTCACAACCAAGCATAGAAGAATTGAATTGAACCAAGGGACAGATCTAAATGCAACTAGGCAAGACCCTCAATTTAGTCAAAAGGATCCTCATGGGATAAAATGGTCAGCTCCAGCAGTAGACACCAACAAATTCATAGTAACATAAAGCAAAGGCAAGTTATATGCTGTTATTAAACAAGATTAGTATAGATGGAAAGGAGTCACTTATATGGAGGTAACATATTTCAAATGAAACAAGAAATTTGACTGTCGTTAGCTTCACAGCGACTCACTTATTTATAGCATGCACCAAGGTTGCTGTTAATTCCATGAAGGAGCATCTTCTTGTTAAAATAGTATCTTCAAATTATTGCATACAACAATGGAGAAGACAATCTGCACAGATGTATTGTGTCAGTGATATTTGTGCACTGAAGTCGTGGAATATTTTAATGGCGTGAAGCGGTTTTGGCAGGCAGGCTTTAGGTTTTAGATCATCTAGCATCGGAATATTTCTCAGTGATGGCATTCTTGCTACAATCTGGGCAGTGGTAGTCAGATTAAAACAGGCCTAGTGTCGTTTTGGATTGGAGCAAGCTTGCATGAGAAGTGTTTGACAAATGTCGAGTAAAATTCATTGATCTCTTTAAGGTGCGGTAAGGCAGCGGTGATAGGGAAAAGATGGATGTTGCAGAGGTTAGGGGGCCTTGTTTCATAAATCTAGAAAATGTTGATAGGGAAGAAGATCTAGTGAATTATTCTAAAGATACTCATGAAGGCATGGCTATTTTCTCGGTGGCTGGTTGGGAAAATAAACAAAACAAGGATTGTTTTGGCCCCCCTTTCCTAAGGTTCTAGAGGGCCGCACACAGTTCCAGGGAATCCCCTTTCATCTTTCGGCGATGGTTGTGGTATTGGAGGCAGCGGATGAACTGTCAGGGGGTCCGAGAAGGCATTTTCTGCAAATTTTGAAGTGGTGAGGGGACAAGGCCCAAACAACATCAAAGAATATTATTCCATTCACTCGATATAGGGGTCCTATCATCTACGAATCCTCAGACTATTGGTCCCAGGGGGGCTTCTGTTGATTGTTTTAAATTTTTGGATCACATTTTGGTTCAGGGAGGGGAGGCAGCCTAGGGAAATGAGCAGAATGTGGTATTCACTAATGGTTTAGGCAAAATTGGGGGCACTACAAGAGCCTTGTCGGAGCAGCTACTAAATAAGACTGAAGTTGGGCTCAATCTACCAACAAATCCAAAGGAGAAGATAGTGGAATTGTCCAAGGCAGTTTTAAAAAGGAAAGGCAAAAGGTGCATGAAGCTTCAGGAGAAAAGAGTTAAGACCCATTCTAGAGGAGGATGTTAAGATGGATAAAGTTGTGGAGTTTAACACTGCTCTAACAGGCTATTTTTATGGAAGGAGAATCTATGGTAAGAATTTAGAAAATTGGATGGCACAATATTGGAGGCCGGTTCTAGGGTACATTCCCATCTCTCATATATTGATTAGGGGATGGCTTGCTTTCATTTTCAACTCTGAAGAAGTCGTGAGAAAATTTTTGGAAAACAAATGGTTTTGGGGGTCATCTCCTTTAACTCTAAAGAAGTGGTCATCGAGTTTTGATTATCGGGTGGAGAGGTACTTGACACAACCAGTTTGGGTTAAGCTTTTGAGCCTACGTTCGGAGTTCTGGACTATGGAGGTCTTTAATGCCATTGGGGACATCATAGGGACTTTTATCGAGGTGGATGATAGCTACATGAAGAAGTATTCCAAGAGGATGGCCAAAATTTTAATTGAACTAGATCTGAAGGAGGGATTGGACGAGGAAATAGAAATGAGTTATGGTCCTTGTAAACATATTCAATTCTTAGACTATGCGCGAATTCCTTTTAAGTGTGCTAAATGGCATGCCTATGGCCATATAGCATAATATTGCTCTCTGCACTTCAGACGCAAAGGCTAGAGGAGGAAGTCGGTATCAAATATAAGGATCGAGAGGAAGAAAAGAAAATAGTGAAACGCAAGTTGGTCTACAGTTGGAGGTGGACAGTAAGGGTGAATGCTCGGTGAAAATAGTGCATTCAAATAATTTGAGAAACCGTCTGATGGGGGGTGTCAACAATGAATTAGGTTGAGAGAGGAAGAAACTGTCTACCTTACACTTGCCTATGGAAGATTTAGAGCATTCTTTGAATGCCAATGACCGGGATGTGATGTTGTTGGATCCCATTATCATTCAGCATTCTCATCCTTTGGATAAGAGAACGAGCCATGCAAAAAGGCCAATGGTGGTGGAGGCTAGCCATTTTAGCAATTGATGTGAGGACTGAGTTGGGGTCTCCCAACGAAGGTTTGGGGACAAAGCCAGGAAGGAATAAGAGAGAAGATGGAAGATCATTGGGAGGGCAGGTGAGATCTCAAATAAAAAGAGCGGACAAATTGGATGATAATGAGGAGATTAGGTCAATGATTGTTCCAGATAGATCAGTTATGACTAGGGTGCTTTTTTTAATTTGGAATCAACTGTATCATTAGATGTTTTAGAGTAACTAAGATATCCCTTACGATCTTGACTAATCGATGCAACCATGGACGATGGTAGCATCACATGAAGCATAGGCATATTTAGGATGACAAAGAGTTCTCATTCAAGGAGACATCAGATCTCCCATCTATCTCAAGCACAATCCAAAGCTGTTAGGAAAATCCAACAGGGAAAATAAAAACCACTTTTAAGGACCCTTAGAGAGGGGCAAGCACCAAAGAGGGGTAATCTATGATCATTTTGTCCCTTAACATCAGAGGGATGGGCAACCCTTCAAAAGAGACTGCCCTTAAGAGATTGGTTGACTTGCATAAGCCGAACATGGTTGTAATTCAATAGATTAAGGGAAAGGAATAATGGTTATTGGGGATTTATCAAAAATCCTAAAAGATTGGAATTTTTTGGCCATGGACTCTATTGGAATGTAATGTCCCTTTTTCCGAATTAATTTAATCAAAGGACCCAAAGCCTATTTTTATTTCCCGTGGCCTAAAGGGGATCAAAAAGGGAAATAGTATTATAATAATTCATTAAATTGTCCAAAAAGGTACTTTAAGTTATAACTTGAAAAATAAGGGACACTTAGTGTATTATTATTGAATGGGGCCAAAAAGCAAATATTGGATACATGGTCAAAAAGATAATAATTATAAGGATGGAAAAATGTGAATATTCAATTAAAAGTAATATTACTTACTTTTAGAGTTTTGGATGAAAAGAGCTTATTAAAAGAATTGATTGGAAAAAACGACGAGTCAATCATTCATACATTTGAACTCTTTTACAAAACCCTTATTTTGCATATTTGGGGCAACAACTTCAATATTTTACACAAAGAACGAAAACCCTCATGTGCACAAGCTTGGGGACAAAAACCCTCAAACCCATTTGATAAATCCATTCAAAGATTACACCAGAGCTCTCAGATTCAGAGGAAATCCATCACAATTGACTAAAATAAAGAGAACACGCGTGAGTTGTTGGTTTTTCATATTGCATGTATTGTTTTGGTATTTGAATGAAGTTTCAAAATTAGAAGCAATAAAAATCAAAAAATTTATTTTATCCTAAAAGTAATATTTCAATGGTTATCAGAGTTGTGATCTGGCCAGCCAGTGAATCATGAGGACAATGCAAGAATCCATGTTAGAGTTGTTACAAGCAATGCAAGACCATCAGAAGGATTTAAGGGCATAGATAGAAATTAAAAAAACGAAAAAGTCAACTCAAAAACCTACAGAGGAGCAAACGAGTTTCAACATGCAAGTCAAGGTAAAATCTTATCTGAAAAGGAACCAAGGAATGTGGTTGAAAAGAAACTAACCACATTGTAGACAACAACAGAGGATGTAATGAGGACCCAAAAAAGGTGTGATGAATGGCTAAGAAAAGCCAAGGAAGCTAAGTTGATAGCAACTCAATCAAAACAACACCTACAAAAATTTAAGGGAAAGAATTCTCTAATTGCAATGGAGCATGAAGAAAAATCAGATTTGCTATACAATAGAGTTGATGCAAATTTCTCTAAGGCCTTGAAAGAAGAAGATAAGCTTTTCGATCATTCTTATGACAGCTCATAATATGAAAGGAAGGATTCAAAGCAAGAAGTTTATGAGGTGGAGTTCCAAGAAGACCTTGATAATAGGCACATACATGAGGAAAGGGCCTCACCAAATACTAATGTTGGTCTTCAGCTTGCTGGAATCTTCAAATCAGCAACAAATGGTAAGCAATTTGATTGTCTAAATGATTATAGCAAGAAGCATGAAAGTGTTGATATTAGTGGAGGTTTGTGACGTGACTCGTCATCAAGGGATGTACCAAGAAATTGGTGAAAAGATGAAGGGTACAAAATGGAAAGAGGATCTTTTCCCTCAAATCCAAGATCGTTCATGTATGATCGTGTGGGATCCTGGTGTTACCAACAAAGAGCTACAAAAGGAAGATATTGAGAAACACATGAAGGCTGAAATGTTTGATGGCTTTAATATCATAGTTGCAGATAGATTCACCATTCCATGCACTTGGATAAGTAGACAACATAATGTAACCATGGGTGAGAATAAGGCATGGAATGAATTTTATGTTATGAGAACTAACATGGTTGTGGAGATAGAAGGATTGCATTACATTGGCAATTTAGTACAGCATCACAAATCTAAGAAACTAATGTTTACATCTAAGGTCAAAAATATGGTGCTTGGAAGTGTCTCTAATGAATCATCAAGAGTAGTCATAGCTCAAGGGATTCCTCAAGAAGGACAAGTTGCTTGGGCAGCAAGTTGCTTTGTGGTGTAGAGCATGCAAACTATTTCATCTTTTGGTAAGTAACATAGTCTTTATGTTGATATTCAAATGCTTCCAAAACAACATATTATGGTGTTCAGTAATATGTCCCCAGGAT
Source organism: Torreya grandis (assembly GCA_037957365.1). NCBI lineage: Eukaryota > Viridiplantae > Streptophyta > Pinopsida > Cupressales > Taxaceae > Torreya > Torreya grandis. Next base: position 629,627 of record JARHVA010003505.1, on the reverse strand, counting down.
CGCTATCAAATAGAGGTTTCCAACATGCCATAGAGTTAAAAAATGATTGTAAACATGCCATTATTACTCCTCGTTTCTCGAAGACTGATTTGAGATCAAGCCACCATCAGATCTGTGTGTGTAAGGTAAGTATGCACAAGAAAACTTTCAGACACCTTACTGGACACATTTGAGTTATCGGTCATGCCATTCACTTTGACTAATGTTCCTGCTACGTTCCAATTCATGGTGAATCAGATTTTTACAAGTATTTTTCCTGTTGGTTATGGTCCTCCTGATGGGTTCTCCATTAATGTGAATGATGAGACAACAATTCCCGTTGAAGATGATTCCCTGCCTTTTGATTAGAATGTTCAAGAACGATTTGATGATTTTGTGAATGCAGCAAATGAATCGTGGCCTCTTAAAGCTAATGATTTTTTCCTGTATGCAGACTCTGAAAGTGCTTATTGGATAGGATATTTTACAAGTAGGCCAGCTCTTAAGGGATATGTTTGCATGCCGAGCGGATACTACTTGGCTGCAAGACAACTTGAATTTCTGGTTGGACGAAATAGTCTTGAACAAACTACAGGATTTCTGGGAGACGCTTTACCCATTGCACAGCATCATGATGTTGTCTCTAGGACTGCAAAGCAACATACAACAAATGCTTATGCCAAAGGATTATTCATAGGAGCTTCTAAGGCTGAAGAAGTGATGAATTCTGCTCTTAAATGTTTTGCTGGTTTGACATATTCTGTCTTCTTTTTGCTTCCGGAGAGCAAGCAATCTTTCATTATTTCTTTTACTATAAATGTAGCAACTAGGTTTGGAGTAAGTATGAACAGAAAATGAGAAAGAGTGACACAGAGACAGCATTCAGAAGTCAGGGATACTCTCTTAGTGGTAGGCCAATATGGTCGCATTGTGGCAGTATCTTGCAGCAACAAATTGGACAGTAGTCCATCTATTATTTCAAGCTTGTGTTAAATACAAAACATGTTTTGAGATTGAGCTAGGTGGAAACAGTTTTGAAATGTGTAAGTGGAAGGCCCAGGCACCACTTACATCTATTTGTGTGTTAGGTTCAAAACATCTGTGCTACTGTACAAGACTAGAGGGTTTTATCTCATCACGGTTTGAAGACAGAGATATTCAAAAGTATTTTGGTATGGTTCCACGTGACATGCCAAACAATGATAAAAAGGGAATGAAATGAGCTATTTTAGAAGTTGCCGCTGCTGGTATTGTCCAAACAGCAAATGGTGTTCACCACTATGTTAGGTCCACATTATTGAACTCAGCACAACCATTTGAACGGGTGGCAAAGTCAGCCTAGGAATCACTTTGTTGGCTATGTCATGCAAAATTAGAAATGCTAGAAGTTGAGGTACAGAAACTTCAAAAGGAGAATGCTGATCCTAACTTGGAAATTCGGAGACATGAGGATGGAGATGTTGAGGATATCTCAACAGATTATAATTTGGCAAAGGAAGGTGAAAACTTTGATTGCAGCCTAAGGTATGAAAATATTTCAGATTTGTTGCTTCCTACTATGTCATTGCAAGATTCTTGTCATCATGGAAAGCATTCTAAAAAGGGTGATAGAGTGAAGGATACAACTTGCAATAAAGGGCACATAAATCCTTTTGCTCAAATCCAAATCAGGTCATGCATAGAGACAACCAAGGGTCTATCATTAGGTAAGATACCTCATTATGATAATGTTTGGTTTGTTTTGAATATACTCAATATTACACTCCTAAGGTGGCCACCAAATGAGATATTTAGAAAATGTGGCTTGCTTGTTGGAAGTCACCAACTTTAATGGTAGGGATAAGTGTTGGCTACAAGAAACATGAACCAAGGTCCAACATGAATGCGGTTTCCAAACTTAGATCTGTTATTCTCAATATTCCAACCTACGCATTGTTGTTTAGGGAGAAAGTTTGAACAACTTATAACTATTACAGGCGTTTTACAGCCCACATACAATCTAATCCATGCTATTTGCCAAGAGGTATAGCTTGGAGTGTCACGATAAGAATCTTTGGAACACAAGGTGAGTATTATGACAGCAATCTAGATGCGATAAGAATAATATTGAGCATGCCATGGTCACAGTTCAAGGAAAAAGAGGTAGTTCCCTGAAGTATCACTAACACAACTTCAACATCAATCACCACAAATAGAATGGTGGGTGTCACATTTGATAGTACTCTCCAGATCACAATTGATTCATGATTCAGCTATCATGGGTTCGCTCATGGAGATTGTGGGAAATGCATCATGGGGTGCAAGGCATCCAATTCCCCATTATATCAGAGAAACGTAGTAGAAGTTAACTACCACACAAGAAGGACTGGAAGAGATAGGAAGATTGGTTTGGGATTCTGATATTTGTAGAATGGTTGAGACATTGCTCGAGGACAAGAAATTTCAAGAAGGGCGGACTATAATGTCCCTTTTTTCGAAATTAATTAAATCGAAAGACCCGAAGCCTATTTTTATTTCCCATGGACCAAGAGCAGATTAAAAAGGGAAATAATATTATAATAATTTATTAAGTTGTCCAAAAAGGTACTTCAAGTTATAACTTTAAAAAAAAAGACAATGTATTATAATGGAATGGGGCCAAAAAGCAAATATTAGATACATAGCCAAAAAGGTAATTAATAATCATAAGGATGGAAAAAGATGAATATTCAATTAAAAGAAATATTAATTACTTTTAGGGTTTTGGATGAAAAGAGCTTATTAAAAGAATTGATTGGAAAAAGTGAAGGGTCAATCATTCATTCATTCGAACACTTTTACAAGACCATTATTTTAAAATTTTGGGGTAGCAATGTCAATATTTTACACAGAGAACAAAAACCCTCATGTGTACAGGGTTGGGGACGAAAACCCTCAAACCCATTTGATAATTTCATTCAAGAATTACAGCAAAGCTTTTGATTCAAAGAAAAAGCATCACATAGGTACAGAAAGGCTGATTTATAGCTATGTATGGCATTGTAATAGTTCAAAAAGTTATAAAAAAAATCTCTTGCAATGACATTTCAGCTTAACGTCACTATTCACATCACTATTCATTGTCGTCCCTGGATGTTGACTTTTATACACTAGAGTTTGACTTCGATGAGTTAATCGCTAGTTTTTAAGGGTTGTCGTACAATTTTGAAGGCTGACGTACTGCCGCAACTAGGGTTTGATGTTGTTGAACTATTTAGGTGCTATTTTCAGCTAGGGTTTTCAAGAAAAATCTAATCTTTATGCCATTTGATGTTGCCGTATTGTTCCAAGGCATTTCCAACTAGGGTTTCAAGGAAAGATTCTGCCTTTATGTTGTTCCATGTTAGGGTTTGGTGAAAAAATCAAGAAAAACTAATATTCCAATTTTATTATGCTATGTGTATTTTCTATAATTGTTTTCAGAATGTTTTCTATGTATGCAATTAACTGAAATTAAAAGGATACGTGTGAGTTGTTGGTTTTTCATATTGCATGTATTACTCTAGTATTTGAATGAATTTTCAGAATTAAAGGCAATAAAAATCAAAATTCTTATTTTATACCTAAAGAGATATTTCATGGAAGCTCTAGGGGATTGATCTCGAGATGGAGGAAAACTACTATGAGGCTCGTCAAAACTACATTTTTTGTTTCTAGCATTGGGGTGGAACTTCATTCTATGGAGTTGGAAAAAACTTCCACTATGGGAAATATTTATGGGTCATATGAGGAGAGAGTGGCTTTTTGGGAGGTCATGTTTGCACAAAAAAACTAGGCGCTGATAATACCATTATTGGGGAGATTAACCACTAAAGGTGTTGAAGTGTCAGGGAATACAATGAGAATAGATCCATTGGTTGATTAGTTTTTACAAAAATTTGAGGAGGCTAGGTTGGTAGCTATGGAACCTATTAAGTTGGTACCTACTTGGAGGAATATGAGAGTTGGTATAGATAGAGTGGCCAAGAGATTCGATAGGTTTTTAATCGTTGATTCCCTTTTAAATGGCTCTGGAGGAATTAGATCACGGGTGTCTTCGAGAGGCATTATGATCATCTTCCCATACGGTTGCAGATTGAAAAGAACATTAAGCCACCAAGCCCATTTAAATTCAATTTGTCGTGGTTGAAGGAGGATGACTTCATCAAAATGGTTAATGACAAGTGGGCAGCGTTTGATTACTATCTCCAAGGAGTCGGCAAGTCTACAATTTGAAAAGAGTAAAGAAGGTTGCGATCAGATGGGCTGTCATCAAGCGTCGGGAAGTTGAACAAAAAACTTAACTATGGAACAACAGATTGCGGATTTCTATGGTCAAGATTTTGAAAATATTTTCAATGGGGCTACCAAATTAAGGATTAAAGAACTGGAGCTGAAGAAGAGGAAACTGCTAGCAGATGTTGAAGCACAGTGGAGATTGAAAAGTAGAGCATTGTGGCTGGAAAATGGTGATGAAAACATAATTTTTTGTTCAAAATTTTGTTAATCACCATAAAAGTAAAAATACCATATGAGAAATGAGAATGGAAGACGGTTCTATTGTCAAGCACAAAAGTCCAAAGCCTGATAGATAGACGGTTGAACTCTTTGGTGGGTTTTTTTATTTGCTTGTTGGGGCCCTATTAAGGGTGTTGGAGTCAAGGCGGACGAGGAAGATCCTCGAGGCTTTCAATTCCACCTCATTGCTCTCGTTCCAAAGGACACTCCGACCTCTTTTGATGATTTTAGACTCAATTTCTTTGTAACTGTATCTATAAGATCATTGCAAAAATCGTTGATATAAGGATTACGAGGCTTTCTTGCTAAGACTATTTCTAGTGAGCACTTCGACTTCTTGCATGGGAGACAAATTCATGATGCAATTGGAGTGGCCCAAGAGCGACTCCACTCTATTAAAACAAGGAAGTTGCCAACGATTGTTATGAAGTTGGATTTGCCTAAGAAAGCAAACTTAGTCTATTTATGATTATTATTGATCCACATTGGATCTAGTTTGCAAATAGTGAATTGGACATTGGGGGCCCTGAACTCTATTTCATTTGCTTTACTAATAAATGGCTCAACATTGGCGTTTTTAAGACCCATGCATGTATGAAGACAAGGCTGTCCTCTTTCTCCACTACTCTCTTTTTGATGCTAAGGGGCTTAGTCTGGCCATCTTGGAAGCCAAGAGATCTAGTTTTATCAGAGGGGTTACGGTTGGAAGGACTACATTTCTCATGCACTGGCTTTTTGTGGACGATGTGTTGTTATTCAGCAATGGCTCTCTGAGGAACATTACATTGTTAAAGGATTCTCTAGACATCTTTAGTATGGCTACAAGGATGGAGTTTAAATATGGAGAAGTCCTGCATCTGTTTCAATAGTATGGAGGCTCATCAAATTAGTTGGGTTCTTGGGGTGTTTCCCTTTCCAAAAATTGACCTTCAAGTTGGTTTCAAATATTTGGGGTTTTACTTGAAGCCAAATGATTATGGGAAAAATGATTGGAACTAGCTGATAGAAAAGGTGGAAAAGAGAATAAATTGTTGGTATGATAGATGGTTGTCCCTTGGTGGCAAACTTACTCTTACGAAGTTGATGTTGGAGGCTATTCCAGCCTATTGGCTATCTTTTGCTCACATTCCAAAAGATGTCCAAGCAAAAGTTTTTAAAAAATTACAAATTCCTATGGACTGGAAGAAAGGAGGAGAAAGGCATCTCTTTGGTCAAATTGCAGTCCCTTGCTATGCCTAAGGATGCTGGAAAGTGGGGCTTAAAAAAATATCCATCTATTTGGTGAGGCCTGTGCTGCAAAAAGTCTTTGGAAACTTATCTTAAAGGACGGATTATGGAACCAAATTATTATTCAAAAATATATTGAATCTCTCAGAGTTAAAAAGTGGATCAGAAGCCATGTCAAACACTGCCACAATGTTTTGATTGTGGAAAGCCATCGTGCCATCTTTTCCGCTTAGTGGTAATTGGCTGCTCTGGAAGGTGGGGAATGGTGCTAAGGGATTGACCATTGGGTCAGATGTGGTGGCGATTTCAAATTGATTGAGGGATTGATTAAAACTTTGCAAGCCCTGAGTATTTCAAATTTGGCACAAGCAGCAAATCAAACTCGACAAATCTTTGGTGCCAAGGGTGGAAAAGTGCACTTATGATGTAATTGGCCGCAAAGGACAGTATTAGATGGAATGAATATGTGAAGAGATTAAAATGGGCCATGTCAGACTTATTGAAGAGGAGGGTGAGTTGGTTTGGTCCAAGAACCCATCTATGGGGGAATCATAGTTACCATGTTCATCCGAACCTGTTGTAGGTTCAGTTCAAACCGAACTTTCTTACCCGATCGAACAAGTTCGGTCAAATTCAGTTAGCCATTAATTTTACTTTTAAATAAAAATAAATAAATATTATTTCTGAGCCAATTACAAACCCTAAAGCGAAAAAATTAAAACGCATAAACCCTAAACTGTGCAGCAATCGCAATAACAAAAGAACAAATGTAAAATGTAGTTAAGGCAAAAAATTTAAAAGTGAAAACGCAAGCAAAGCTAAAAGAAAACAATGGAAAACAGAAGAGAAATCAGAAAACGCAGGCGCAAAAGTGGAAATCCCATTTGACCTATGCCCCATGCTTCTGCGTTGGCGTTAGCCGTTTTAGATTTTTCATGCAGTTGACTTTGAACTTTGACGGTTTCAATTTCAACTTTGGTCTTGGGTTGAAAATGGAACTTCGACCTGCATGTGCAAACCCCTGTCAAGCCCTAGGCAGAGTCAACACCATCAAGGATCACTGCAACAAATATGCTAACTTTTAAATGTCAATCTGTTTTTAACTATATATTTCATACTTGTTATTTATAAAATATAATCCATTTATTTATTAAATATTATATCAATAAATTTTTGTTATAATATACTTAATTTGTATTTAGAATGTTGCATTACTACTAATATATGTATTTTATATATATATATATATTAAATGATTTTTTTTTTAAATTACTTTTAATAACTAAGTTGTTTTATTTTTGTTTAATTTTAAAATTTATATTGTTATATATTTATAAAAATTATATTGTACTATTAAATTCATTATATATAAAATCATATAAATTGGGGGTATTTCTATATTTTATGATTTTTTAAATTTATAAAAACTACTTTTGTTTAATTTTAAAATTTATATTGTCTTATATTTATAAAAATTATAATGTACTATTAAATTTATTATATATAAAAGCATATAAATTGGGGATATTTTTCTATTTTTTAATTTATAAAAAAAAATCGAATCGAATTTACCAAACCGAACCTTCTGCCAAATTCCAAACTTTTTCCCCCTTCCGAACAACCCAAACTTTTCAAACATGGTAACTATGGGGGGGAATACTCAGTGAAGATTGATTATCAATCTAGATTCACAAATGCGGTTCTTGGAGAGAGTTCTTGGTGGTGGCAAAAACTCTGGAAATTTAAATCCCCTTTAAAGACAAATATTTTTGGTTAGCTTGAAGAAACAAAGCCCTCACTTGGGAGGCTTTGCAAAAAAAAGTTGTTGGCATGGGCCAGAATGCCATACTCTATGTTGCCAGGATACAGAGACTATGAACCATCTTCCCTTCACTTGTCCATAAATGGTCGAGGTATGGGCAGAGTTGGAGGTGATGACAAGGGTGAGAGGTGGATGGCAGGGAGTTACAATGAAAGAGTGCTTCAAAAGATGGTATAAAAGACCAAAGCTGAAGTTGTTCAAGGCTTAACCTCTGATTGTGTTCTAGGGTATATGGACTTCTAGGAATGCTAGCATCTTTCAACGTAAAAACATCCCTACCTTTCAATGCCTTTCCTGAATTAGATCAATTTCCGGGCATTTCAAACATTGTAATAACTCTTTTTGGATAATATTAACAATTTTGGATTTCTCGTAAAACCTTTATTGAAATGGGATAAAAGCATACAAGCTGAAATATGCAAAACTAGCAATAACCCAATTCTAGATTTTATACAATAAGCTGATTACAATTGACTAAATCAAAACCTAACTGAAAATTCACAAATAACATGGAATTCAACAATAACAATGGATTCAATAAATAAATACCACACACGGTCCAACAAAACCAAGTACAACAATGATGGGTGGTCGGATGGATGACATGCAATGAATACTAGCAACCCAGCAACACTGAATAGGGTGATGCCCAGGCCTGGAAATGAATACTGGCAAGTGTACGAACACAACAATGCAAACATGAACCGATCTAGACCCTGGAAGAGTGACGCTACTATTGGTTATGCTCTAATACCATTGTTGCAGCAATACGACCTGCAGAAAACACAATTCTTTGAAAATTTGTCACGCCCTGCTGTAATTGTACGATCTGCCACTAAACCCTCCCTAAATCTGTAGCAATTTATCTGTAGTCTGTAGCCGCTTAAGTTCTTGTTGTTTACCTTCCCAGTCGTGGCCCTAAAGTGGTTGTAGAGGATTTCTCCGGGTGGGCACTGATTCCAAGGTAGTGATGCTGCCAAAAATGTGCCCTCAGTTGGTCTTTCTCTGAATCTAGTAACACTAGTGTAATTCCAAGGTGGAATTACCAACTGGGTTTGAAGGTTTTTGTCCCCAAGCCTATGCACACGAGGGTTTTTGTCCTCTGTGGAAAATAGGGTAGTTGGTCAAGCTCTCCAATGAAATATGAAAGTTGAATGATAATAATGGATGAATGATCGTACTTTTTCCTTTTTCCATCCTCTTATAATTACTTTTCCACCCAAAACCCTAAAAGCAAATTAAAATTACTTTTAATTCTAATTTCCATATTCGCTCCAAAAGTAACTAATAATTACTTTTGTTTTCTATTTTTCACTTGGGATTTTTATTAATGCACTTTTGGCCCCATTCAATTAATAAAAACATTTAGATGTCCCCTTCTTAAGTTGACTTAAAAGTATGCTAGGGAACACTTAAAGCATTATTATTAAATTATTCTTTCTTTTTATTTGAAAAATGAGACATGACAACCCGCCCTTCCAAAAGATTGTTTGCCCTCAAGCAATACCTGAACTATCCTGCAAATACCAAGATCCCAAACCAATCTTGTTGTTTCTTCCATTCCTCCTTGTGATGTAGATGGCTTCTGTTGAGCTACTCTGATATAATTAGGAATTGAAAGCTTTGTACCCACTAATGCTTCTTCGACAATCCCCATGAGTGAACTGTTACCATTGTAATGTCCCTTCTTAGAATAGTTTCCATGTTGACAAGAAAGGTGAAATGGCATAATAGTATGAAACAACCCTAAAATCTGACTTTCATTTTCCTGGATATGATCTTTCTTTCGCATTCTTCTAAATGAATCTAGGGCTTCATAGTTGATAGCAAATTGATTCAAAAGTTGGTTCTTAAAATCTTGGCTCTTTGTCTATACCCCTTGTCTTGTTTTTTTGTTGATTTCTTCAAGACGATCCCTAGCTTTTGTTGCTCTTTTTGTATTCGCATCAACACCTCTTGGATAGGATCTATGTCTTCTTTTGGTAAGAAATTAGGTCGCCAATCCATGTTCTTTCTCCTAACTTCCCTTTCACTCCCTTGCATGAAGACTCAGCTGCAAATTAATCTTTCCAACAAGCTGGCAAGAAAAACCAGCTCTGATACCACTGTAATAACCATTTTTGAATAAATATTAACAATTTTGGATTTCTTGTAAAACCCTCATTGAATTGGGATGAAAGCATACAAGTTGAAATATGCAAAACTGACAATAACCCAACTATAAATTTTATTCAATACACTGATTACAATTGATTGAATCAAACCCTAACTAAAAATTCACAAATTACATGGAATTCAACAATAACAATGGATTCAACAAATAAATACCACACACGGTCCACCAAAACAAAGTACAACAATGATGGGCAGTCAGATGGTTGACATGCAATGAATACTGGCAACCCGGCAACGTTGAATAGGATGACACCCAAATGTGGAAATGAATATTGTCAAGTGTACGAACACGACAATGCAAACATGAACTGATCTGGACCCTGGAAGAGTGGCGCCACTGTTGGTTATGCTTTGATACCACTATTGCAACAGTACGCCTATAGAAAACACAATTCTTTGAAAAATTGTCACGCCCTGCTGTAATTCTGTGATCTGCCACTAAACCTCCCTAAATCTACAACAATTTGTCTGTAGTCTATAGGTGTTGTTCTTGTTGTTTACCTTCCCAGTCATGGCCCTAAAGTGGTTGTAGATGATTTCTCCAAGTGGGCATTGATTCCAAGGCAATGGTGCTACCAAAAACGTGCCCTAGGTTGGTCTTTTTCTGAATCTGATAACACTAGTGTAATTACAAGGTGGAATTACCATCCAGGTTTGAAGGTTTTCATCCCCAACCCTGTGCACACAAGGGTTTTCATCCTTTGTGGAAAATAGGGTAGTCAAGCTCTCAAATGAAATCTGAAAGTTGAATGATACTAATGGATGAATGATTGTACTTTTTCCTTTTTCCATCCTCTTCTAATTACTTTTCCACCCAAAACCCTTAAAGCAAATTACAATTACTTTTAATTCTAATTTCCACATTTGCTCCAAAAGTAATGAATAATTACTTTTATTTTCTATTTTCCACTTGGGCTTTAAATTAATACACTTTTGGCCCCATTCAATTAATAACAACGTTTAAATGTCCCCTTTTTAAGTTATGACTTAAAAGTATGTTGGGGAACACTTAAAGCGTTATTATTAAATTATTCTTTCTTTTTATTTGAAAAAGGGGACATGATATCCCAAAGACGAAGAGGCAATAGTTGTTGCTACATCCTCCAATAGATCAGACTAGAGCGTGGGGTTCTTTTGGTGGTGCTTGTCAAGGCACCCCTGTTGCATGCGGTGTTGGTGGAATACTCTTTACAAATTCCAAGCACTTCATTCACTTCAGGGCAGGAATAGGAATGGGTACAAACAATTTCATAGAGCTTATGGCTTTGAAGCTTCTGCTCAAGTTGGAAGTGGAGAGAAGAGTGGAAAAAATGTAGGTCTTTGAGGACTCGGCAATTGTCATCAATTGGGTAAAGGGAGTTTATAAAATGGATAATTTGTGCTTACAACCACTTTACTTGCAGATAAATGAAATGTTTCTCTTTCGCTGCCATTTCTTTTATGCATGTCTATAGGGAGTTAATTAAGTGGCATATTTGCTCTCCAAGGAGGGGTTGCACTTGGAGGCAGACCTATGGATCATAAACGAATACAGAGAGAGGAATAAGGAAGAATTTAATCTTTTTGTGTTGGAGGATTAATGCAGTCATGGATTCAATACATATGGCTGGTTTCCGAGCATTTCCGCTTTATGCATCTTATTTTTCTTTGTTTTGGATTTTTTAGATGGCTGCTTAGATACACATCATTGTTCGTTCCTATAGCAAATGATTTCTTCTCATGCACTTGTTCATCTGGTGGTGCGCTTTGATATATGGGATGTCAGCACATGGTCAACTTATCTGGGCTTTTATTCCAGTTGTTTGTTGACATTGTTTTATAATTTTGCACTAATTCGTTCTATCAGTGTCGAGGGGTAATTGGATCTTGGAAGGGTTGTCGATCAACATTTGTTTTGCTTTTCAGTTTTCTGGTAGAGTTTTGGCCAATTTAACTTTGGAGAGGATGCATACACTGACCTTTTCTTCAGTTTGCATATTTAGCTGTGGTCTCATTTTGGTGTGACTTCTTGTGGGGAGGCACTTCTTGGCCTCGGGTCCTTGTGACCTTTGGTTTCTTATCTCTGCCTCTGTTTTTCTTCATTGTGTTTTTTTCCTTTGGAATGCTTGGATGCATCTTCAAAATGTAATTTTTTATTTCCATTAATATGAAGATAAGAATTTTTTTTAGGGGGAATATATACATATACATATATATATATAAACTTCAAAAACAAATCGTCAGTTTTCTTGTCAGTTGATAGGTTCCCTAGTTGAGTACTATAGATACTATTCGCAAGCAATTAAATAATTCGTCAAAAGATATCACTTTGAAGTGAACTCTACTAAGTCTTCTTATCCAGAATTTGATGTAGACTGGAGCATTGATCTCCACCAGAACCCTTCTCTAAACTTGTTCAACATCTTTTGAGTAGGGGTATTCCTTTCATCTCCACCAAGATCCTTTTCTTGGATCTTTCGGCAGCACCTTTTGAGTAAGGGTATTCCTTCGAAATGATTGTTTTGACTTATATGGCCTTGTATATATTGACTTGTCTAGGGTTTGCCCATTGAGATTCCCCCCTCTTGTTAGGTTCTTTCGTTTCCTAGTTGTGGTGTGGGGTACTTTATTTTTTATTAATGGATTTTTTCTTTGCGATCCTCACCATTGCAATTTGCTATATTCTAGAGTCCCGTTGATATACATTGGTCATTGTAGACATTACTAATTTCTCTTTCTATCTTTTTCCTGTTGTAGCTAATAAGCAAAATGTACTTCTTTCTAACACAATAAGTACCAAGATCCTTGATTATTCCCCCTTCCTATCTAACACTTGAATAACCGACTTAAGGTTTTCACAAGTAGGTGTCATACAAACAATTATCATAATATGTGTTTTATAGACATTTATGATTGAGTAATCACTCGCCAGAAATAAAGCATCATTACAGGCCACAAATTGTTCTATTTCTAAAACTCACCTTCACTAAGCTTAAGTTTTCTTTGACCGAGTCATAATATTAAAGTTAATTCTAAATAGAGAACCAAATAGATCTCAACCATTCCTAAGAAGAACAAACCAACAAGCCAGAAAATTTTGCCGCAATATAGTATAATATACATGCACAATATCAATCAATAAATAAAAGCATACATATTCCTTTTCTCCCCTATGTTCTCTCTACAAATCTATCATCGGTATATCATATTAATCATACAGTCAATTGAAAAAAGGGCATCATGCTTGCCTCTAAAAGTATGCTGATTTTTTCTGAATACATTTTGGGTTGCTTGTTTCCGAATATTGACTGTCTGGATAATTTTCTATTGATTCAGCTTTTTTATTGAGTTTTTACAACTAAAGAATTATTTCCCCCGGAGTCAAATGTAGATTTATGGTTAGCTGGAATAGTGTTTTCAGAACTTGAATGTTTTTCTTTTGAAAATCCTAAGGTGTTTCTCTGTTAACCAAAATCAGGAATCGGACCAATTTTTTTCTGAAATTGATTCTTTGAAGTCAAGGTATCTTTCTATCAATTGGAATTTAGTTGAGAGAACCATTTTTCTGAAGTTGAAAACTCTTTGATATAAGGTGTTTTTTTGTTGATTGAAATTTCTTCTCGGGAACCACTCTTTTGAAACAATGTCAATTAATATTTGGTATTCAAAGCTTTACATTATCATAGGCTCACAAACCTAATATAAATATGTATCCAAACAGAAGCACAAAATAGAACTTATTCTGTCCTAGAATGATCAACGGAATGGTCAAAAGCTCAACTGCAAAGCCTAACCCACGAACAAATCAATACAGAAACAAAAACAAGGATGTGATTAGTCTTCTCACTCAAGCAGTTGAGACTGATAATCTTTCACACATTTGAGGCATTGAATACACCTTCCAAATCTGATAAAAGCTCATGTCCCAGTATAAGGGACTAAATTTGATGGCTGAATGACCGTATTTGTGTTTTACAGCTGTAAAATACAATCAATTATTTTGGTAGAAAGATGCAAGGTGAAATTTTGGACAGACTATCAAAAACTCTAAAAGATTACATTAAATATATAGATTATCTTTAATGTTTATTTCCTCTACTGTAAACTATACTAACATTTGAAAGGAAATGTGAATAAATAAATAACCGTCATGAAAATTTTCATGATGAGCAGGGTTGACCATCAAATTTAGCCCAGCCCAGTAGGAAACATCTAATAAAGATTGACTAATCTGCTGTTGTAAACCGTGTTGACCAATTTGAAGATGCTTGAAAGCGATGCAGTCACAAAACATGTTCAAAAGACCAAAGAAATAAGAAATAATTCAGGGAATCCACACATAAATTGATGACAAAGGGTTGGTGACAATTTTGTTGAACGGCTTGCCGAAAATTTCTAATAATTTTGTCACATTTTTATGTAAATCATCTCAAACTAAAGCACCATTTGCACAGATTATAGATATTCTACTACAGCAAGAATAACAATTAAATGGTGAAGAAGAAGAAACACGGTCCGCACTCTCAAGAATAGATATAGGATGTAGTCGTAAATTGCGATCCAGGAAGGAGATACATTTCGCAGATTGGCAGACATAATTCTCATTCCAACATGTCTAATAAACATCATAAGTACTGCAGTATGATTAACCATGTTGAAGCTGAGTTTTGCTTTAAAAAACGACATCAATCAAAAAGACAAAGAGGAAAAGACAGACATAATTTTTATAGATATTCTACTACAGCAAGAATAACAATTAAAAGGTGAAGAAGAAGAAACACGGTCCACACTCTCAAGAATAGATACAGGATGTAGTCGTAAATTGTGATCCAGGAAGGAGATACATTTCGCAGACTGCCAGAGGTAATTCTCATTCCAATATGTCTAATAAACATCATAAGTACAACGGTATGATTAACCATGTTGAAGCTGAGTTTTGCTTAAAAAAACAAAATCAAGCAAAAAGACAGAGGAAAAGACAGATATAACAAAGGAAATAACACAGGACATACCATAACAGTTTTTCAAAAAGTGAAGAAACATCATAATAGAAAATATCTTTTCATGGCAATATATGAAGATTTATCAGCCTCCCAATTGATTTGATTTTTGGACCTAGGAGCAACAAATAGTACGACATGTACAAAGGACGTATTCTCTAGGGCACATTACCTGATCGCACAATAGCTTATACATAGACTTGAGGCAAAGATGAAATTCCCATAAAAATTTCTTGTAATCAAATTAGGACAATTCAGAATGCTTTGTATGTACTTGCATTAAATCAAAGTATGCTGCCATTGGTCAGATAGCTAAACAAGAACTTCAATATTGTATTTGACAAAATATGTTACTCAATGCAAACACAGTTGTTGCTAGAGGTTTCAAAATCAATGGTCTCTACATACTCAAAAGAGTTAGGCTCAAAACCAATAGTCTCTACAAAATAAAACACTAGGTTTCAAAAGTAAAGGTCTTCAAAAAGTCCAGATAGTTATTGAAAAGCAGCAAACCTGTGCTGTGCCAATTCAGCCAACCAATTATGGCATGATATATGGGCATCTGAATCATTTCTATCTTGGATTATTAAAAAAACAAAAAGCGGTTCATGGATTGCCTCCTATTCAAGAAGAACAAGTAGTGTGCCAAGCATGTCTTGCAGGTATACAGCACTGGATCCAAGTTCGATGATAGTTATCTGGAAGCAATTCAAATACATGAGTAGATTGATAGTGATGTGTGTTGTCAAATATGAGAACACAATCAATTGGTGGATCAAAAAACGCTTCACTTTTATTTATGAATTTTCCAAAAAAACACCTGGTGTAATTCTTAAATACTGAATTACAATTCTTCAAATTTTTCAAAACATCCAAACGAGGCTGGCAAAAGCATCAAAATGATGTGCACTAATAAAGGCAACATGTATGAATCAAACGAATTATTTAAATTTCGTCACCAACAAAGTGTCAAAAAGCAGAAAATGCCTCCATAATACACCTCAGCATAATGGCATAGTACAAAGGAAGAATGGGTCCTTTATAGAGATTGTTCAAGGTATGTTGACAGTATGTAATCTTCCAAAAAATTTAATGGCAGAAGCTGCTCAAATTGGTGTTTTTTATGCTGAGTGGAAGGCCAACGAAAGCAATTTGAGATATGACCCCCAAGGATGCCGAGTCTAGCAAGAGCAACAGTTCAAAATATTGAGAATTTTTGGTTGTGTATTTTTTGTTTGATTTCCAGAACACAAAAGGCACAAGTTAGGAGGAGAGAGTACAAAATGTGTTTTCCTTGGCTAGACCATAGAATCAAATGTTTATGAATTGTATGATCCGTTGGCCAAGAAGGTTATCATTAATGAAAAGACACAACAGGAATTTCAGCTACCTCATCTAAAAGATGTAATGAACTTACTATAGCGCAGAAGCAGAATCACAGCAATAGGTTTTAATATAATAGATTACATAGGCAGAATAACAACATTCACTTGCAATAAGAGCAGATCCACACAATATAAGTGGAATGAGGGCAGAATACTTGGATATAGAAATGAGCCACTTTGAGGGGGAAACCTCCCAAGTCCTTACAATAAGAAGAGAATACCGAATATATGATGAATAATATCTTAAGACTACTTCTACCAATATGCAACCTAAAGATTAACAAATGATTAAGCAAAGATTATGCACACCGCAAGTCGGACACACATATCCCAATACAAGCCATAGATTAAGGGCATAGCAAAAGAAGCTACTTAGCTGGCTAATTTAGTCAAAGCACCAATCACTCCCACATCTAATTCACATTACTAAAAAAACTGCTATAATTTATGATAGGAGGTGCTGGGAGAATAAGGAGATACAAAAGTAGAGTAGGAGACAAATAATCAACAGCATTTCGGAAGTGCTCATCTGCAAGAAGATTTGGAAGAAGAAAGCATCTTAATACGAACACCAAAGTGATTTTATTAGACTTTTCAGAATAAAAAATCAGATGAATTGCACAAAGGTAGAAAAATCAGCACAGAAAGTAAATCTGCATTAACGAGTTTCATAACAAAGATACATGATCCAAGTTTATTTTATGAAGAGTCAAGACGACAAAAATAAATGTGGAAAGGCACTAAGAAAGTTGAATGTAATGCCGTGCCAAAAATAAAACTTGGGAGTTGGTTGAATTTCCACCAAGTAATAAACCAATTGAATGCAAATAGGCATGTCAGGACCAAATTCAAAGCAGATGGTTTGATTAACAAATAAAAGGTAAGACATGTTAAGAAAAAGTACACAAAAAAAGAAGGTATTTATTGCGAAGAGACATTTAAACATACAGCTATGTTGATATCAATCCAAATGTTCGATACTGCAGCACAATTTGGTTGGCAGATTCATCAGATCAACATGGAAAGTGCCTTTCCAAACAGAGATTTGCGTAAAGAAGTTTACATGCAGCTACCAAAAAAAAAATTTCTTGACAGAAATAACAAATTCTGCTCTGCTCTGCAGATTGAAAAAGGCATCGAATGGACTAAAGCAAGCCTCCCAACAATTGCATGAAAACGCTAATGAGGATCTAAACTCTTAAGGATTAAGAAAAAGTGACTCCGACCCAATTTCGTATACTAAGACCCACCAGGATCAACAATGATTTGTGGAAAATTGCTCAAACATGGCTATAATACCAAGGATATGATGATGTGGCAAGCGTGCCATGAGGACCATGTCTAGAAGGTTAGAGCACAAGTGGACCAAACATGTGAGTGAAAGGCTCACGCTAGAAAGAGTAATGGGCACTCACACATCACCTGCTACCTTGACTTTGGAGGCCAATGCAAACATGGCTCTTTACAATCTTCCTATAGAAAAAACAATGATGAGTTGGGAGAGACAACCCAGGTCGAACCCATCCATAGAAGACTGGAAGTAATTAATATTTTTGTATTTTTATTTTTTTGCTTATACCTGTTTCCCTATAGTAATGGTTTTGACACGATGATTTTTTGCGATAATTCAATGCCATCGGGCTATTGTGCCACTATGCCATTCAATTTTGTTGTATAAGAGTAAATTTTCATGCATAGGAAATTATTACAAATATATATGCCTTATCTTGGAAATAAGAACTGTAAGAAAAGATATAGCAATTATTACACATACCGATTTTGATCAGAAAACAGCACTTTGTAACAATAGCATATAGAAAACATGATTGGTATTAAAATGCAAGACATCCATTCAGATGAAGAGCTACATTATTAAAAAAGACAATGTTTTCATAGCAAAGATTCAGATGTACCTGACTACCAAGCTCATTTCCAGAAAAGGATCTGCATGCACATTGTACCAGCGTGAGGAAAGAACACTGAAATTAGAAATGTTTGGTAATAATGATAGAAACCTTAAAAAACAATTAGAACAGTGTGGAAATAGAATCTGTGCATTATTAATTCCAAATAAACAAAAGCACAGGGAGTTTAAGTGAAAAAACAAGGTCTAGAATAGCTCTTCCAGAGCAAAGAGATGAAACGTGTACTGGAATAGGTTTACCTGTTACGAGTTGCTTGTACAATAGCAACTGGATATGAAGCAGACCTAAATGCCTCATAAAAATCAATAACTTGTACACAGATCTCCAAGATGATGATGATCCAGGTAGTTGGATCAAACAAATGAATAATTTTCTTGTCTGGCAATCTTGGGTCACATTTTTAAGATTAAACTGGCAATCTTGGGTCACATTTTTAAGATTAAACCTGAGTCATACTCGATGTACCCCATTAAGCCTGGGTCAAGCTAGAAAGTAACCTATTAAACTTGGGTCATGTTTGAACTATGAACATACCCTATTAAATGGGGATCATGTTTGATTCTACACCATTAAGCCTAGGTCATGCAAAAGTGTACTATATCAAACCTAGGTCAAGCTCCAGTATACCGCATTATAGTTACACCACAACCTTCCGCAGATATCCCTATTGCAGTGAGAGGGATTTGAATCTCGGTCACTCTCATGTAAGCTAAGTCACAAGGTTCAAGTTCAAGTTCATGTTCGACACGACAAGTATAAAGTTCAGTTCAAGTTCACCAATGGATTAAGATTAAATGAAACATCATTAAATTCATTATTCGTACAATAGAATTTTTTTTATCATTTTAATTTTCTAAAAAAATATATATATATGCCAAATATATAGAGCGCAGAGAGCTTTTGCTCCTCTGTTTTTGGTCAGTATGTACATAATATATATACAAACATATTTATAAAATAATGCAAAAATCATGTCAGAAACTTTTCATGTAAAAATAATGGATAAAGTTCGAGTTCATGTTCAATGAGGATAAAGTTCAGCAAATTTTGAACTTTTTCAATAAAAAATGGCGTATCTTGTGACAAGCCTGTAAGTATAATACACCCATTACAACTACACTGCAACCCCTTATACAATAAATTCATTAATCTTTTCATGTGTGTAAATAACTTAGGTCATGCTCGAATATACCCCATAATAGTTACATTGCAACCTTCCGGAGTTATCCCTATCACAGTGAGTGATTTTAACCTAGGTCACACTCTTGTAAGTATGAACCCATTACAACTACACTGCAACCCCTTAGACAAAAAATTCAATAATATTTTCACATGTGTAAAGAACCTACATCATACTAAAATATACCCCATAATAGTTACACCACAACCTTTTGGAGTTATCCCTATTGTGTTGAGAGGGATTTAAACCTAGGTCACACTCTTGTAAGTCAACCTTTTTCCATAAAATTCGGCGTACCTTGTGACAAGACCTATAACTACGTACCCATTACAACTACACCACAACCCCTTATAAAATAAATTCAATAATCTTTTCATGTTTGTAAAGAACCTAGGCCATGCTCAAATATACTCCATAATAGTTGCACCAAACCTTCCAAAATTATCCCTATTGTGGTGAAAGGGATTTTAACCTAGGTTACACTCTTGTAAGTATGCACCCATTACAACTACACCACAACCCCTTATAAAATAAATTCAATAATCTTTTCATGTTTGTAAAGAATCTAGGCCATCCTCAAATATACTCCATAATAGTTGCAGCAAAACCTTCCAAAATTATCCCTATTGTGGTGAAAGGGATTTTAACCTAGGTTACACTCTTGTAAGTATGCACTCATTACAACTACACCGCAACCCCTTAGACAATAAGTTCAATAATCTTTTCATGTGTAAATAACCTAGGTCATGCTCAAATATACCCCATAATAGTTACATCACAACCTTCTGCAGTTATCCCTATTGCACTAAGAGGGATTTGAACCTAGGTCACACTCTTGTAAGTGTGCACCCATTATCACTACACCGCAACCCCTTAAAAAATAAATTCAATAATTTTTTCATGTGTGTAAAGAAACCGTAAAACCTATCTTACCCCTTAACCTTAAAATCCCTATTTCTTTGTTTGATCCCATTTGGCATTTCATATCCCATTTCTGGAAATATAGTTTCGATGTATGACAACATTTCTAACTATGTTTACACTTAGGGAATGTAAAATAACATTTCAAAGACACAAGTTAGTTTGTGTTCCATTTCAGGTAAGAAAAAATCATCGCTGTCTACTATAACAAGGCTATTTCATTTAATCACATCAATAAACCAAAAGGAAAAACGCATGTGAAATTATGTCAGTGCCTACTTCTAGTTTGAATGTTTTAAAAATGCTGGAATTTATAAAAAAGACAGCAACACAATGGTATAAATCAATGGATCAGGATTGATAATGCTGTAACTTTGAGACAGAAAGGACAGTCACTTTTTCCATTAACCATAGTAAAATATGCCAGTGCCTATCTCTGGGATAATACTGTTCACTGAATGAATTTGTAGTAAAGCAGTTGATTGCAATAAGATTTTGTTAAAGCAAGTCGAATCAGGTTCCATGCCACTCATACTTCTCAAATTTTACAATAAAAATTTTTAAAAGCCCTACAAAAGTGAAACGCACATCCGAAATTACGTCTGTCTAAATCTCAGCTAATTATTTTAAAATTGCAAGAACTTATAGTAAAAATAACAAAACAAAGAGATATATCAATGGATGAATAATCCTGAAATTTTGATTAACATAGAGTACAGACAATTCCCCCTCTAACATTGAAGAAAATAGCAGTGCCATAATTTGGGTTAAAACTGTTGAAAACAGCATGAGCATCTGGAAAAGCAACTGATCCCAGTGAGTTTTTGGTAACGCGAATTGAATTAAATTTTAACCCTAAAAAAATGATAACTCTAAAAAAGTGAAACCGCCTTCCGAAGTACATCAATGTCTAATTCCATGTTAATCATTTTAAGATTACAAGAATTTATAGCAAACACAGCAAAATATTGCGATATGCCAATTGATAAATAATGCTGCAAAAATTATTTACGGAGAGGCCAATGATCACTATCCTTGGAAAAAAATGGCAGGTCCCGAAGTCTGGGTTCATAAAAGGTTAAAAAAGCATAAACTTCAAGCCAAGTACCTGATCGCGGAAAGTTTTTCTTAAAGCAAGTTGATCAGTTCGCATGCCTATCATAATTCTCAAACTTTACCAGATAAATTATAAATTTAAAACCCTGAGAAAGCAAAAGAATGTAAAGGGGTTGTCAAAGGGGGTGAGCTCAACTGACAAAAGAATCAGGGATTTCATTGCAGAACCCAGGTTCAAATCCGAGAAGACGTGACAGTGTTGAAACTTGAAATTGGATTAATTACCATATTCAACTGGTTGGCTGGGTGTAAAACCCCTCATGAATTTGACGGAAGCAATGCCCCTCAGTCGTAGCATCTATGCCAAAGGTTGTCCCACAAAGGTAATTTTACCAAATCAAAAAAAAGGTATATATCAATGGCTAAATGATCCTGGAAATTTGATTTACAGAGGGTGCAGATAAACTCTAATATATACCGTGGGGGTGCTAATGAAACTATATACTGTGGGGGTGCCACCCTAGACATAGTGATATAGATTGTCAAAGGGGATGAGCTCAAAGTGTAAAAAGCATCATGGGTTTCATTGCAGAATCCCAGGTTCAAATTCGAGGAGACATGACAGAGTGTTGAAATCGGATAAGTTACCACATTCAACTGGTTGGCTGTGTGCAAAATCTCTCCTGACATTGAAGTAATAGATACCTCTGGGTTGTGGCATCTAAGCTAAAGGTTATCCCGCGAGGGTAATTTTCCCAAATCAAAAAAAATGTATTTATAAAAGAATAAATGATCCTGCAAATTTGATTCACAGATGGTGCAGACAACTCCCTCTTTACAATTGCAAAATACAAAAGTGCTTAATTTTGGGTTAACAATTTTAAAATTTTAGAATTTCAAGCAAACTAAGTTTTTACGCTATTTTTTTGTTAAGGCACGTTAAATCACGTTCCATACACATTATAATTCCGAAATTTTACCGGAAAAAACAATATAAACCCTAGAAATATATAGCATACGTTAAATTACCTGATGATTTTGTCAATGTACTCAGACCGTAACAGAGACCAGTAAGGCCCGAGGGCTGCAGTTCCTTCGGCTACTAGTATTAATTGGTGAGCACTGGAGCTTCCCTGCGTATTCATCTTCAACGTTACAATTGTTTGTGTTTAAACAGAATAAATGTCTGCAGATGATCGTGGCAACAGAATAGAATTGGATTGTTTCTCGGAGAAGGCATTAGTGGAAATGATTATGAAAGGCGAGGGACGCAAATTTAAAGAAAAGAAAAGGTCCAAGATTGAAAGTTCACCGACCTGCATATTTATTATTAATTTATTAATGGTATGTAAGAAAGTAATGGGTTGCTTATATTATAAGGTTGGTTTACAATATTGTGGTGGTTATTTAAGTATGTAAATTAATTTAGTTAGTATAATGTATTTGTTTATGGAGTGTGAATTGAAATATTGATTAAAAAATTTAACACAGTTTTATTTAAAAATCTGTACAAATTTAATGTATTTGTTGTAAAATTATCATGTCTATAATTCTTTATTTATGTTCGTAATTTCTTATTTTTAACATAAAGATAGGGACTGGTTATTTTCCAATTTTATTTTATGATTTAAGGGTTCGTTTTTGAAACTAAGATTTTTTTAATGAGATTAATAATTACATGACAAAGAATTTTGTACAATCATTCAAGGTATTATTGTTTAAAATATTTTTAAGATTTATTATTAATTATTTTATTTATTTGTTTTTATTTTTTATTTTAATTTTGGAGTTTGGTTAGTTAAAATTTTATATTTTAGGAAGTTTATTGATATATTTAAATAATTAGATATTTAATAATGTTTGGGTAGCTATGAAATTAATTATTTGAAAGAGTGTTTTAGAGAGTAGTAATGGATTTTAATATTTATGAGTTATTAATAATTAATGATCATTTTAAATGTGATGTTCATTTAATGTTTATATTAAAGAAAATTCTTCCTATTTTTTAAAAAAATAATTATAAGTAATATTAATAAAATGTCTACAAAATAATTTATTTACCTTTATATTAATTAGTGAGTACCAAAGTGTAATTTTAATATCGATTTTATTTTATTTTTAAATTTTTAAATTTTAATAGAAATGTGATGTTCATTTAATGTTTATATTTAAAAAAAATCTTCTTATTTAAAAAAATTAATTATAAGTAGTGTTAATGAAATGTCTAAAAAATAATTTATTTATTTTTATATTACTTAGTGAGTACACATTTGATAATTTTAAGGTGTTATTTTAATATTGATTTTTTTTTTTTTTTTAAATCTTTAAATTTTAATAATGACATGTGTACATTTTTTCATATTTGGATTGATCTTGAAAATTAGCAATTAAATATCAATTTTACTAATAAAATAATTAAATATTAACTTAAATTCTAAAATAATTTGTGAATAATTTTTAATATTTGATTTGACCTTCAAACCAAATAATTAATATTAAATGTAGATTTAATTAATATAATAATTAAATGTTAATTTATTGAAAATATCTATTATGTATTATACATTGATTAAATATTGATATTAAAGATATATTTTCATATCAAAAAAAAAAATGTTTTCATCAAATTTATTGTTTTTTTATCAAATTTATTATTTTTTTATCAAGTTTTCATTATTATGTTTGTTGTGGATTAAATATTCATAAAAGTAACAATCACTTCCCTCTTGAATGTTATTATAAATTTATTTGGGACTCTGAGTTATTTTGTAATTCTCAGATCATAATGATTATGTGCAATTTATAGCCATCCACGTAATAAAAATAGATCAATAATTCTAATTATATCCCTAAAAAATACATAAAAATAAATTGTCCAACATTTAAAGAAGCTTTCCAACATTGATGCAAGCCTATCTAATTTTAAACAAACCGCGGACACATGACTTCCACTTCCAAGTTCCTATGACTTATCTCTTGCATAAAATTAGATATTTGTATGCTAATTTTCTCTTTTCTTAGCAATGACCACTTCTAATCTAAATGAAAATATGAAAATTTTGAAGGTTGCTATGAATTCATTCAAAGTTATCAAATTACCATCTTTATTGTACACTTGTGATAATTTTGGTGCTTTTTGATAAAATTTGTGATCTCGCTTGTGAATTTTACTTGTTTTATTTTTTCAAACTTTAAAACATTAATCGTGTTTATCTTAGTCTCCAACGTGGAGTTTGTCAAAATGAAGGTCACCTACGAATTGCCATAATTTGTACTAATTTTTTGCATATTTAATTCAGTTTCAGTTTGAATTTGAAAGGCCACTGAATGCCCAATTTTATTCATTCCTTAATGTTGTGAATTCATGGTGAATGTCAAAGTTGGTCACTAGGACTTTAGTGATTCTGATCTTCTATAGCTTTTGTTCATATCTCACAATCATAATTATCTATTTGTCCTCATC